>VZTA01013292.1:58041-208791 GCA_013398855.1 Mohoua ochrocephala
AAAAAAAAGGTTTTCATTGAACCTTTTATGTTAGACATATTATTTAACAAAGTGTTTATCAAACACCTGGAAAATCACTCTCCTTTAAAAATTTTATGATGGAAAAGAAATTACCCTTTAAGCCATGTTTCAAAGTCACTTCACAAGAATCCTTTGGAAGCAAACCTCAGCTTTCTCTCCTCCTTAACACCCAATGTCACCCAGCAAGCATGTAAACTATGGCTGATTTTATTATTTTAAGATCTAGTAACAAAATATAGATCATGATTTTATTTTTTATTTGAAATCTATGGGTAAATTAAATCTTTAAATAAACCAGGATTGAGTTGGTTTCAAATATTTCTCTTCCTTACCAGGGTTTGAATTTGTGCAGCTGTTAGAGCCAAGTATGTCTTAAGCTTTTTCCGTACATCAAAACAAAGAGCAAATATGAATCAAAGGCCTTGAGATTCCAGATGAAAGGAAATATAAATTAAATAGTCTGTGTGCAGGGGAGAAAAAAATAAAATAAAAGGCTTTATGGCAAGGAAATAATAATTTTAAAAAGTGCAAGGAAGAACCAAGCCAACAATGCACATCTAACAGTCTACACTCATCCAAAAACAAAGAGCAGCCACCAGAGTTTGCCAGGTGCATTAGGTGGTAAGCAATGATGCAAGACTTGTGTGGAAGGTTGTACAAGGGGGATACTCCGAGGAAGTTAACTTCATTTTTACTCAGGAAAGCAACACACAAAGATTGTGTCTGTAATGCAAAACACTGCCTTTGGGGTATTTTGAAATAGAGATCAAAGTTCGGTTTGACCAAAAATACAGGCACAGTCAAATCCCTTTCTAGATTCTTACACCAACTTCCCAGCTCCCAAGTTAAGGGAGCTGGCTGATGCTGTTGACAAGCCATCCTCCATCATATTTGAAAAATCATGGCAGTCAGGCAGGGTCCTGACTGAAAGGGAAATCATACTTTTATTTTTAAAAAGGCAGGAAAGGAAGACCTGGGGAACTACAGACAGGTGAGCCTCACCTCTGTGTCTGGGAATATCATGGAGCAGATCTTTATGGAAGCCATGCTAAGGCACATATGAGACAAGGAGGTGACCAGAGACAGCCAGCACAGCTTTGCTAAGGGCAAATCATGCCTGACCAATCTGGCAGCCTCCTACAATAGAGTGACAGCAACAGTCAACAAGGGAAGACCAAGCAGTGTCATCTACCTAGACTTCTATAGTAGGGCCTTTGACACGGTCCCACATGACAGCCTTATCTCCCAATTGGAGAGACAGATATTTGATGGATGGACTATTCAGTGGACAAGGTATTGGCTGGTGGTCAATGGCTCTATGTCCAAGTGGAGGCTGGTGACAAGTGGTGTCCCTCAGGGCTCCGTCTTGGGACTGACACTCGTTAATATCAACAACACAGCAAGATCAAGAGCACCCTCAGCAAGCTGGCAGATAACACAAAGCTGAGCAGGGTGTCTGATGCAACAGAAGGAAAGGATGCCATCCAGGGATGGCACCAAATTGCTTTGGAGCACAAATTGCCTTTTGTTACTGTTTAATTATGCTCTCTCCCCATTACCCCACCTGAGTGAAGGATGCTGAGCTGCAAGGCTGCAGTGTCAGGGAACAGCAAAAGGGGCTGCCCAGCTCTGGGGGAGCTGAGGGCACCCCCAGCACCAGCCATACACTCACTCATCAGGACCCTGTCCCCCCACAGTACCTGAACACTGGGCAGAGCTGGTCCTTCGATGGCCCTCAACATGGCAAGGTGTGAGCCATGTCTGGGTTCCAAGCACGAGCAGCAGGAGGCAGAGCCAGAGAAAGTTGTGCTCAGAGAGGAGGAGGAGGAGGTAATCCATCCTGACCTTCAGTGGAGCCACTGGTTAGCTGGGTAGGATGTGTGGGTGGAAGTCCCATGTGGGGCATTTCTGGGCAATTAAGGCTCATTAACATACTCAATCATGTTGGTAATAGGTGGGGAGCTCATAAGATTACTCAAGGCTGGAGCTCGTTCTCCAATTTCTCATTTTGCACAGGAAAAGCGTATGCCATAAATGCAAACATCAAAAGTCGAGACTCGCTTGAGGTGCCGGGGAAAAGCTATTTCCCTTAACTCACTCTGGCTGAGGAAGGCTGAGGACACACTCCACAGGAGGCTTCTCCAACTATAACTGGAGCTCAAACAAGTTAATACAGGACACTGCTGACTTCCTCTCTTTTTCCTTTCAAGAAAATGTATTCTCTTAAAGTGTTCCGAAAGTCACTGAATTTAGGAACAACAGGCACTTTATACTGGAACAGCAAAGGGAACAGGCTGTGCTGGGTGAACTGGCATAACTGTGCTCGGCTGTCTCACAAAAGACACAACACAGGTTCCAAACAGTACCAAACAGTAAGTTGTAGCAGGTGCAAAACTCATGGCCGGTTTCTCTGGTTTATCAAGCCTCTGCAAGGAATGAAAAATAAAATTAAACTGAAGGCTATGATTTGGTCAAGGTCAAATACTTTTGAATTCATTTTACCACTGTTTAGGATTCTAATTCCTTGTTAAATCGTGAGAAAACAATGAGATCACCCTTGGGATCAGGTCACTAAGCAAAAGACTGTCCTATTGCCAATTAGCACGTATATAAAGGCACCTAATCATGAATTATTACTCTTCATAATCTTCAAATACCCAGATGAAATTCTCTTTTTGCAGACATGAGCCTCATCAGAGTTACACTGATCCCATCAAAAACAAAGCTATTCCATAAATATACACTCCATTTACCAACACTGCAACATTTATCCGAAAAAAGGTACTGCTGAGGACTACTAAAGTGGACTCTTATTTCACAGTTCCCAGTAGTGATAATGTAATGTTTTAGATTTGTTCTTTGGACCAGCTGCTCACCATTTATAAGATGTTTCTATTGTTTCCTGGATTAAAACAATCCCTTTTACAAATTGTAATGATGCTTCTTCTGCATCCTATGTAAGCTACCCTGAAGCATTTCCCACAGTCTCCACAGTAAGACAACGGCAGCGTGAGAAGGGCACATGAACTGGAGCTCAGTGAAGTTTTCAAATCTGGCCGAAACAGGGGAACAGATTGCTGTCAGCCATAGATCAGAGAATAAATGGTATTTTAAATGTACTTTCTGAGCCAGGGCCATGCACCTATTTTTGCTCTCAAACATGCACTGCCTTGTGCTGTATACAGAGCACACTGACAGCATATTGAGAAGCTTTGTTTCTGGAGCCTTTCAAGTTGTATTCTCTTCATTCATTAGGATTTGCACATTCCAGCAAATGACTTGTCCCCTCATCAATGGACTCTGCCATGCTGGATTGTGCTTATGGGACTTGGAAAATTTAAGTCTTCTGAGTGAAATTTTGCTTGTGCCAAAGCATCAGCAACTTTTATTTCAGAGGATTATCCTCACAGCCCTTAAGAACAAGTTTCTACTGAAGCCTTAAAACAAAAGTACCTGAGTAATCCTGAAAATCATTAAGCATGAATCCATGCAAAATGTTTCCCATCATAATCACTTTTCAGCCAGAGACCATGTATTTGCTCACCCATGCCCCAGGCAGCTGACAGGGCGGCTCGCCCGTTTCCCCCAGCCCAGGAAGCACTTTCCACCACGCCCGGGGTTTCTTACAGGTCAGAGCTTTTTATTTCAATTATGAGCCTTGGGCAGAATGTCAAACAAAACAGTTATTTGCTTAGTTTGGGCTACCACCCTGCCTCTGAAACTCCTTCCTTTCAGTTCCTCTGCTTTGGGGACTATTGCAGGACATTGCCTGAAACTTCAATGGGGAGCATCTGGACATGTTTCGGACAGGTTTTGCAGCTGTACAGGGCAGACTGGCCAGGGGTCTCTCCAGCCTGTTCAAAGAGGGTCATTTGTGGTAAGATACAGAACACACCTTTTTCTACAGACTAGATTCTTGTGGCTTTCGGGCTTCAGAGCTTTGTTTTGATTGCAGATCTGAGGAAGAAATATTCTTCTCCACACATGTATGTCTCTCTACACATGTATCCTGGTGCCCCTCAAACCCTCACACCTCTCCCAGGGACATCCAGCCTGACACTGGACAAACTGGACTAACAGCAGAGTCAAAAGCTGTTCCTACGTGCCTGTCTGAGGAATATTTGATGGCAGATTTCTGACAGATTTGGGAGCAAGAACAGGGTGTGGATCACCTTCCCAGATCTGCTGCCTGCATTTTCCTTCCTTGATGTTTTGTACTCCATCACTGTTTGTGATGAAACATTCCCATTTTATTCTCTGCTTGTAGTGAGCACCAATAATTCCAGCATGCCACAGTGCTTTATTTGGCTTACAGGGCTCTTCTTAGGGACCAATGGCTAAGAAAACCCATTGAAAAGCAGTATGTAAAAGGCCAGACTGTGTAGCTTGTATTTTGCCATAAAATTAAACAGGATAGATTTTTTAAAAAATTCTAGCACTGCTAATATTTTATTTTGTCCCTTTCTGGGAAAAAAAAAAAAAAAAAAGAAAAAGAACAGTTTTAATGTTTGGTCCCACTGGAGCCCCTTGGCTTTTTCCCACATCTTCCAGATAAGGAAATCAACCTAAATAAATATTTGGCTTAAGTTAAAGGTGATGTCTTCAGGGAAGGCCAGCAGCTTTGCTTTTCCAGGGAGGCAAATGGGATGCTGTGGCCAGCTCTAGCTGTGGCTGCTTGGCCCAAGCACCTCCGTTTCTGTGGCTCCGTTCCCCTCCCACCCGCCTGCCTTCTCTGCTCACGTATAAATTCCTTGAGTTAGGGACCCTCCGCATGTGTGAGCACAGGACTCGGGCAAAAAGAGCTCTTATCTTTCACAGAGAAACATGCTAACAAATAAAAAAATACATGGCAGGAATCTTCCTTTTAATTCACTATCATTTGGAAGTTTGTCTTTCCGTAACCTCAGCATCAGATGCATTGCTCTTATTTTCTTTGTGTCTGTTTAAGAGGAACACGAAACCATCAAGGGACAGATTGCTGTACTAACTCTGTAATATAGCAAGGCATTACAAACACAACTCCACAAAAAAACCCAAATATTGCAATATTTTAGATACGTGAAATAATTTTTCATAAGATGAAAGTTGATTTTTCTTGGACTGTGAGATGGGATAATACCAGTGTTGTCAGCGTTTGGCTGGCAAATGACAAATGCACAGTGTCTGAATGGATTTTTCTGGGGGGAGCTGAGGGGTGTAAACTATTCAGAATTAGATTTTTATGAACCATGAATACGAGCATTGACAAAAAGAACCTTTTTAGCTCTGTGCTTTCCATGACTTTGCTCTTTATTCCCAAAGCTGCTTGTGACAGCTTATTCATTCCCCGAGATTGTTTATTCCTGGTAAAAAGAGCACACCCAACCCAGTGCAGATATACATGCAGATAAGCAGTTTTCAACCCAGAAGGGTGGAGAGTTACTTCTAGAGGACCACGAAAGGACAACAGAAAAAACTGTTTCATATGCACTAATCTGAAACATGCATAATTTCTGGAAAGAGCCTCCCTATGACTGGAAAAAACCTAACAATATTAAAAATATTGAAAAATTCTGACATAGATGAAGTAGGAATTTGCCAGATCTGGAAATCCAGTGGAGATTGTGCCAGGAAATCTCAGTACCTGCTTCTGAGGTCTTGTGCTGTTACCCAGCCTTTAGGAGTAAAATCTCTCATTTTGTCTTCCACAGTGGAATAATATAAAGGAAACGAGAGGGAAAGAGAGAGATGGGGTTCACACAGCCTCTTGTAAATAACTACACTGCCTGTTCATCATCTGAATCAAAGGTACACAATTATTCTTAGACTTAAACAAATCCCTCTAAGAATGTTCAGACAACAGCAAGAAAATGTCTTCACCTTCAGTGTGCAGACTTAGTCTGTGCCAAAAATTAGCCTCAGTAAATGCCAAAACTGGTGACCTGCTTGCAGTCATGTATGGTATATACGCTCACATATGCTAGAGAACACAAGCTGGGCTGTGGAAGTCTTGTGTCACTGCTTTTTCTGCTCCATTTTGTGACTCAGCAGCTCTTACCTGGAAATGAGATTGAAATAAATTCAATTATTAATGACAAATATTAGCATATGGCCTTCAAAAAAATTCAAAGCACCCTTTACAGCATGCCCTCTGTCTCAAGTCAAGAAGTGACCCACTCCCAGCACAGAATTCAACATCCAACTATCTCTCCCTGCTTTTCCATTTGTGACAAAATTGCTGGCTGCAGTTTGTATCATTTACAATATTCATTCCCCAAGTTGTCCCTCCTGTCTCCTAACCCAGGTTTGTTCAACTTGCTCTGGACAGTCTTAATAATTGGAGTTACCTGAAACAAAAACTCTTGAGCTCCCCTAATAACCAGGGTGGGAATCACCAGCAAGGACTTATGAAACCCTGGTAACTGCTGTGTAAATATCCGACCCTGTAGTGCAGTATGTACCAATATTGCATTTAGATCCCTTAATACTGGTTTTCCATCAGAAAAATCATGACCAACACACATTTTATACAATGACCGCTATTACTAAACCTCATTAATTAATCTAAAAGCCACAGAAGTTTTGTTTTCTGAGTCGTTTCCTCGTGGTCATCAAGTTATTAACCTCTTTAGCTGTGAATGAAATTCAAAAACACTGTTCACATCTGAAGGAGCTCATTCCACATCTGTGGAATGCGGGGAATTTCTGAAAGGCGGAAAAGTATTAAGCACAGATGTGCGTCCATTCATTATCCTCAAGACAATGGATACAATATATTCGTCAGTTTTGGAGAACCTCTTGCCAACTGTTGATCTATGAGAGAAACCTGCAAATAATTTAGTGGGGATTGGTCTGTAGCCTGTCCACAGTCGATCTGTGACGCACTAACAGCCGCTTGATGAATCGTTAATGAACATTGTTCCTTTATGCCTGCCTCTGCAAAATGCAGGGGTGGACTTAGGAGAAAGACCTTTTCTTCTCACCATGCTTACATCCATGGAGCATAAGGATGTCTGTCCCAGGGTATGATCCAGGGACAGACCTCTACGAGCTGAGCTAGGTAACTGGGGACACAGTGAAGGACTTTGGTCTGCAAAGCCCCACAGGGCATTGAGCCCATATCAAGAATGCTCAGAGCAGCACCTCACCTCAGAGCGAGAGACTTTGGGCTGTCGGGGGTCAGGGCTGGAGTGAACGCAGCTAAGACCCGACAGAAGGAGGAAACTCAGAGGATGGAGTGGTCTCATCCCACTCATAATTCTTTACTTAAAAGGTGGTTGTCTTAGGTAGGACTCATCTATTCCATAATCGAAGATAGGTTGGAGAGGAAAGGACGAAGGTCTAGGCCTGCCCATGCATTGAAGGACTCACCCATGTCCCTGGTTGCTGTGACTACAGAAGTGATCTGGGAGAATGAGATGAAAATCCAAGACTTTTCACGCGTCTCATCTGGGCCAGTTAATGTAGAATTGTTATTATTTTTATTTTGCTCAGACATAAATTAAACTGAAACACAACAAAGATCTATAGCATGGGCTCTAGGGTGCTTTTCAGAGATAGAACATTCTGACCTTGTATTCCCTTCAGTATCAGAAGAAATATCCTCTCACTCGGTGAATAATCTGACTAGGATGTAATTATGAAAATGAACGCCTTTTTCTCTTCCTCCAGCTACAGTTTAAGAGGCAGAGGCAGCTGTGACTTCATTTTGTGAGGAATATAATCGTTTCAGTGTGTATCATGCATTTTCTGAGAATGCCTACAACTGGACAAAACCAATAGTTGGGCCTTTTTGTTTGTTTTGTTTCTTGGGTTGTTTTTTTTCCCCCATTTCTGAGGGAATCACTCTTTATGGGAGTAGGTACCACCACTGTTAGCAAAACCTGCCAGGTCCATTCAGACTTAAATATGCCTTTGTAAAAGGCTTGCACAGACACCAGTTACACTTCATTTTGGGGACACCAAGATCAACTGCTCCTAAGGGCTTCAGGGGAAAAAGCACTGTTTAAAGACCTTGATGTGTTTCACTTCCATGCTAACAGCTGGGTCGCTTAGTCCTGTGAAGATGAGGGTGAAATGTTCAAAGGTACACCCAAGGCACCTGGAGAACGCAAGCAGGAAAGCTCCTGGAGACATCAAGTACCTCCAGAGTCAAGTCGCAGCTTAGCCAGCTTTTTCAGAGCAGTTTTGAATGGAGGCTCCTAAGATGTTTAATGGCCTTTTCCACTGCACTGCTTGCTGGTAGCAGTAGCAGACAGATGGTTTTTGTGGATGATTATTAAAAAAAAAAAAAAAAAAAGATGGAAAATGCCAGCCATGCCAGTTTTCTCAGAAGTTCTTTCCAAGTTTCTGAAGCGTACAGCAGTTGGCAACCTCATGGGCATTACTACCTGTAACTTCTTTCTCACTATGCCAACAGTGGGATTGAAAAGCCAGGCTACAGTCTCAAAGCCCCTCATCAAATGAAGGGACCTCATCCATTAGCTTGGATCAGTGTCATCCTTGGCAGATGAAAGAGGAGCTGCAGAGCCTGCCTGCAGCACAACAGCATGTAAATGGAGAAACCAGACTAACACTGACAATAGCTACGACTCTCCTCAGAGAGGATAGTCCTGAGTTGCTCTTAGTCAGTAAAGGATTACCATGGCAGTGTGGCTGTGCCAGGACAAATGTTTTCCCCATCATTTTTATGGCGGGGCAGGCCAGCTCTGTATCACACCCTCTTCAGAGTTCATTACATCTGGTTTGGGTTTTATGAAATTCTTGATGCCCTTGTTGTCACAAATCCAGTCATGCAGTGGTGGCTATCAAGTCACCAATGCATGGTTGTAGCAAGGAATTCTGTATTTCAGGAGATGCATCTGCTACTCATTCCTAGGCAGTCATCTGACGCTGCTAGATTATATAATGAATTTGAATCTGGCAAGAATGAACAAGAATCCTATAACAAAAGTAGAAACCTGTTTCACATACTAGATCAAAACAGGCAGGAATGATGGAAAGAAACTGTTTCGAAACTGAACTTCACACATTCCAGTTGCAAAGCTTGGCAGACCGTCAAGAGACTGAGTGGAGACTCTGGTCTGGGAAAAGGGAGTACCCTGTCACAGCAAACTCCACAACATCACAGCTGATCGCCAATGGCACAGACCCCTAATTGAAATAAGGCTCTCAGTCATGCATTAAAAAATGATGGTTTCTGAGGCGGCAGATTCCAAATGTCAGCAGGAACCTGATTGCTTCTTCCCCTTGTCCGAGCTCAGGCTGGCTCTTCGTCTGCAGCACGTGACTTTTGGGACCGGCACTTAAACACTCAGCAGAAGTAGATATGCTGTGATTTATGAATCGTTGTATTCCTCACCATGGCTCCCAAGCGTGCAAGGATGGGCAAGGATCACAGCTGTTCCCAAGGCAGGGAAACCAGTGACAAGCAGGAGGAGCCTCTGACCTGATCTTGGCTGTGCACTGCCCCACAGCTTTATGGGAAAGCTAGTTCTTTGGAAAAGCCACTCCAGAGGGGTGGTGTGACCAAAGATATAAACACTAAATGCTGAGCAATGATAAAAGGAGTTGATGCTGCACTTACTCATCTCCCTTCGGCTTAGGATATCATATAATATGGATAACTGACTGCAATCTCCTTATTTTCTATCCATTTCTTCCAAGACAGATGCACTAGTGATGCTTCACTCTGCAAACTGAACAAGAAAGTGGCCTCCTGCACATTTTACCTTCACTCCTTACTTGTCAGATATGCATGTATGTATGTACCTGTATGTACCTGTACCTGTACCTATGTGCATGCTCATAAATGTCATATATTCTGCATCTATGTTCATGATACACACTGACAATTCTGGATTTTTTTTTTTTTTTTTGTGCAACAGAAGGCATCTAAAATGTCATTTTGTTCCAAAAGAGACGGACCACAGCCAATAAGACCAGGACAGTAGTGAATACATCTTTGATGCTGGTATTTTTCCAAGCACTGGTCCTTTTTAAAGAGTTATTCCAAGCTGGGGAATAGCACTAAACTTGTGATCACTGAGCTCTGTAATGGAGTTGCTGTATTTATTGCTCTGATGTAGCATTGGACTCGAGCACTGATCTAGCATCTGTTTGAACCTCTGTGCTCAGTAAATGGTAGGAGAGGGGGTAAAGGAGCCAGGGTCAAACCACAGATCTGCTGGTTTTCTCCATCTGCAGAGCTCCAGCCTCTCAGCCCCGTTTGGAAGGGGGACTTTTAACCTACAGGGTAACAGTGCTGTTGGCCTCTTGCTATGTCTTCTTTGCCAAAAAAGGAAAAAAAAAACCTTACAAAATATACGTAGTGGTGAGAAAGAGATTCCAAATGCTGAGGAGCTTGTTGCTGTAGCTGCCCCCTTGCCTATTGAAAGGCAAAGCTCAGCAGAGCTCAGAAACGAAATCCGACTCTGAGTTGTTATAACCATGAACCATTTCTTTCTATGGAGCTGCGCAGCAGACTGGAACTCAGGCAGTAAAAAGTGCTTGTGTTGCCACCCACCAGGTGTCTAGAAGGTGGTCTGCCACGCTCACATTCGCTGAATTAATAAGGCCACTATGCCTAGAAAACCCAGATAGCGATGTCTGACTTCCGCATATGAGAAACCAGCATTTCAGTGCAACTCCCTCGTATGGATTTTATAACCAAATCCTAATTACTGATCAGTCCTTCTCAAAAATCTGCCTTGAGTCAAGTACACATCAGAATGTTTAATTGGCAGAGTTAAAAAACATCAAATCCAATAATCAGCGTTGCAAACAGAAACACAGACAACGTATATGATTTTAGTGACTAATACACTGCTGGTATTTTCAACTCAAACGACCAAATATGTACTATTTTCCCCATGTGTAGCATATGAGAAGATCCAGATTCTATGCACTTTAATTTTCATCTGTTTCATATCAAACAGTCCACTTGCATTTCTCTCATAATGGTGAAAGTAAGGCTAAGCTGTTCAGCAATGGACTGTCACTTCCTGAGCCTGACCCTTCAGTCTCGTCTCAGACCCTGTCCTGTTACAGCCAAGATAATGAAGTGTCTCAGAAGTGATGGATCAATCCCGTAACTGTTCAGAGAAAAACGATGTATTTTTTCATCTCACCTGAGAAAAAAATATGAAAAGCAGATTTTGAGCTATTTGAAAGTTGCCAAACCAATTTCTTCAGAACTTAGTTAAAGAATATCATGATTGGCATCTTACTGGGACATTTCTATCAGGACACCCACTTGGAATTAAGTTCCGTGTCCAGAATGTAAGCTCCTAAATATATTGGGCACATAATGGAAAGATTGATACTTCTTTAATGATGACACTGCCAAGGTAATAAAACCTAACACCACAATGTTACCTTTTTATACCAAAAATATACAGAAATAAACAAATAGAACATGTTGAGGAATTATACAGAAACTCTGTTAAACATTTTAAAGGGTAATAAAAATGCCTTTGGCCCATTAAATGCACTCTACTGACTATATGAGCCAGTGCCAAAAAGTATCAAAGCTTTTACAAAGAAAAAGAAATAAAAGAAAAAGGTCCAAGAACTTGGTAGTGTACGTTCTCGCTGAATAATTAAATGAATGTGCTGGGCATAACCCAGGAAAAAGCATATGGGCCGTTTCATCTTACAGAAACCCAAGTGCACACACATGTACACATTATGTAAACATATATATATTTATACCCACAAGCACACTTGATATGGGCATGAGAGACCACGTGATAGTTTGCCAGGAATACGATACAAACAATTATCATTCTGCCCTTATCTATTCAACAATGTAATTCTTTTGACTTTCTCTAACATTTAAAACTCCAGAGTACATTCTAATGTTACTTTAAGAAACCTGAATCACCTATAAAAAAATCTTTTCCCTTTTCTCCATTATTTTTACCTCTAGCACTTGAGCAAGTTTCTGCCCAGATGCAAAGAAGAGTCTCACAGTCCCAAGCCAAACTTCTTCTGAGCACTGAAATGTCCTGGGACATCGATTTTTTCCAGTTCTGCAAATGACAGATCAAACTTAGAAATAAGTATTTCATATTTTATTTCAGAACTGATTTATGACTAAAAAAATTACATGTATTAACACCTGTATCAACGCGTATTTCTCTGCCTCTTGTACAGCAAATTCATAAGGCAAGATCCTAATCCTAGAACCAACCATTAAAATGACACCTATTGTAAATTCTTTCTCAAAACCAAACTTTTTGTCTAGAGCCAACAACAATACCAGATGCTGTTCTATCCCTAAACCTGTGTATCTCTTTCTAAACTGCAATGCTTTGGGGTTTTATTCTATACATTTGTCTGGTTGCAGTAATGAACAACTCAAACCTCGTGATTGCATTTGCTCTGGGATCTCTTTATGCGGCCAGAAGAGACAAGACAGGCCCTGAGCATTAAATAATTATTGGAAAACAATATGAATGCAAATGATACTTTCTTTCAAGCTTCTGAGATGGCCTTCTGTGCTTTGCATCTTCCTTGTAAAGATTATCTTTTATCAAAATTTCACATGCTCTACTAAGTGACAATAACAACCCACAATGAGCCAAACTCTCTGCCACATGTGAATTGCAATCCATTAGATTTAACCTCTTGAAAGATGACAAGGGACTCTCCTGTCATGTTACCCTCAAGTCAGCTGTCTTTTTAAGGATCCAAAATACATAAAACATCTCCTGGAGTCACTCTAACTTAGTTTGGGTCCTTTTAGTAACAGTATTATAGAATAAATCACTATCACGAAATAAGAGGATTTGGGTAACTCTGTGCGGGTGAAGAGGAAATTGATGACTTACTTGGAAAAATCCAAAGACAAAGGAAACATAGATGAAAATTTTCACTTTGCTATTTGAAACAACCACAAAAGGTTGGGAAGTCAGACTGGGATTACTGCAGTGACTGTGTACACTCCTCTCTTTGTACAGGAATGGTAATTTAATCTATTTACAGTGACTTGTACCGTGACCTCTGGAAGGCGTCACAATAAACTCAGAATGGATCTATGAAAAACATGTTTGAAAAATTCATATCTAACCACACAACAAAAAGTTTGGCTTCCTGTTTGAAACAGATGGAAGAGATTTCACATAAAGCCCATGTAGTTTCATTTTCTTGTGTTCAAACCCAAAACAGCTGAGGTCTAAGCGGCTTTAAATCACTAAATAGTCATTTTTTCCTTTTACCTAATTTAATTTTTCTCTTGCCGTTGAATTTATGCATCCTTCAGCTGCTAAGCTAGTATGTGGCATGTGACCTTCGTGGAGTTTTCCATGAACATTGCTGTGTAGGGCTGGAGTCAGGTTAAAACAAGATGTGCGCACACACGGAGGCAAGAGTAAGCATCTCCCCTGCGCTCATTCTAACAGCTTGGGCCAATTGAAATAATATTTTCCTGAAGAATTTGAAATACTCTGAATGGCACGAGCATGAGATTTCAGATTCAGTCTCTCTCCAGGTATGTTGTTGGAATTGTGTAAGTAATAACAACACAAAGTAACCAACAGGAAAAAACCAGGTATAATAGGGATTAGCAGCACAGATAGTTTCTTATCAGCCAAACCAGGAATAAGAATATAGACATGAGTAAGAATTTCATAGACAACATTTGGCAGCTGGCATAAATCATAGGTGGGATGAATGAGGTGAACCTGGCATTTTTCCAGGTTGGCTGTTGTGCTTTAGCAATAACTGAAGAGCTCATAATGCCGATCCCGCATAGAGTGTTATCAATAATACACGCGGCTCAGCCTGCTAAGCTAATACAGCTCACACTGTCCTGTTAACTCATTTGCCAAGCTGCTCAGTCATTAACCGCTCTTGTCTTTCATCATTTCCACATTTTGTAATTACATTTCGTAATTTCCACATTTTGTAATATTTTAATTTGCACATAAAATCATAGAAGGCTATTAATGAAATGGAAGGTGGTTTGATACGGCATTTTTCAGCAACATTTCCTGGAAAGCGTGTAAAATTATATACCAATCCAGTTAAGTCCTTGCTTTCCATCAAGGAGAGCATTTCTCTCGCACAAACACACAAAATTTTGCCTAAAAGTGTGAAATAAAAATCATCTTCTTGATAGGATCACAAGATAATTCAGTTTGGAAGGAACCTGGTGAAGTGTCTGGCCTAACCTCCTGCTACAGGTGAGGCCACATCAAGTTGCTCAGGGACTCAGGGATTCGGTTGGGACTCAAAAACTTTAAGGAATGGAGACTATACAACCTCTCTGAGCAACACAGTATCCAAATAAGATAATACAGTGCAATTAATTTCATGGGCAAATCCTTAAGTCACACTCTTTTCAAGATGTACATCCTTTCACTATATTTCCTCAAAAGCAAGAGAACTAAAAAGAACTGAAAAACATTCCCATCTGATTCTAATTTCATTTTTCACACGTTTACTTTTTCATTAGTTGAACTTTATAAAAATTATCAATGCGAGGCTTTTCTTACTTGTGATCCAAAATACACATGTTTGAAAAGGAATAGGGTTTTTTTTTTTCAAATTCAAGATATTTCTCTCAACAGCTGCATCTGAACTTATCTGAGACCCCTGGGATTGCACACCCTGGTTCCAGACCCATCTCATTTGTCCACAGTGTGTGTAATAGCAATAATAATAGCACCAGCCTGGTGTGCGAGCCCAGCTTGCTGCTTTCCCTCTGGCCTTCTGTAAATGAACACAATTTCTCAGCTGACACTTCCACTATTCTTGAAAGCAAAGCTCAGCTAGACCATTTAGTCAACCATGGCTGATCTGATTTTGCAAAAAAAATTACATATGAATTTCAATTTAATTAATTTCAAGAACTTAGTAATCTACAGCACTTTTATATAGCACTTTTTTTCCTCCCTGTGTGCTTGTGATAGCGTTTTGTTTCTCCCCAGTGATACTAGAAAAAGACCGGATTAGGGCCATGAAACTTCTGCTGGGTTGCAGAGGAGTTTTTAGGAAAGGTCCTGCTAGTTGGCTATTTTTATTTTCTGGCATCATTAGATGTCTGGAAAAATGCCCTGAAAAATTGAGTCCAGGCACATTGACTTTAGAAATTGTTATATATTAACCAGAAATTTCCTCTTTCCCCACCTACTTTTAAAATTTTTAACAGTGGAATATATTGAAACATGCAGAGAACTGTAAAACGGCCAAGAGGACTTACATAAAACTCACTTAAATTATCCACTTCTGCAGCAGAATAAATCAGAGGAAATATCAGCTAGGAAAGAGGATATCTAAAGAAAGTGACTGCAAACTGCTAGTTTTTTAAAAAAAAGTGTGATATCCCTGTCAATTCCCCTTTTTCTGCTCTCAAAGAGCCACAGTTAATTGGATTGCTTTCAGAAAGACTCCCGTCAAATCCATTTTACTCTATAGAAACAAACAAACCAAGAAGTCATCCTTTCCCTTGGACCAGCCCAGGATGTGTGCAGGCCGATTACTTGAAGGGCAGATTTGTCCTTTGGTGCTGCATTCAAATGCAGTCACTCCACAATGGGCAACAAGCATCTCCCGGGAGATGTGACAAGTGTTGAAATGTGTATGACAAACCTCATTCCTCTGCCAGACCACTGCCCCCTGCATTGCACAGCCCAGCATCTTTTGTCTGTGGGGAGGAAGGGCGTGGAGTGCCTCCAAGATGAGGGCAAGGTTGGAAAGTGTGATCAGAGCCCGAATGCGCTGGCATCTGTTACAAGCACAGGGAGCTGAAATGATATTTCTAAGAACTCCCGTGACCATTTATAACCACGTATTCCAAGAAAACTCCCAACATAGTCGCCGTCGTGAACAAAGGCTGCAGGCTATGAGCAACAGATGAGCTAACCTTCCTGCCTTTTGGGGCATATTTCCTTTGGCCTGGAGCAGGGACAGCCACCCTGGTGCAAGGTACGGGAGGCACTAGTGGGGAAGGGGACGAGTGGGTGGCTCCTGACCTGCCTCGGAGACGAGGGCACGGGCGAGAGAACAGGACGGAATTTTCATGGCTGGAACGGCGATTGCAGCCAAGCTGCTCCCACCCACCCCGCTGCCGTGGCTCCCAAAGCTGACCAAGGCTGGGAACACTACAGCAATACCTTCCCTGAGGTCTTGGCTTCAGCCTCAGCTTCTCTGCAGCACAGAGTGGACACGCTCCTTTTTGGCTCATCTTCTGCCCAAGGACAGGCAGACAGGGAGCCCCAGGAGGTGCCGCACACATCCCAACCGCCTCTCTTATTCCAGCTCCTCAGTGTTAGTGTTTTGGAAGAAAAAGCCCCATGCTCTGCTGACAATCCTAGCACCCAGCAAGCAGGCAGTGCAGCCATCACTGTAACTGCTTTCCTCAAAATACCCTCAGAGCCTGAGTTTTGGCTCCACTGGCATTTGACTAATCGTATCAAAGTCCTTACCTAGGCTTTAGTTTCTATTTTTATTTCCCTCTGTAATATTAGCTTCAGATGTCACTGTTTTGCTTACTTTTTAATTAAAGACTTTGGCGTTTTTAAGCCACTTTATATTTCCTATCTTGGCAATATCCAAAGAAGGACTACACAGATGGGCAAATAATCATATCAAGATCTGAGGTAGTGCTTCCCTTCATCTTGGTCCACTTGGGTAAACTCACACCACATGCCAGTGTGAACTATTCTTGTAAAGAAGACAAGGGCTGTAAATCCCTGCTGAAACTTATTTAGGAAGGGTAATTTTGGCTATGCATAAGTGCCGTACATTAAATGTAGTACAGGTGAAATTTGCTGGGAAGGGCTCTGACATTTTTAAGTTAGACAGACGGTACCTATTAGAGAGGCTCCAAATTCTGAGCAAATGTAAGATAATATAATTTTATACATAATTTATACAGCAATTTTACATGCAGTCTCTTCAGAAAGAAACACCAAACCCTTTTCAATTCCACAGTCTCCGGCCTTTACAATTAAATAAATTCCCTTCAGTTATTCCTAGGTATTCCCTGTGCAAATGCACTGTAATGTTATCTCAATTCTGAAGAGGTGTTTCGAAGGTTTGGACAGTATCTTTAAGTGAGCTGTGCAAGCATCCAAATATTTACTATTTCCTTTCTCTTTTACAAAGCACCTGCATCTGTCTTCCTTGCGCTTTCCCCAGGGAGAAAGGAAGCATCACGGAACAGCACTGGCAGCCTGAACCAGCCCTGAAATGCAAGCATATGATAAATGTCATGGGGCTGCTCCTACTTTGGGAGGACATGAATTAGGAACCACAGCTACAGAACCTAGTTTCGTTGAAGATATCCATGTCCTTCTTTGCCTTATTGCAAAGATTTTATGCCAAAGTTGGCAAGTTATCCCAGGAAGCTCTGGGATATCTGTTTTGTTAGAATAATTTGCCACTGAATTAAGTTTCTCTGTAAACCTTTTATTTCTTACTGTGCTCTAGTGGATTGGGGGGGCACCCAAGACTCACTTGTAAAACTGCAGGTGTCAGGTTTCCTGCACACGGTGTAATTCTCACACGGAATTTGAAAAGTTAAAGCCAACTCTCCCGCATGAAGGTGGTCTAATTCCTGACAGGTAAGCGGCTGCTTGGCCACTTGGTCACATTGCACTCCTTTCCGTGGCACTGCCTTTGGCTCCTCCATGGCACTGCAGAAGGGAAACCATGCCTGCCAGCTGGGCACACTGGTGAACAAAACCAAGGACATGGTGCATGGAAAACCCTCTCCAACTCAAGCGGGGAAACTCTGACAAAGCACAAAGGGGTTTTAAGATATCCCCTAGAAAAACAGCAGCTGCTTTCTTATAAAAAGATGCAATGGTTACCAGCAGTTGCAGCCAGATAACCAGCTTCAGACAGCTTCTTTTCTCTTCACGTCATCCACAAATATCTATTCCCTATTTCCTCCTCTAATTCCAGCAGAAAACTCCTTAGCTTGAATCTGCCCAGCTCTGGATCAGTAACATGGTTTAGGTTTGACATCCTAGACCTCCGTGCAACAAGAACTGAGAGGTCACTGCTGCTGACTTGAAGGTAGCTTTGTCACTCCACAGGGTGCGTGGCACACGGACACAGAACTGGGAAGCAGCAGGACGGCACAGTCCCAGTGATTGCAGCTCTTCTTAGCTATGCGAACTTATCGTGTCAAACACTAAATGTGCCAGTGGTCCAGAATCAAAAATTGCCATTTGCTGGCCTTTGGGCAGCCATAACTTTCAGGAGAAGACTCCTGCTGGAACTAGAATCACATAAGCAATTGTACTGATTCAAGATCACTTAAACTTGTTACCATCCTCAAATTCAGCCATGTGGTGTAAAAATAAGGTTATGAATCATTTTGATAAAACCCACCTTCTACGCAAAATGACAAATGTGAGTAGCTTAGAAAATGTGCAGATTGCCTGGATCTGCAATCCAGAGAGAAGAAGCCTGCTCGATTTCAAAACTATAATAATTTTTTAAGAAATGGTTAGGAATATAAACATTGATAAACTTGCCTTACAAATATTATTTCAAAGATGCCTGTGACAGACTGCTGGAAGTCAAAGCCTAATAAAGCAGTTACCTTCAAGGGGACCTCTTTACATGTTTAAGAGGAAGCATGTGCTTCAGGGCTTTGCTGGGTTCCAGGCACACTGTCCTTGTAACAAGCATTGTGCTACCTGCAGTCTCTGCCTTATTCCAGCGGGCATTTCCCTGTGTCCAAATCCCAGGCCACAAATCCCGGAGTGCTGTAACGGAGCTGCTCTGTCTCAAACCAGTGACCAAGAATGAGAGAAGGGCTGCAGGTTGTGCTTCATGTTTAACATCTTTATGAGGCAGAACATAAGGTTTTCTATTCTTTGCATACATCTGCAGAGTATTATCCATATGACAACCATAACAAAAGAAGGAAAATTAAACCCAGACTTATTGGAATTAATACAAAATAAACAGTTTGCTTAATATCTCTGGCTAATTTATCTTATGACAAAAGTGAAGCAAAGGCTTCTGTCTAAGCTTGGGGGTGGTGATGATTAGGAAAAAAGCAAAATATTTAGCTTACCTCACCTGAAAGCAATCTCCTCTTTGATCTTGTTTTGCTTGAATTGCCAGCACCACTTCTTCTCCAGGATCATCAATTCCTTCTCCATCTCTATTTGCTCTTTTCCATGCAGCTGTGTGGTACTGAGTTGCTGGCTGGGATTAAACCATGACGGGCCTTCATTTCTGTAGCTGCACAGACACAAGCCCTATAGATTTTACACTACTCAGGTCATATCACTGACTGCTGTGCTTGGCCTTTGCTGCTAATAAATATTCCCCTGGATTTACTTTTACACCCCAAACCTCTAAGAGTTTGAGCTTTGAACCAGACCAAGAGCACTGATATAAACACAATAGCATTTGGCTTTGCTGTATGGATTATATTCCATTAAAAGGACATCTGTAAGGCTGAAAAGGAAGGGACCCTGTTGGGGAGCAGATGGTGCCAATTCAGTCCTCTTTGGATAAAACCTCCAGTTACTGCATGCTCCAGTTTTCCATAGCATTCCCACTGCCTGCATGGCGTGTTTTGGCTGAGATGCAGATGCTAATTTTTAAGGATGCTTAAAATGGGACTCAGATGAACAAGCCCCCAGAAGGCTGATGGATCAAAACCAAAGTGAATTTACACTATTTTTGTTATTATTTATAGACATCAAACTACGTATATTTAGAGAAAACAGTCTTTATCATGCAGCATGTTGGGCTCGCCTAACACAATCACATTACCAAGTTCATCGGTGAGGAGCAGGGAGCACATTGACGGACAAATATTTGTTTGTGGGGTTCTTTTCCCATTTTATCTCTGATTAAATACACTTTGAGCTAAGCTATGTCCTTCACTCCCAAACAGTGAAAATGCTTTGTGCATTAAAATGTTCTCCAAGTTCATCCCATGTGCTTTTCAGAGCCCCATCTCTGACTGAGATGCCATGAGAGCCAGCTGGGGCTGGACAGGCCACAGGTGAAGGAAACTTGGATGAGGAGGGAAAAGCAGGAGCTCCTGGATGCTTCCTCTGTTTGTGGTCCAGGACACCAGACTGGCCAAAGCAGTTGCCTGAGACTGCACAAGGTGACGCATTTCACTCCTCCAGCATCCCCATCAACCAGCTGTGGTACCCAGCAGTGCAGAGCCATTTCAAACCACAGCTGGGGCAGGTGGCCAGGGAAGGGGCAGGGCATCCTTCCAGATGGACAGGAACTCCAAACAAGGCAGCACTGACTAAATGACAAAGGCGAGACCAGATCCTCAAGCAGTTAATAATATCCAGCTGACACAGAGGAGGATATGAAATCTGTGCAAATCTACATAACCCACAGACTCAAAGAAGCAATGGATTTGTTTATCCATGAGCTACCCCAAAAATCTTCCAGAAATGTGTCAGCTTCCAAAGCAGCAGGATGCCCCTTGCACAGGGACACGGTTTAGCTCTGGCACTCAGTGCCTCATTGAACAGCAGTTTAAACAGCATTTGGAGAACAGAGGCTCCAACTTTACACATAGCAATACACAAAAAACTTAGTGATTAGGTGAGGTTTTGCAATTCATTTCATCCCCCTCAAGTTATGGTACTGCACAAGGGCTGCAGCAGCTTTCTGCTCTCACAGCCCCGTGAAGCTGCTGGGCAAAACCTCCAAGTGGACTTTAGCAGAGGTGGCCATGCCAAGAGCTGGAAGAAGTTCAGAGACACAAAGCCCTGGGGGAATTTGAGATAGGGCTGCTACCTACAGACAGCACAGAATGGGATGGTGTAATTTGAAGCAGCAGCTGGCAATGTAAAGTTAAACAAATCTCACTTCAGCCTCTGGTAGCCCCAGATCAGCTGATGACAAAAAAGGATTTGCTTGTGCTCATGTACATCGTGAAGATAAAAAGCTATTTGACCTCAAAGAAAAAAGCTGGCAGAAAAAACCTGTGCACAATTTGGTGATGAATATAAATGCAGAATAGAGAGGAGGGAAAAGTCCCTTCCCATGAGGCTGCAAGGTCTGTGTGCCCCTTAGGTTCCCCTTAGGAGCACCCACAGTTCCTGCCTGCTGTTTTACCTTGCCATGCCCAAATCATCCCACTTTTTCCGACCATGTGCTCATCAATCTCCGACAAGAAACAACTGACAAAAGCGCCTGACTTGCACAAGCTCCTGCCCTGTTTTAAACTGTTTCCTACCTCCTCTTTCCTCCTGTCACTATGCCCTGAGTCCTGGCCTCTGCTGCAGCTCACTTTTCCCTTCTGTCTCTACAGTGACTGAAAGCACAATTAAAAATTGCTGTCCAGCACACCTTTTCTTCCCTCCAGGAGTAAGATGGGAGCTTACTGTAGGTACATCATGGCAAGACATGAAGGACAGAATAGCAAACACTGTTACTGTTCACAAAAACTGATTTGAATACCAATTTCCATCTTGGCTGATTCTGCAAACCCCTGCCAGGAAGAAGTTAGAGTCTTCTCTCAAGACGCTCCCTGAAAAACAAGTAAGTCATTACACTAACTTAGACACATATTGATAAGAGTAGGCTCACGCTTGCCCTCAACACTGATTATCCTTGAATGTCAACTAAATTAAAAACCTAACCCATATATAAGCCTCCAAAGATGTGGTTTTGGGTCTCTGGATGTGGGAGAACAAAGGGTCAGGGTCACCAGGGTGCTGCTGAGTGGAGGGATGGGAGATGAATGGCAGTGAGGCAGCGAGCAGGGGCATTTGTTGGGATGGACTGGCCGGGATTGTAGCTTCTGCCAAGATCTCCCCAGTGGCAGGACCTATCCAAGGAAGAAGCTGGAGTCTGGATGCAGGTGGCAATCCACAGCTCCCATATACTGATCTTCGTTTAACCGTTTGCAGCCTTTGTGTAACGGAGCAAAGATCATCACATTCCTCCCTTCACATTCCAAATTATAACTCCCTGTTTCATGGCCATACATAATGTTGTATAAATAGCGATGCAGCGCTCCCACAAGACACCACAGTCCTTGAATGCTAATTCCCAGTGAGCAGAAAAATACAACATTCTCCTACTACAGCCATGCAACTGCCTTTAAGATGAATATGGTATTAGGAAACTTATGCCAAAGCTCTGCAACCTTGTAAAAGGCGTTTTTGGGGTGGTAGCATATCATAGGCTTCATCAGAGCATCCTCAGAAACTGATTGCCACTGCGGGCACCCACTTGGAAAAAATTAAAAAGAAGCATCAAAAAATAAGATGCAAGATTTAAAGACAAATTTGCAGCCTTGTTGTAACATCATTTAACTTCCACTTGCACATACTGATCTATTTCAGAGAAAGTTCAACCTGTTTTCTTCCCCAGATAACACTTGTCTGAATTTCCCAGTAGTCCTCTACTGATCGTCAGTGGCTACCGCGTGTGGAAAAAAAAGCCACACTTTTTTTAGCAGATTAACTTCACTGCGGCTGTTTAAAGCCAAGCCTAAGTCCAAGATTGGATCCTAGGTAAAAGGAAATCCTGATAAAACCAAGGACCAAATCCCTAATTCTGATCTTGCTCACTGGGCAAAAGTAAGCATAAAATCAGAGTAGCTTTGATACCAGTCATTTTTAACGTGGAGGGGAATAAGTTGAAATCAGTGAGGGTGTAGCTGCTTAGGTTATCCATGATTTTGACCCTATATTTGTTTTCACGTGTTTCCCTTTTGCTTGATGGATTTTGAGGGAAATAAAGACTTTATGTGGGATATAGTATCTCGAGTTATTTTTCCAGCGGAAACTTCTGGGTGGGAAAACTTGACACTTCAGAAAGCATGCCAAAATTTAGTGCAAGTTTATATTTACCAAAGGAACATTTGACATTTCATTGATGCATCACAAAGAGAAATAAGGGACACACCTGACAGGATTATCTCGTACTGAAATATTTTAAAACAAACAACGGCACTGCCCAGCAGTAAGAAAAAGCGAGGCGAAGGCAGGGGAACTGAAAAGGAAACAACTGTGATCCTATGGAAAGTGTGAATATTACTCAGAGCACAGTGACACAATCCTTAGTCTCACAGCACTAAGGGGAGAAGCCTTTCAAAGCATACCCAAAATGCTGGACATTTTTAAATAGTTCAAGGTATTTCCAGTGCAAACACAAAAGTGCTTTATTACAACTTGCATATCCTATCATCCTAAGTATTTTTTAAAAAATCAGCCATGCGTAAATTTTAGTGTGGTGATTTTAAATTTCTTTAGAGACGTTTTTGCTTTCACTCCTTCTTATTATAACATGCCGTTCTCACACAACTTTCATGAGGTCTCTAATGACACAGTGGTTTTCTATCCCCAAACTGCCATACATAAAATAGATCGGGGCTTATCAGAGATTTGCTCTATTTTTCAGTTTCCTATCTAAGCCAACCTCAACTTTCCTGGCAAATGATAATGAAAAAGACCATTAAGCAAAGCAATAAAGAGTAATATAAAAGCTCATTATAAGCCCAATTCATAAAATTACAAGCTGTAGTGTGCAGCATGCACAAGTAAAACTGAAAACCAAGTTCAGGCATACCAAACGAGATTATAAATTAGCTGTTGTTTTTCTGTCTGAGAAAAGCCATTCTTTAATGAGCTTGGAAACACAGCTAAATATTTTCTTTCATAAATTCAAGAAAAAGCCACACCACTTTTGAGACTTCTGCTGGGCAGCTTTTTCTCGTCTCTCTTTTCCTCTTTTAAATTTTAAATACTGCATAGGAACCATTTGCTCTGTGAGGTTCCCATAGTTAGGACCAAACCCTTCTCAGAGGAATTTTGGCACCTTATTAATTAGCTGGTTATGAGAAGGAGCTGCACTCTTTCAGTGACTCCTATTTCACCATCAGTAAAGTGTGATACCATAATAAATTTCCATCAAGCAAACTATTTCTGGTAATTCCCCCTAATTAACACCAGACTGCTAATAATAAATTAGGCCCTATGTGTTTCTGATATAACCAAGATCTTGTCTGAGCACAAGATATTAACCAATGTCCCAAGAAAGTAAAACTTGAACTTAAATTAAGCCTTTGCTGGTAAAAGGATTTATATGCAATTTTGTGAGAAACCCTTTGAAGATCTCATATAGGGCATTTTGACCAGCAAATATTTTGAGTGACAGAGAGATTTGTTCTGTGCTGAGCAGTGAAAGTGGATTTATTGTGAAAACACACCATTGAGTTTTAAGCCTATAAATCTTACACTGGATTACAGCATCTTAATGAATGAATGACAGATCTCTTTTTTTTTTTTTGGTCGGTGCATTTTAATGTTACATGATGTTGTGATTGATAGAAACCAAACCTTTGCCATTAAAACGTCAAATGCAGACTTTATGCCTTTAAAAATTTGGCTTCTGGAGCTTTAATGCACTGTTTGCAAATAGACTTGCGTTTGTCTCGCTCACAGCCTAAACACTGAAGGAGAGGCGAGTTTTCTGTAAAGTTGCCTCTAAATTTTATAGAGCTGTGTGCAGTGTTTTCCTTTGCCTGTGTAAATAAAGGTGGAAAACAACAGTGCATTTGCCTGGTTCAGGGATGCTCAGCTAAGGGGATTCTTACCAGACTGGTATTACCACGAAGGAATTGGCCATGTTGGAGCAGACATTTAGGTGCCCACAGCGAAAACAGAGACTGCTGCAGGCCAAGGCTAAGTACCGTATCAGAGAATGTTTGCCAGAGCAGGCAGGATTTCCTTGGACAGTATCAACTTAGGAAAAATATTAAACCCTTCCAGACAAACAGTGCAGAGTATTCTGGATGGGCAGTGGAATGGAGTAAGGATGGCAAACAAACAGTAATCGGCCAATGTAAGTTTTACATTGTTACATATTCTACAGCGTTCAACACGGCATTTACATCTTTCCATCCATCTTGAGAAAAGATGAAGAATCAGAGACTCACCGAGGTTGGAAGGGACCTTGACTAGTCCAAGGGCTGTATCCAAGTCAGGTTTTGAGTACCTCCAGGTATAGAGACTCCACAATCTCTCTGGGCAACCCATGCCAATGTTTACCATCCTCACAGTTGTCCTTTCACTACATACCAAGCCTGGCTCTGTTTCCTTGACTCCCCCATCAGGTATTTGTACACACTGATGAGATCTCCCCTGAGTCTTCTCTTCTCCAGGCTGAGCAGTCCCAGCCTCTCTCAGCCTCTCCTTGTATGACAAACACTCCATGCCCCTCACCATCTTCCTCGCTCTTTACTCCAGTAGGGCCATGTCCCCGGTACTGGTGAGACCAGCACTGGACTCAGCTCTCCAGATGGGTCTCACCAAGGCTGAGCAGAGAAGGATCACCACCTCCCATCTGCTGGCAATGCTCTGCCTAATGGACCCCAGGAGGCTGGTGGTCTTCCTTGTCACAGAGGAGTTATCACTGGCTCATGGTCACCTTGGTGTCACACCAGGACCGCCTGCTCCTTTCCTGTAAAACAAAGCCCACAAAACAAAACCCACAAAACCTGAAGAATGAGAAGTCCAAATGCTATCTATTGCTGTGTACAATCATGGCTTCCCTTAACTGAATATGACTCAGGAAAAGAAAATATCCAACAACCACAAAATAACTGAAGACAGATCGAGAACTTTAGGTTTTGAGTAGGGTTTATTTTCCTGTTATGTTTTTCAATTATAATTAAATTTGCAAATGTGAACAGCCAAAATTTAATGCCAAAGATTATTAAACACAAGCAAAGAAATCACCAGGATTTAACAGCTGGTAGTTTAGCATAAAACAAAGCAGCTCACATGGCTAGATGGTGCAAGTAGCTCTGTGAAGAAACAGGTACACAATTAACAAACCAACACACTGAACCACAACTCAACTCCTGCCTTTATCGCATTGTTATATTAAGCATTTATATTTACATGTAATCCTGAATTATTTCATTACAACATAGTGAAACCATCATCATCGATCAAATATTCACTTAAAAAGACATTCTACCTTCAAACAGAGTTAAGCCAAATTCTCTCACAGGCAGTTTTGGAAGAAAAACAATGAGTGACTGAAAATGCATGAAAAAATCTACAGTAGTTAGGTTACTAATATATCTCTCCTGACTCTTTAACATTCCCTCATAACATGAATGCTATATGTATGCTGTGTGAAAAACGGCTGGGAATCTCACAAAATCCCCAAATGATGATGGAATAATGCTGGTTTTTGCTATGTCAAGTCTGCATTCAGATACACATATGTACGTATGTCTCTCACTGCACGTGCATATGTGTGCATGTAGAGAGAAGTATATTTAAACACATACACTCAGACCCCAAAAGATTCTAGAGGTAAAGGCAGGCTTACAAACAAAACAAAATAATACCAGGATGAAATAGTTCTAAACAACAACAAAAAAAAAGGTAATAAATATTCAGTGAGATATATGGCATTATTATAAAGTGCTCTACTAAAATCTCACTTATTAAAATAACGATAAAAATTATGTTCCTTTTAGTTGATTTATATAATTTGGTAAAGCCATTAAATATTCATTATCTATCAGTGACTCTATGCTTCCTTTAAAATTTTAAACAAATAGATAAAAGCAGAAATTAAAAGGCAAAGCAGCTAAATGAAGCAGTTCTATTGGAGCCTTTCAGGCTTTTGTCCTCAAATTCATTCACAACTGCAAAATTTCAAACCCTAGAGCATATGGATTAAAAAATAAAATTCCAATTAAAATTACGAAGCTAAACAAAATTTAATTGGATTTTAAGGACAATGACAAACTGAGAAGTTTTTATCCTACATTAAAATTGCAAGGTTTGAATCGCAGAAATTACTGAACGCCTTTTCCTGTGCATTTTCCCCCTCCTTCCTCATGCATGTGCAATAAAGCTCCAGTGAAACCTAGTCTGTAGGTCTCATTTCTCCACATTCCACTTAATTTTAAAAGCAATCTGGCTTATATGTTACTGTATCTTGTCCAGTCTGCTTCCACCCTTCTGATTTTCAGCCAAACTCACAAAAGGGTACATCTGCAAGAGCGTAAACATTTTAAACAGCTTTATACCGTACCACCAAATTTCTTATTTACCAACATTCAGCAGATCTACCAAATTCCTTCTGTACCACTGGAAGTTAAAAAAGAAACATGGTAATACTGAAGAAAAACAACTTCAGGGAATAAAGTGAAAGCCCCGCAATGCGAATCTGCCTCACTGAATTAACAAAAAGCCAAATATCTTTTCATATTTCAGTACAGCAATTTTGGTTTTCTTTCCTCCTCTTTTGTTGATGTTCCTTGTTACAATTGATTTACTCAACCATGGCAAATTTTTGTGACTTTTTTATCCACGCTTTTATGGATAAAACTATCCCTTAGAATCAGTAAAAAACCCCACCCCACAACAACAAAAGCAGTAAATGGTTATTTTTAATGTCTACAAGAAAGAGTACTAAAGACTAACAATTCAGCTCTGACACCCCAGTTGAATCAAACAGCACGTAAATTCCGTTTCCTTCAGGAATCTGCTCTGGTCCCGAGAGAGCCCCCTTCTCTGTTGTGCAATACTTTGAAGCAAAATTCACCCTGTGCAGAAGGGCACCACCTCCTCCCTGCCTGGAACTGCTCCAGAGCAGTTAAGCCCTAACGTGAAGCTAAGGGGGACTGTGCTGGTGCACTGCTCTCGCGCTGCCTCTCTGCGTGGACGCGAAATTCGTATCAAGCCACAGAACTGGCTGATCTGGCTGGCAGTAAATGCATAATGACAGCATTGTCTCTCCTCTCCCTTACAAGATCTGAGAGATACTGAGCTGCTCAAACCAATCTCATATTATTTAACAATACATTCCCTACATCTGGAAGAAAATAGAAAAATAAAACCTAAACTAATAAAAATCATAACAGCTGAGCAAGAAAGTTTTCAGTACGCTACCTGGCACACCACCAATATACATATTCATGAGCTACATGGTAAAGAATGTACTGAGAAAAAAAACCAATGTCCTCAGCTGCACTTCAGCAGCCTCCCTCAATTCAACACCAGAATCTCACATTCTGGATACAAAACACTGTTACCTGCAGATTCAGCACAATTTCCCCTTTCCAAGGCACTTAAAGCTACCTAAAACCTGAACTGCAAACAGAGGAGTTGAAATCCCTGCTCCCTTAAGATTTGATCTGACATTTTCATCCTATCAAACACACCCTCAGCAGCAGAGGTTTTTGGCTAGTGTTCTGGCAGTACACGAGTACTACCAGAAAAGTATCCCATTTATGTTTTCTTCTAAGTGGCATCGTCTAAACTATTCTTTTACACCAGCATAGCCCCTTAACCGCTTTGTAAAAATCTCTGTCCTTTGCAAACCCATGAGAAATTTAACAGCAAAGGCACAGGTACGTGTAATTGTGTAGGAGGCTTCATGGATACAAACATCAGACTAAAAAAAATTAGTTTTTGAACTACATATTTTGCGTAATGTTATCTTTACTTTGCGTTCTTTTTAATGGAGTTTAGCTGCAATACTTCTGGACACACTTTAAAAACATCACCGAAATAAAGGGATCTGGATTGCTGAATCCAATCTCCTTTTATTCGCTGAATAGCGGCAAGACCGAGACTTCTAATATCAGGTATTTACTTTTATAGATACTTCATTTCTCATACTGAACCAGATATAAATGTGGTTATAAAATCATGAAACTAATACAGTAATGTGTGACGTGTAGAGATAAAGACACTCTAATTGTTTGGCTTGGGTGCAATTCCCGATGCCTTTCTTTTTATGAAGCAAAACCGTAAATGATAAATACTCTGAAAAACTGGTGTACAATCCCTTCTGCAAGTTTCCACATCTCTCTTCCATTTTAGAAAAATTGCATATAAATAATTTTAACCAATTATTGAACATGGACATTTTAACCTTTCTGCTCAGTACATTTGTTACACAAGACGAGCTCCAAGCATCAAATGTTGATAGAGTGGGCATGTTTCTTGCACAGTGGCTTGTCCTTCTTGGAGAAGAAAGTCTGACCCTCCAAACTGTCACTACATACCTGAAATGGGATAAAAAAGAAAAGAACACCTAATTCAGATGGATGAATTACACCATAACTAGTCGAAATGCTCAATCATGGTAGTGTTCTATGCAAAAATATATTCAAAGAGTAAGAATTACCTTTTTTTTAGGGATACTCTTTTTATGTAATACTAGTGGTTGGTGTAAGCATAACCTTCTTTAAGACAACAGGTGTTTAAGCAGGAGCAGAGTTAGGTTCAGAGTTTAAGAAAAAACCCCAATCATTAGGATTGGGGCTTGTTTTTTTGGTCATACAATATTAGCAAGCAATACCTTGGCTAGTGTCCTTGTGTCAAAAGCACTCTTGCTGCTTTGGAAACACAGCCCATTCCCTTATGACCTTCAACACTTGCTCTGAGGAAGTAAATGTTGAGGGTTAAATGCTGGGACACAGGGCTGCAATCCAGGACACCTTCGCTCGCACCCGTGCCAAAGGCTTACAATAGCAACACACCTTCCAAATAACTGGGAAAGCACTTTTTGTTTGGGCTCAGGGGATTGAGGGAGGTTAGAGCTGTTAACTCCCATATGGGTCAGGTTAGCACAAGCACTGCTGCCAAGGTTTGTTTAAAGGCAGACCAGCTTTACTTACGGAGCATACAAAGCAAGTGTCATGCCAAGTGTGGCCCAGGGCTTCAAGAAATCTGTCTCCAGCTTCAATGGGGAATTCACAGCCATGGCACATGGTACCAAAGAGGGCATAGTAATCTGCAAACAGATACAAACAGGTTTTAAAGCATATGCAGAAAAGCAAGACTGACCCTTCGAGAGCTTTGCTCTTTTCTTTCACTGGCAATAGGTTTGGACTTGCTGAGGTTTATAAGACGGAGTATATTGAATCAAGAGCTCCTAGATCGAAAGACTGGGATGTTGACTTCTCCTTGCTAATTCAGTTCTCTTCCTCATCCTTTCAAGTGGGCAGTGCTTCCATCTTTCTGGTGTTTCATTTCCTCGAGATCAACAGTGTGCAGGAGAGGGGGAAATGCACTCCTTGAGAGCACCCACGTGAACTCTATGAGTTCCTTACGTCCTCTCCAACTCTGCTTTGAAAGCACACCCCAGCTGTTCACACTACAGACCTTCTCAGAGAGTAGTGAACTCCTACCTACATTCTGGCACAATATTTGCCCCAGACTGCACTACTCAAAGCCATGTAATCATTAGGATTCTGTCCTAATTAGAGTCTAGAAGTTTGGATCAAGTCAGAATACCTTTCTAGTCACCAGAGTTTATTACATGGCTTTAAAAAAACCCAAAGACCCAAACCCCAAAACAAACAAATAAACCCTTCCCCTTCATTACTGTGAAGAACAAGAAGCTCCTCCAGCAATCCCAGGGAGCAGGGACTAAAACAAATGGCATTGAACCATTTGTATTCCCCACCCCAAGTTGTCTGGTCTTTTGCACTTATTTCAACTCTCAAACACCCCATCCTAGGAAGCAAATGTTTTATTCCTGCAGAGACAACAATGGCATTAGTGCTATAACATGAGAGAATTTGGGACCAGCACACTACCATGGCAAACGTCATGCAACATTATGTCCTTATAAGATGAACTACAGTCAAAGTGACAGCCATAATGAAGCTTTGGACTCCATCTACCAGCAACACTCTGCCTCTAACAGGGAAGTTAGATCCCAGGAGTTGATTTCAAAGGAGAATTATAAGGGGTGGGAAGCAGGGTAGAAGTGGATTTTGTTTCTCACCTAGACTATACAGGTCTGCTGAAGCTCTAATGCTTACTGCAGCAGAGCCCACAGAGGATCATCAGATGTGTCAAGCCCAGGAGAAAAGCCCTGGTTTTGTTTAGTAAGACAGTGCTTTGTGTGATGGCCTCCCTCAAAATGCATCATCACAGAAGACATCACAACAGGATGGGGAACACAAGTGCTCTGGAATAGCAAAGCCCTCGATGGCTGCCAGTGGCAACAAACTGCTTCACCAATCACCTCCATTAATCCGTGCTACTGGCATGAATTTGTAAGTGTTTAAGAAGAAAGACAATAAAAATATCAAATGGTAGGACAGATCTGTGCAAAACCCCTGAAGGACATGTTCTCATGACCATTCTCTTTCAGCTCTTTGCATTTGTGGTCATACAAAATCTTACTGATATTCTCCTGGTGCCAGCAGTTAAAACCTTTTGTAAGTTGGCCTGTGGTTGTGTTGATAAGTTTATTGGCTTTTCTTCTGAAGGAAGGGCAGTAGATAAGGCAGAATGAAGGGCATCAGCTTTCTTTTGCTTTTGCATGCTTGAATTGCGATACCACAGAAGCCTTCCAAGGCAGACTTATTACACAGTCACATATCAGTGCTTCCTGCACACAGCATTTTCAAAACTAGGCTACTAACACTGCACTTAAAAAAAGTTCAAAGTCGTAGATATCTGGACTTTTAATTTAATTTTAGCCTCAACATCTAAACCCAGAACATTCTGCAGATTAAACCCCCTTTAATGCTAATAGCTGCTGCTGTTATAATTTCAAATACAGATTTAAAATTAGAACTCTCCTTTGCACTAGGAAGAAGGAAAGTTGGCAATGACATTTACTCCTTATTTCTTTAAAATTAGTCATAGACTCATAACTCCAGCTGGACTGAAAGTCTTTGAAAAATTAATATAACTCAAATTAACATCTAGTTAGCGAGCCAGAGCCATTACAAAGTATCACTGCCAATAACACCTCACAGATTGTGTCTGCATTAACTTGCACTAGCAACTTTCTATCTCAGAAATAAACTTTGCAAGAAGTGTCGTATACTCTACATCTTACCACAGTTTTTCCTGCTCATAGTACAGAAAAAGTCACATTTTGCACAGGAATTGTAACAGTAGCACAAATCAATGAACTGCACGACATGTGGGTCGTTTGGTGGCAGGCACAAGAATTGAACCTTAACAGAACAAACCCTGTCATGAGCTTTCCACCCAAAGGGGAGTTATTGATTCCTCCAGTACTATTTTTGAATCATCAAATGCTTCCAAGATTAGGGCTTCACATTGCTTCAGGATGAAATTTCACCGTGCTGTCACACTGGAGGATGCTGCTCGTATACCCATTTCCTCTGCTGCTCCACAAATTCAATAGGAGCAACACCCTACCCTACTTGTGTCACACCAAGTTAGCAATAACCTACTGTGTCCTTTTGTATCTGCCAACACCTCATTAAAGCAGCTCTGACATGAGAAATTTTGGACAAATTGGCCTACTTCCCTCATGCTTACAGTACCTAGCACTCTCCATGGCACCCACTGGGAACAACTCTGGGATCAGTTCAGAGGGAAATCTTAGCTTCAAAGAGGTCATTAGAATTTCGTGCTAAATCTTTTCTGGTCAATCCATTTCTACATCTGGTGAACCTGCAATGTTCCTAAGAGCAGAAGGAAAACCACAACAAGGGTCCAACTGACAGTTCCAACACATCATGCACTGTGAAAACAGGTAATTTTGATACAATTTTGTCTCTTTTCCATTTTGTGGAAATTGTTTTACTAATTGTTTATTTCTTTCCTAGCTCAGAGGAGTACACGGAAAGTTTTAAGCAAACTAGAAAACCAACTTAAATAAAAACTGTTCACTTTAATAATAACAGGTTGACAAGAAGCTCAACACGACCTGGCAATGTGCACTCACAGCCCAGAAAGCCAACTGTATCCTGGGCTACACCACAAGAGGAGCGGCCAGCGGGTGAGGGAGGGATTCTGAACCACCTACTCTGCCCTCCCGAGACCTCACTGGAAGTCCTGCATCCAGCAATGAGGCTCCCAAGATGGGATGGGTGTGGACCTGCTGGAGCAAGCCCAGAGCAGGTCACAAAGATGCTCAGAGGGCTGGAGCTCCTCTCCTTTGAGGAAAGGCTGAGAGCGTTGTGGTTGTTCAGCCTGGAGAAGAGAAGGCCCCAGGCAGACCTTACAGCACCTTCCAGTACCTGAAGGGGCCCTACAGGAAAGCCGGAAGAGGGACTTTTTACAAGGATATGTAGTGATGGGACAAGGGGAAATGGCTTTAAACTGAAAGAGTACATTTATATTGGATAATAGGAAGACTTTTTTTTACTGTGAGGGTGGTGAGGCATTGGAACAGGTTGCTCAGAGAAGCTGTGGATGCCCCATTCCTGGGAATGTTCAAGGCCAGCTGGGTGGGGCTTTGAGCACCATGGTCTAGTGGAAAGTGTCCCTGCCCATGGCAGGGGGGTTGGAACTGGATGATCTTTAAGGTCCCTTCCAACCCAAACTATTCTATGATTCTATAAAAAAAGTTATGATGAGCTGGAAGTGCTAAAAACCAAACCAGAAATGCTCTGAACTTCTAAGCCACATTGTTCATGTAATATTGCTTATCAAGTTTTCAAGTGCTGTAATTGTATCACTGTATTTTTCCCCTGACTTTTTTTTTATCCTTGATCCTTCCAAAAACTACCTGGGCAGACTGCTTACTCGTGGAAGTCCCTCAGGCTGTGAATAAGGCTATTCAGAGAAAAACACATTACTCTACTGGCACTTGCTTGTGTTTGGTAAATAAGCCGATTTACATTAACTTCAGATTACTTTAAAGCCAACCAGAAAGTCACCCTAAAACTAACACTTTGATGTATCACTGATACTACAGCTGAGGACTTAACAGGAGTAGGTAAAATCAGTGACAAGAAGCCTGCTGCTGCTGAAGCTGATGAAGAAATCCTCACCAACTCCTCCTGCTGCAAACTTAAAAGTGTCTACAGCAGCTGCTGTTGCTTTGAATTGACATATCAAAGTTACATGAAACTGCTGGGGCACTTCTAACGTGCAGCTTGAGAAAAAGGGAATTATTTTTTTTTCCCCCCACCTTACTGAGCTCTGCTTTCCTGCACAGCTGCAGTAAACTTTGGTTGTGTTGCTTCTTACCCGTCTCACAGTAGGGATCACCATCTTCTAAGTGAAAGACGTTATTGCGGATGGGGTTATGACAGGCCACACACACGAAGCAGGAAACGTGCCAAGTTTGTTTCAAAGCATTTATTACTTCCTGTGGGGATTAGAAAAAGTGTTAGGAACACATTATTTCGATGTGATGACTAGATTGTGGTAGCCATGCCTCCACACTCGATTCATTTCAAGAATACTTCGTTTCCTACTGCTACTTTGAAAATGGGTTGTACGCACAAGTTCTGCAATATTAAACTTAATGAAGTGCTTTATTTATGGTACATCTCCTTATTTTTCATGAGCAACCCTTTGGGGTTTCTGGAAGGTTTGACATCGAGTTGGACAGATTTTAACAACTCATTTGTTCACATTCTTAATTTTAATCAAGATCTCACCCATAATGGTCCCCTGAAATAAGAAAAGCAGCACCCCTGCCTTCTCCTGAAGTCTGTGAAAAGTTAATCAGAAGACATCACACAGAAAATCACGACTGCTTGTGTTGTTTTGGAAGATGCTATAGTGCCAAATATGACTTGATAATTGTGCTGCCAGAGCCCTGCATGACCCAGTTACACAAGAATGCAGACACACTGCTGTCTGCAGGGAAACAGCAGCTGATCAGCTGGCAGGCTCAAATGAGCAATATCAGTGCTGAGTAGGATAACGTGTCTTTCCATCAACATTAACACTGGGAATATTTCAGTACTTCACACCTAGCAAGCAGTGTGTTCTTCAGTGCTCAGCTCATATAAGGAGGATTACTTCTTTTTTACTCCTCTCCCTATCTCTCCCTTCCCATTCTGTTAAAGCTGCCCATTAAAACCATTTTGCTCAAGAAAATTTGGTAATTGCAACAGTTACAGAACAGCTTCATGAAAAAAGGAGCTGAGCTTGGAAGAGCCAAGGAAACTACAGCACCTTTTCTCAAAGGGATTGAAAAGGTTCAACATTAGAAGATCCAAAGCCATATTTTGTATGTGATGGGAGCTGAAAAGGTATGTCAAGAGTGTTTGAAAGAATGCATACTGGGCCAGGTAAAATGGAATTTCATTGCAGAGAAGCACTAAACACTTTGATTATTGTTCTCACCAAAAAGCAGGCCACTTGCTGGTCACTTACCCCAAGGATCTTCCTCTGGCACTTTGAACACTCAGGGGCAAAGAACTTCTCATAGCAGACCTCACAATACAGCATCCCTTTCTCTTCCACAAATCCAATGTAAGCCATGGAGGTTTTGCAGTGGGCACAATTGAACTCCTCTGGATGCCATGACTTTCCCAAAGCCACCAAGAAGGGTCCTCTGATTAGAAAGAAGAGATACTATTAACAAACGCACCTGGGCTGGCTCCTGCAAAAGCTGTTAACAGACTGAGCTACAATAGCTCTGTGCCATTACTACGCTGTTCACACACATAACACTGCTCCATCCCCCTTTCCTCCTACAGGCTCTAAGAAAGCTCAGAGTTTGACTGTATCCATCTCCACTGAACTATCTCCTAGAAATGCCTGCCCACAACAAACACGAATTTTTTTCACTTCACTGCATTTCAGAAATTTTATTTAGAACTACATTAAATACAGCGCTGAAGTGTCTGCTAGGGAAGTGAAGAAGAAGGACGTTTCCCATGTTCCCAATTCCATCTACCGCAAAGAGATATTTGACTCAGTGACATGATCAACTCTCCTATAGTTTGTATTCATATTGAGACTACAAATATTAGTAGACTTGACCCCACTAGGAGCAGATAACACCAGTTTCTTCTGAGACAAAAATTCAATCACTGTCCCTATGCAACAAGTTTCTTAGAGGATAACCCATCCTAGTTATAGGAGGAATTTTTTTGTATTAAAATAGGTCCATTTTTTCCCAAACACACAGCTTCCTCTATCATTTGCAAAATAACAATGCTTTTAATAGCATTTGTCTGGTTAATGCAATGCAGTTAATAGAAAAGAAATTAATCCGTTTCTCAGTCAACAAAAACTTCTCAGCTTGTAACTCATGAATCCCAGGTATACATCATTATCTCTGTATTTATCTAAAATATATTCAGCATGTTAATTTCTTTAGTGAACACATTTAATTTAAAGAGGTGCCTCCAAGGTCCCACCAACACTCAACCTTCCAGAATTTAGGTTTGAAATGAACTTTGTGGTTCAAGTTCATCTCCCTCACCAGATTTCCTGTTTTTGCAACACCAATAAAGATGTAATTCTTTCAAGTAGTGCTTCATTTTTTTTCTGATCTAATATTGCAATGAAAAAACCTGAAAGGTACTAATATGACCACCTGCTGCTAAATACTTGTTTGGAAACCAAGTAAGCTACAAGAACATTTTCATGTACGATTTTCATATGAACAAAGCAACAGCAATAAAGAAAAAAACCAAACAAACAAGAAAAAAACTCAAACGAACCCCCCCCCAAATCCGCCTTGAAATTTGCTTATGTTGACTCTAAAATGGAAATATAAGTGGGCTGAGGACAGAGGGCAACTTCATTAAGGATAGAGAGTAAGATTTTAATTTCTCTTCTACATTTTCTCTGGCGACACTACGTATTTTCAGCAGGATGAGAAGAGCAAGACAAGGGACTCAAACAGATTTAGGATAACCCAAAGACCTTGTGAGATGATGAACTTATTTAATCTGGGCCAGTTTCTTCTGTTCACCTCTGTTTATTGGAGGGAAGGCAGTGAAAAAGGGCTCCTGAAGAGAAGCTTGTAGTTCTTGAAGGAGGGAGCTGGGGCTGAGCACAGCTCTCCGGCCCCCTCTCCCAGCGGATGCCTGAGCAGTGCAAACACTGACCTAACCCGATACCCTCCCACTGCTCTACAAGCACCTTTTTACATCAATGCCCTTTCAGTTATGTACTGATCAAACAATACAAGCCCTTATGTACAACAAAGTGCCCTCAGAGCGCCGTGTCAGCACAGGCTAATTTAACAGATTCATTAACACGGGGCTGACACTAAAGACGCTCTCCCAGCTCCAGGTAGGATTGAGTTTCTGGCCGTCTGCACCGAAATGACAGGCTCAGTTAGCTCTGCAGTGGGAAGCAAGCATGCTAGCAACAGGAGGAGGAGGAATTTTTACATCTGCTGCATTTAGCTCTCCAGAGTTTACAGCCCTGACGTGTTGAGGTCAGCCATTCAGGACAGTGTGCAGGAACACAGACGGACCGGGAACAGCCTGAGAGTGCACCTCTCCCAAAGAGTTCCTTTCCCAAAGCCCCCAGACAGCTGGGGCTGTGCCCTGCACAATGTCTACGAGGTGTTCCATTAGTGGACCGGCTCCCTGTGCACACATGTCCAGAAGAACACTTTCTAAATACAATTTTACTTTCAATCAGGCCGCAGTTTAAACATGTCAAGCTGATACTGCAGCTTAATGATACCTGCAACTTAAAAGCTGCCCCAAAGCACGTGGAAGAAAAAAAAGAAAAAGAAAAAAAAGACCTGCCATGTAAAATACACTAAAACATGATATTCAGAACTTGGAGGTGTTCCCGGTCTCTGCAGAATTTTGCCATCAAAATGATAGCTTCCAGTAATGAAAGGTATTTATTTCCTCTATTAATTTGAAAAGGACTTTAAAGTCCCAATTTGAGTAAGGGGGCAGGATGCCCACACTCATGAAATGTGACAGGAAGTAGCTAGGGGGAATGCAATGCTACGAATATGGCTAAAGATCCCTTCATCCTTCCTTTCTTCCCCTTTTGAAAACAAAACCAATAAAAATCCCACATGCCTCTGTCAACTAGAAAGTGTTTGTAAAGGCAGTGCTAAAAAACCACTTTCCTACCTTCCAAACGGGATATGGGATGACCCAACTGGCAACAGTTGGCTCTGAATGTGCCTCTACCCCAGGCTGCTTTGACATGCTGAGCGTTTCTGAACAAATTTCTGGCATCACCACCTAGACCCCGTGAACGGAACTCAGAGATGAAAACGAACTAGCCATTTATTATTTTTTTGAAAGAGATTCTGATTGATTCACAAGAATATTTGCAGAATCTTATGCTCCAAAGGATCACCAGGTACATAATTTTAGTAGCCATCTCAAACATCTGGGTTCTACGTGTAACAATGATACTGGGGCAAACTGAAAAGAGAAGTAAGCAACAAATGGGAAATGTAAGTGCAAGTTCAATGACTTAACACTCATAACTGAATATCATTTCATCAGTATGGTCGTGATGTATTATATTAACAGGCCAATAATTTCGTTTCTCATGTGGCTTGTATTATGATAGCAAGCCAGAACTGAAATTTGGTGGTAGAGAGATCAAAAAGGATTTCCACATCTGCTAGGAAGGTAGGAAGGTCAATCTCTTTACAGTTAACCATACAGCAGTTCTACATTCTTCGAAGTTTCTTCTCCTCCTCACCTGAAAATGCCACAATACACAATTTGTGCATTGGAGGTGCTGAAGGGAAGCACCATTTTTACTTTTTCCCTTTTGCCTTTAAAAACAATTAAGCTTTATGAAAACATGACAAAGCCAAATCATCATTCACAGCAGACATGCCAAACAGTATGTTCTCAGTGGTGAACCAGGGAAAACACATTTGGACTTCAAAGGAAGAGCCAACTCTGCAGTGCAGAACTTGGTAAGGCTGTCTGGGAACCAGAAGTCTTCATCAGGAAATGCCAGAAGTCTGCCAGACCATCACAGCAAGTAGATCAAGAGAAATTTAGTTTGCCTCCAGCTTTGATTCTTTTAGACATGGAAAGAAAAGCTTACTTAATGAAGCTTTGGAAAAAACTGGAACCTTCAGACAATCACTGTGTGAATAATTGAAGATATATTAAAAAGTTATAAGGTGTCTCTAAGAAAGGTTTTGGCTCAACCAGCCATGGTTATTCTACGCCTGAGTGTAAAGTAACCAACTCCAGAATGCATTTTGGCTTCAAAACAGATGTACAATGCAATGTCACTTGATCCTCCTCCTACCTTTTCATAGGGAAAGCTACCACTGAGGGCATGAAGTGTAATTATGCTAAAACTTGAATTCAAAATGCCATTGCAGTCTTCCAAATCCACTGTATGCTGCGAACATGAGGCATATTTGGCATTGATTAATGCACATCAACTTATCCTCAGAACACCTGCTTTTAATAATTGAGTAGGCATTTAACATATGAAGAAATATAAGGACTTAAACGCCAACAGCAAATTACAAAGAAGTCAGATGTGGCTACCAATTACTATTCATGAAAAGGTGTCACTTACAATAGGTGACAATGGCTTAAGTAGAGTCAAGTGGGGCTCTGCAGTTTGTCCTCACGTATCCACTAAGGTGTTGCTCCACAGACCAATGCACTGCCCTACTTAGAAGGCAGCAGCTCATCTCTCATTTTAGTTGTGATCAAAACGGGGAAATGGGAGTAGCAGAAAGTGATTTAAGGGCCAAGAGGAGAGGGGAACTGCTCAGGACTGAGATCCCACAGCACAGAGCACCAGCACACCCTGATAAACCACAGCTACTGCAAAAGGCAATGAAGTCTCCTGTATGAAAGATACAGCATATAGTGCACTCTGTGTTTGGTTTAAAACTAAAATAACAGTACAAAAAAGAAAGTGAATGGTTTCTTGCATGTTATTTACTGGACACGAATCCAAAGCCCAGAGAACAAAAAGTACAGAATACTAAAGACAGACAGAATTATTATATAGGCCAAACTGTTCAAGGAATCAGATGAATCTCATCCCAAAAATAAGTACACCTTTTTTGATATTAATCTTTGATTTTTCAATGAAGCAAAAAAACCTGAATTAAGATGCATAGGTGCACCCCTGTTGGGAATTTGTGTAAGTATTTTCTATTGCTTCAAGAGGGTTAGGTTCATATATTTTTATTTCATTGACGTATACCGTGGAAGTAGGAATAACTTTTCCAAAACAGCACAGATCCATTAGTAAAGAGTCTTCTAAAATTTACCCGGTGCTAAGTGAACTGGTAGTGAACTAGCAGAACAGAAATCTCATGAAGGCAAACAAGCTGGACTCAGCTGACCCCTAAAGATCCAGTGATTTGCATTAGCTGGTTCTGGTGTAGAATCCAAGCCAGGGCTCAAGAGGCTACAAAAACCCATGGTGGAAAGGCTGATTTTCTGTTAAAAATGAATGGAAATTAAACCGCTCATGGAGCTCCTCATTTTTCAGAACTTTCTAATCAAAAAAGTCTCTTTCTTTAATCAGGGTGAAACACAATGCAGGCTCTCTTATTTTGTCCACTGAAAAAATGGGACATAAATAAATAAATAACTTAATAAATAAATAAATACTATAAAAAAATCGTTACTTTCTTCTTGTAGTTCAGCAATACAAATCACTGAACAAGCAAGACGAAAACACTTTTAAAGAATACATTTCTTCCAATAATCCTAAGAGATTTCTATTTTAGGGAAGAAATAAAAAGCAAGGTAGATGAAAATGAGGATGATTTGCACACTGGCAATAAAAGCAATTACAATTCCCTGAATGAGACAATCATGACTAATTGTCAGAAATCACTGACTGAACAATGCAACCCAGATTCAATTCTTCCTCCATACAAAATTCTGGCTAATGATAGGATATCTTGTGGGATCAGCAGAATTTATTTAACTTAATCTCTTTTGACAAACTCGTGTTTGTGTTGCTTAATGTTTTCTACCCATGTCATACGAGTCAAGGACAATAGCTACCACAATGTCCAAATGCCAGAAAGCCCATCAAAGAGCTTGAAATCCAGCAATGCAGGAAATTATTATCAATCCAGTCCTAGTAATTGTTAAAACATCACTGGCTTTTCTTCTGTGGATGTTATTTTTCTTCTTCTCAAACAGAAACTAGTTTAGAAATCGACATTTGTGACTAGTGTTTCTAAGACTATACTCTCTGATTGGTTTCCAACTAGCTAATACTCCCAATTCTATTGGAATGGGTGTATAAATGAAAACTAACTTGCTTACTACTTATCTTTGGTTTTACATTTACTCCATTCCATCCAGCTTTCTGGTTCTCTGTAAAACGAACTGTAAGACTGACTGTGAGCAGTTCACAATATTTTTCCTCCAAAGTAGTTTCATTCTCAGTTTTGTTAGGTAAACCATGCATGAAAACAGAGTTCTGCATTACTGAAATGAAGCCTAAAACCACTTGTGACTAAAGAATCAAAAACCACGAAAGCAAAACAAAGCCCTGCTGTGAGAGAGCCTGCAGGATGAACAGAATCATAGAATCATTTAGGTTGGAAAAGACCTATAAGATCATAAAGTCCAACTGTTCACTCAGCACTGCCAAGTCTGCCACTAAGCCATGTCCGTAAGTGCCACATCTACACGTCTTTTAAATACCTCCAGGATGGTGACTCCAACATATCCCTAGGCAGCCTGTTCCAGTGCTAGACAAGCCTTTTGGTGAAAAATATTTTCCCAATATCCAACCTCGACCTCCCCATCACATCTTGAGTATATGTCCTATCACTTGAGGAACATTATTTCCATAATGATAAAAAAAAGTACTACTGATTTCTGACCTGACTGTAAACCTGCTGAGTCCTTTGAACCAACCTCCACGTCACTACAAACTCCTTTCAGGCAGCTGTAGAGAGCAGTAAGGTTCTCCCTGAGCCTCCTTGTCTCCAGGCTAAACACCCCCAGCTCCCTCAGCTGCTCCCCATTAGACTTGTGCTCCAGAGCCTTCACCAGCTCCGTTGCCCTTCTCTGGACTCACTCCAGCACCTCAATGTCTTTCTTGTAGTGAGGGGCCCAGAGCTGAACTCAGGATCTGAGGTGTTGCCTCACCATTGCCACGTATGGGGGGACAATCACTGCCCTGGTCCTGACCACACTATTGCTGATCCAGGCCAGGATGCCATTGGCCTTGGCCACTTGGGCACACTGATGGCTCAAGTTCAGCTGGCTGTTGACCAACAACCCAACCCCAGGTCCTTTTCTGCCAGGCAGCTTTCCAGCCACTCTGCCCCAGCCTGTAGCACTGCCTGGGGTTGCTGTGACCCAAGTGCAGGACACAGAACTTTGTCTTACCGAACCTTATAAACCTGACCTCAGCCCATTGATCCAGCCTGTCCAGATCCCTCTGCAGGGCCTTCCCACACTCCAATAGACCAACACTCCTGCCCAATTTGGTCACCTGCAAGTGTGACTAAGTGTGCCCTTGAGCTCAGTCCGGATCATTGATAAAGATATTAAGCAGGACATGCTCCAATACTGAGCCTGGGGAGCAACACTGGTGACCAGTTGCCGACTGGATTTAGCTCCATCCATCACCACTCTCTGGGCCTGGCATAGACAGTTCTGTACACCCCAAAGAGTGCCCCAGCAAGCAGATACACACCTAATGACCTGGTTACAGTGCGCGCACATGGGAGTACGCTTCCCCGCTGGAATATGCTCTGCCCGCTGAACCAACGTGTCTTGCTCGTTTAGCTGAGGTGCTGTTGCAGCTTTTTCACTGGGGGCAGCTGTTCCAGGTGATTTAATACTGTTTGATGTCCATCCACTCACAGGAGCTGGGGAAAGAACACCAAAAGCATTTAGAGGACCATCTTTCCGTACCAAGTAAATTAACTTGAAATAAAAGCAACCAACGACATTTGCCTAACATCATTGTCCAGTGCATACCTACCTGCCTCCTTAAAGGAACAGATTAAAAAGCACTCATTTTCCCCTCCTCCCCCAACAAGTTACCAAGAAAGTCCCACCTACTTTATGAAATGCCTGTGAAATAACACAGAATGGTTTTGGCTAACTTGTAGAGGTAGTGGACAAATTTCAACATGTTGAAGAAGTTAGGTAGAAGAATATACAACCTGTGAAGGCATTATTTTGTTTTAGATACAAAAGCTGAAGCCAAGAACATCAGTGTATGAACAGAGGCAGGAGAAAATGACATACCTACTCAAAAAATTTCCCAGTGAGTGCAATAGATCATACATCATTACTAACACGTTAAACAAGAACATACATTCAATACAACATGTGTAGGAATTTTAACTAGAGTACTGTATAAGCAAAATATATTTCTAAATTGAAATTAAACACTAGTCTAGATCAGTGGATTCTGCCAGTCTGAAGCACTCCAAAGGTCGTGTTCACATCCTCCTTATAGAAGTATGACACAAATACAACCCTGACATTTTCAGAAATGTATACACTACACACTTCCATGTGTACTTAAGGTTTTAGAGTTGTAGGATAGACATAAGCTTTTATGGAGTTTGAAAAATGCATTTACAAAAATGAAAGGCACAAATGATACTGTTGTAAGGGTAGTGAAGAAACAAACAGTCCTCTGCTTTTCTTTCCCCTCTATTGATATATGTCCCTTGGTAACGTACCAGCTACAGCCACACGGGTTGCTGGGAGCAGTTATTCCTGTCAAGAGGTGGTATCTTTCTTTTTCAAGTACATTATAAAAAAAGCCCACATTTCCATAGCCTTTTGTTTGTAACCACAGGCAAAAGAAACCTGGAGTGTTTACTTGGTGCCCTGGCTTTAGTGCAACCTTGCTAAACCTTGTAAACCAGAGTGAAATTAAGACCTGAGTGGAAACTCAGAGACAAACAACCAAGCAATGACCGAGACATCGAACAGTGCAGGGTGATGCTGCTGCTGCTGCTGCTTCTGCTGCAAAGATGCAGCTCTCCAACACCACGGTCAAGGTATGTAGCTTTGCACAAAATACAGTCTGGGAAGCTGATAATCTTTGTGCTATTCATCCTCTCTTGTTTTTCCTATCACCTTCCAGGGAAAAGATGAAGAATTGTTTCTCATTGTCTCCAGTAATGTGATGTTGATCAGCCTCTGTCCTACAGAAAAGTTGCAAAACAATGCATTCCCTGCTGAAAGGGAAGTGGTACACTGATTCACAGAGAAGATAGATTTAAGCAACACTGAATCCACAGAAAATCCACCATAAATGCCAATATTGTGCTATTTACAGAAGATAGCCAAGCACTACACAATTTAATCAAAATAATACCATGACCTTTAGCAACCCTCTCCTCTACTTTCGTGTAGGCTAAGACAACACATCTGGAAGAGAAATCCTTTTTAACACCAATGCTTTTGTACGATAATTACACTTTGTATTAACCTGCTGATATGGGCTCAATACCTGCTTCTGCTTACTCTTTCTGTGTATGAAGAAGCAATATACTCATATATCTTTTATTTTTTGTTTAAGTGGTTGGTTCACCAAAATTTCTCATATCAGGTCATTTCAAGACTGACATATTTTTGGAGCCTTTTCAGAATCTGATGTAGCAAAAAGCATAACAATTCATAAGGGTTGCTTTTTTTGGTTTTCTTTTTTCTTTTTTAAAACAAGACTATTGGTTATATTAATATATAATTAATTAATTTGCAGTATCTTGAAAAAAGAACATCTTTATTCTTGAAACATTCAACATTCCTGAGTGCAAAGAATTTAAGAATAGAGGCACTTGATCTTGAACAAGTCACTCTGCTACTGTAGTTCACTTTAGATTATAAATGCCTGCTAAGCTGAAAACCTAGGAAGAGATAAAAATGAAAAAGGTGGCAGAACAGCTTTGAAGACATGAACAAAAGTGGTGTTGATTAATAGCACTTTCCTCCTCTGTCATCACACATGGTTTTTCAATTTTCAGATCCCATTTCATGAGAAGACAGGAATACACACTAAACCCAAATCTGTTTGAAGACTGCTTTTGCCATAAATCAAATTGCAGCACAGCTTCTAGTGCATTGCTAATTTCTGTTTGGGTTATCCACTGAATCCCAAAGCCCATTCAGACACATCAGCTGTCTCGTTTGCACTGTGTGGTTAAAAAAAAGTCTTTCTGCTTGCTTAAGGGGAGAAAAAAAAAAGTACAAACATCACAATTGCTCCCTTTTCTTTAGTCTCATTACAGCTTTCATTACTGCTGTTTTTATGAATGATGCTTTTCCGAACACTACCTAACTTCAAAGTTACTACTGGCCAGGAGCAGAATTTGTCTACGCAAACCTTCTCTACAAAGCTGTTAGATCAGTCATTTCTGAGTTATTTAAAGCACTAAAAAGTGAGAGAAGGAGATAGTCCATCATGTTATAACAAAAACTCTCTTTTAAGCAAAACATAATAGAAACCACACAAATTAATAGTGTGTCAAGCAAGAGCCGTGACCCGAGCAAAGCCAAGCTGGGCATTTAGTGCTGAGGAAGCTCCCTGCCCATGTTCACGATTTGTGCCCACAACATTCTCTCAAGGATTCCCTTTCTCTGTGCTGGTAATCACATGAAGACCCTGTTGGTCTCATTCCCCTCTACTCCTGTTCTGAAGTGGACTCAAGCTTCTTTCGGTTCAGATTTTTCTTCCTAAAGAAGAGGAGTCAGTCTGCTTCCATTGCCTTCAGATCCATACTCTTATTGAAGAAAATACACCAGTAAAGTACTGTAATATCTATATCCATATCTATATCAAATACCTTATTCGATATACTGGCCTCTTTGTAAACCTTCTACAGTTCTCTAGATTTTTTTTTTTTCACCATAGACCATTCTCCCTTTGTCACTGCTTGATTTGCCTCAGCCTTTTATCTTCCTCATTCCCTTCTGAACGCCAGCAGGAGGATAGCTTTTATTGGCCACTTCTGCCTTTCCACAGGCCACAAACACACCTTTAACACTTCAGTAATTTCACCAAAGGTTCATTACTTCCACTGCAACCCACAGAGCATTTTTTTGTTGGTGGTGACATTTTTGTTTAGTTAGTTTGCTTTTGATTTCAAAAACCCCCACTATTAATTCCCCACTTAAATCTATAGGAATTGTCTGTACTTTTCCCAACAATATTCCTCCTCTTATAGCTAGAGAATTTCAAATATTAGGTCTGTTTTCTTGGTTAGATAGAACACAGATATTTCCCATCTATTCCTTCTACTTAAACAACAAGTTTAACACTCCAGTGGACAAGATGTTTTTACTGCAGAGAGGAAGGAGATAATTCTGAGTTCATTTATTCTCTTCCCCTCCTTTCTCTTCTCTATTCCCTTGGAAATCTTTCAGCTTGAAACACAACCACTTAATTTAAAAACATCAGGCCCAGAAAACTGATGCAGGTGGTTTTTTTTCTTGCGATGAGAAGATTTTACCAGGGCACATGAGCAGTGCCAAAGTAGGTACAAATCTTTGCACCCAGTCTAAGTGAAGACCTCTCAATCCTTGGCAACCAGTCTGAGCTCTCCTGTAGTTTGTGCTTTATACTTTGCTCTTCATATTTTACATACACGATCAGCAGCTTTGTTCTCAAGGAGTGCTGGGGAGATAGATGCCCCAGTACCCAAGATCTGCAGAGATGCATGCACATTTTTAATTGCTAATGGTGACTGATTGGGAATGGGAAAGGAAATCAGCTTTCTGACAACACAATCTCACCCCATATTTTCCTGTTGCACCTTTGTTGCTTGAAATGGGACAAAGCACAGCAACTTTTGTTGGTGGTCTGAAGATTTAAAATGAAAATAAATAAATACAATTAATAAATAAAAGAAATAATTTATAAGAACTATACACTCCAGCAGGAGCTATTCTGACCTGAGTACCAGAGAGGTTTGGGTTCTCTGCAAGTCATGAGAAGATGTCCGCGGACAAATTTTGGCCAAATTTTTTTAGGCTTCACTTCACTCTTTTTAATTAAACGTTCTAAAGCACTGTTGATTTACACTGATGTATTGTCATTGCTGTTTTTTTGTCTAAAACAGAAAACACTCTGTACCTATTAACTTTCTACTTTATTAAGTTTAAGTTTAGCAAACCCACGGTGTTTGCTTTCACTAAACTCCTTGGTATGGCTAGTTTAATATTTAACAATCTTTTAGGCAGGGTAAAGAACTGCCTTTTTTTTTTCCCCCTTTTTTAAAAATCCCAGTGTGACTTTGCCCTTGTTAGTCTAACAATAGGCTGTTCCATCGCTGAGCACATGGATAACTGCAAACACTGCTGAAAGGTTTGGAAGACAAAGGGAGAAAGGCGGATACGCGGTGGTGCCAAAGTCACTTTGACAGAGGTTCTCTGGCGCGTAGCAACAATACAACAGCCTGAACTGTTTAACGCTCACTTAAACATAACATCAGCCTTCATGTAATATCTATAAATAACAATGCTACTTGAAGCGGTGGGAGTGCCAGAACTTCATTTTAAAGTGTTCTAACTCGGTGATTTATACACTGCAATCAAACTACTGTATTATAAATGGAAAATATAAAGCTTCATACGTCAAATTTTCTGACTTTTCTTAATATATCTGTAGTATAAGAAATCTTCCTGTTCCTTCCCTCAAAACCAAACAGATGGCTGGATGAAGCAACGTGTCTGAAAAGCTCTGCTGTCAGCTCACTGCACTGGCTGTATATAACACCCCATCCACTCCCAGGCCCGCACGAAATCACACAAGTTCAGTGCAGAATGCCACAGGACAAGTACAAGGTGAGAAAAAACCAAAACAAAACCTCAACACCCCCCCCACCCCCCCTCCCCAACAAACACAAAGCTCAACCCCTGTGTTCCGTAGTTCTTTCGTTTCTTATGAAGTCTTGGAAACACAGTCAGAGCTAAACTCCTTTTGCTGATTAAAGGCAGAACAGGATGGATGAAACCATTATCATGTCTTTAAACGCTGGGTGAAAGCTGGTATGCACCCGTGGAAAATCAAAACAGGTGCCACCTTGGCCCCATTTCAACAGCCCCAGCAACCAGAGGGAATAGTCCTGCGTTAGTAACCAGCCTTTCAACTGGAAAGGCTCCGGGTAAATTAGCTGTAAAGCATCTTAATTAAAATGAGTATGGTGGTTTTGGCTCGCTCAGCCTGTCTCCTTCTGATTTGTTACATCACATACCGTCACAAATTTGGCACAACTGGCATTGCTTTTATCGAAAACACGACTCAGGAAGAAAGAGAAAATGAAGCCCTGTACTACAGTGTTCCATTTCTCTGCAGTGGCAGTACAGAAACCCATTTGGTAGCTTTCTGCAGATAAGGTTTTGCCTCCTTTTAGCTCCGATTCTGAACTCGACAGCTTGACTATGCTTGCAGAGAGCACATCTGTCCAGTCTCATGCAGGTTATCTGCCACTTTCATGAAGCTGATGTTTAACACTGAATTCCAACAAGAATGCATTTACTAGAGGAATACTGGCTTTTCATTTGCTGAACAAATATTAGGCTTAATTCTTGGATGTCCTACACCTGTGCATCTGAACAGGACACATCACTGCCCTGAGCTGGTGCTAGCTAATGAATAGGAACTGATCTGGCAAGTCAGTCTGTGACAAGAAGTTGATTTTGAACGAATCAAAGGCAATGACCGTCTGATTTTGGAAGTCAGTGAATGTTCCCACTTGATGTGTGTGAAATAACCACAGAGTCAAAAAATCTCTGCATCTCTGTTTAAATGAACACAGAAAGAAACATGCGTCTGTCCAATTCATTTAAGTGCACAGCTTGGTGCAATAGCACGTGAATTTGGCAAAACCAAAACACAGGAAAATTGTCCAAGGTCACATTTGTAACAGAAAAGCTGAGTTTCTATTCAGCAGATCTCGCAGTGAGGTACACCAGGCCATTCTGTCTCTAAAATGCAGATGGTACATTTCTGCATCATTACTATGATCTGCCCCTTCTTAAAGATAAACATTCAAGTTTTGGAAACACACTCATTTTTTCACCAACTCTACAGGAGTCACAATTTCATACTGCCATCAAGTTAAGGTTAACATTTATAAATTACTCTGGTTTCACAATGGGTTTTGCTTGGCTAAGTGGCTTCACATAAATTAACTTGTAAGAACAAACTCTTGTGGTTTGCTGTCACATGATGATATAATAATTTAGATTAGATGAAAAATTAATTACAGTCCACAGACCAGGATCAGAAAGCTTTTGTGTTTTGACCTGTCAATCATAACACTTTTACGGACAAGGCTTTCTGCTTTCATGAATGGTGACTACCTCATGAAGCAGCAATCTTTAACAATCTTTTTCAGTGAAAAAGAGTGGAACTGTTTATATTTTGGGACCTATTTTTAACAGAGGCCTTACCCACAATATAAGAATTTGTCTTGATGACTAGCAGTGTTAACCCAGCTTCTTCCCCATATTCAGACCATGGGCCTCGATGGGCACGTAGCTCCTTGAACTCCTATAATTAGTCCTGCCTTACAATTCCTGTTCTACAAAGGAAACAAATTAGTATGAGAGGGCCCTAAAAACAAAACTGCAGAACTTTATGAACACGGTGATCGTGACACAATAGTTTGGTTGCTTTTTCCATGCAGAACTATTCTCAAAGCTATCAACTTAACTTACCCAGTCAGGGTAGCCTGTAAGATCAACAAAATTGATATATGGGCTGCAGCAATTACAAATGAAACACAGAAAAACAAAAGTGACAAGGACGAAAAGTGCTGCAGTCCACCCCTTCATGGGACTTCATCCCTTAAAGACTTACTGGCAGTACAAGCATTTTGTCATAGCACAATGTATCTCGGTGCCTTCCTCCCTCTCCACAGCTCCATATTGTTTGACCTGATGGCCAAACTCCACAGTTTGATACAGTCCAGATTTTTAGGCCATTTTCTCTACATAAATAAGTAGCAGAATAAGTAGCAAGGAAGGAAACAAAGACTCAAACTGCCAGTAGAGCAGGATGACAAGTCACGCCTAGCAGCAGGCTTGCATTTCCCTCTGCTTTTAAAATTCTAATATTATTGCGGGAATGGGATATAAAAAAGAAAATGCAGCAAGGAAGCCATGGATAACTCCAGAGAAGGTAAATGCAAGGCTACCAAGGACACAAAAACAACTTCGTGGAAATAGCAAAATTTTTAAAACAAAGTTGTCTGGGGAGCACTTTTTATGTGCTCGCAGTCAGTTTCCAAGCGTGTTCCCTCTCCTGAAGGGAGCATGTGCTTAACACATGTGCTTGCTCAGGATTAGGCAACTGACAGTTGTGCATATTGCTGAATATGCTGACATTCCCTAGCAGCTCTGCTGGAAGGGGATTATACATCCCAGTGCTACCAGGCTGAGAGAGACCCTGGGAAGAAGGAAACTGGCACATTTGAGTAAAGGGTCACTTAAAACACAAGCTTTGAACGCTTCTACCGCAAACCTTCCCCATCCCATTCTTCTAACTCAGCTGCACAGCTCAGGAGGAACAAAGGGCATCGACTGCAATGAAACCCTACTTTCCAAGAAGCAAACCAGCCTTTCTGGCCACCAGCTGCAACAGCTCCCCGTAGGCCCCCTGCCATCCCATGGGCCCCAGCAAGCAAAGCGGGATGCTGCCTGCCCAGCTCCTGTACTGGAAGGCAGGGTGTGGTACTGGCAGTGCTGTGCTGGCACACACAGCCCCTGTGGTTCCCACCGCACCAGCAGCTCACCCCCCAGCAACAGCGTTTGGAAGATGCCAGGAAAGAGAAGGCAATTTCATGTGAGAAATGTAACACTGGAAGTCCTGACCACTTCTGACCATCACAGACCCTGCTACACTTTCCACGAGAACAGTTCATCTCCTGGACTAACTCCAGTTGGTGTAGCTGTGCTCACTGGGCAATTACACCTCCTGAAATTGTCCCGGCAGTTTCAATTCGCCACGGTGCTATTCACTTCCTTTCAAGTTGCTGTGGAATGTTACAGCACGCTGACAAGCAGCTGTCATCCCTCACCCACGAGGTGGCTGCGTGGCGGTGGCGAGTGAAAGCCATTCCTGTGCGGGCACCGTGTCCTTTCCCAGGACTAGGAAACGCTTTGGGGTTCCTTGGGGGTGAGCAATGCCACCTAAGTGTAGAGTAATAGGTAGTTGTCAAATAGCTCGCTGCAATGTAGCTAGGATGCTCTGGGTTATTTCATTCTTTTAATTTAACATAATCTTGTAAAAAGCTTCTGCCTCTGGTGGGTGAGTAGAGGTTCACAGTTCAACAAAAATGAAGTGAGAACTATTATAAATTCCAGTCTGTGCACATAACACACAGTAACAAGTTTTACTTGTTTCAACAACAGAAAAAAATTGAAGCTCATTGAGCTTCTTACCCATGCCTTAAAAGAAAGCATGAGGCAGCCACCCCTCATTTCCTCTACCAAACCACTGAGGAATCCTGTAATATCAGGATTTTATTCCAAAGAGGAACAAAACCTCTGTCACCTTCATACAGGACAGCTAGCATAGCATGGGTACTCCATGAACGGCCCCACAGCCAATGAGGACAATTAAGACCCAAAGGTGTTATCATTGTGAGACCACTCGGATCATGATTAACTTTTTTAAGGAGAAACCCAATCCCTGAAGCATCTCCAGGTTCGTGATGTCAGCCATTCAATTTCAGAGCATCTTCTTGGCAGGTCATGAAATAGCTCACACCTCACTTACAACAAAATTCCTCTGACACCTTCAGGCATCTCTGCACAATCTCAAAAGAAGAAAAAAAAAATCAACAAATCACCCCAAACCCCTACACCAAAGCTGAAAAAAAAAGCCATAAAACTTTTTTTTTTAAAAAAAAAAAAGTAGTCTCTGGGTGGCCCATCCAAGAAAGAAAGATTCCAGCTAATAATTGAAAAGATGCTGTCTACCCAAATGACATACCTCTGTAGTCAGATAACTTAATAAAATCACTGGTAATCTTCATGCCACACCATCAATCAGCATCTTACAGCTTCCCCAGGCACAAACAAAATCCTATGACATGCCTGTTTTGCTTTGGAAACAATTTGGTGTTATATACAATATCCATTAGAAGGGTGAGTGGTATCAGAGCTACAAGACTGTGCTCCCAATACATTTTTGCTATTAATAGCATACTGATATACATTTACATGAGATTATATCTTCCTTCTAATTATTTCCTAAGGTAGACTTCAGCTATGAAATCAAAAGGGTTTTTTTGCCTAAAACTTTGTCAGGCCTATGGCCTACAAAGACAAATTTTGTTTGGCCTGTGGAGCACTGGCAATTTTACTTTAAGGAAAACTTTATGCTCACAGACTGCAAATAAACAGCAGAAGTGAAGTCCAAACATTCTCTGAAACACTTACAGTCTTTCTTTTTCTTCAGCATCTGACTAATTTTATCAAAACATTCAATTATTGAAAGTTTTACCCGTCAGACTGCTGTCCACCTACAAGAGACAAGCACAGACTGGCTTCCCATGGCAATGGGTGACTCCTCGTGTTCCTAAGATGCAAACGTTCACTGAAGCTCCTCCGGCACCTGGGACATTGTACATTCTCCCACCCTGTTAATTCCTGGCCAGCTGCCATTCACACTGCTGCGTTATCTGCCCTGCATTTTCCAATTTTAGGGAACTCTGAGTCTTCAATGCCTCTTTCTCCTACAGCTTTTATTTCTGGCTCCCCCAATATTTTTGGGGAGAGATAACAGCTTTGCTTCTCTGGAGCTTAAGCAGTCCATCTCAGAACCGTACATCAAGACAGCACAAAGCCGACATCCTCATGACCATTTCTTTCCACCAGCTTCTCTACCAGTTTGAACTTCCTACATTTTCTTTAAGCTATTCTGGAACACAACAATCAAAAATTCTCCATCTGGCTTTCCCTCTCACCTGCCTACTTGGTATCTCTGATGTAAAAAAAGAGATTTTCACATTATGCAAGAGCATTAGATTTTCAAAGTACTACAGACTCAAGTGCAGTTTAATTAATTTCTTTAAATCTTTCTCCTTCATGAACATTAAAAAAAAAAAAGGCTATTTCAAACATTTGACTCCTATTAATACTAGAGTATGCTAGTAGGATTTAGCAGTGAAACACCTACCAACACACTAAAAATGAGTGTGGTACTACAGAAACCCCAAACTGATGGGTGGGTTCTATGCAAGTGAAATAATTCATCACTTGGTGACACAGAAAGCTGTATCAAACATGAAGCACAATCAGTCACTTGGAAAAAATGCAGGATTATCACATTCCCACAAAAATTTGCCTTAAGCACACACACTACCAAAAATGTAACTTTAAAAAGAGTTGGGGCTTCTGTTGTCACTGTTCACTTTGGGGTTTTTTTCCCCTTTAATGCCAGCTAACTCAAAGAAGTAAATCAATGCTAGAATTAAACTGATCTAAATTTTTAAAAGTCTTTACCTTGCCCTCAATAGTGGACTCGCTATTTGCCGGGAAAGTACAGCAATGACAGTGCATTGCCATCTTGAGGCTTCCTACAGAAGTGCACATCTCGACCAAAACACATCGGTTTGTTACCAACCACAGCAGTCATTTATAAATATCAGAAGTGCCAAAGCCATTATAAAACACGCAGCATTAACACCATATGGTTTTTATTTTTATGCCCGGGCCTCTATAGTTCCATTCTGGGATTGGATATACTTCTAAAGAGGGAAAACCCTTAACATAGAATAAAAACAAGCAAACAAATAGAGCTATTTAGCATAATTGATCCTGTCAGAAAGAGAATCAAGACTATTCATCTCATATTAGCAAGAAAATTCTGAAGTTAAAGCTTAATTAATGATACAGATTTCCCAGATCCTTTGAAATTACTACACAAGTTTAATTCAGCACCAAAGACTGATTCAGCTTAAAAGATTACCCCAAGTTACTACTGCATGTAATACTATAAAAACATAAGCACCCAGTTACACATATAAACATATCTGTATTATGTAATAACATAGGAGTGCTCATAAAGAAAACAGCATGCTTCCCAGATAGAAGATGTTCTGGTGTGGGTTCAAAGGGGCAGAAATCACCAAACTACATTCAAAGGAGGGAGCTATGTGAATTGTCCTTGCAAGAACTTTTACACAAATCTCTGTAACGCAAACCTACGCAATTATCTGGCACCCTGCTCAAATAAAAACTACAGATGTCAAATACATAAACACTCTAATGCCTTAGTCTTTTTTATCCTTTTTTTTTTTCATTAACTAGTACTTCTGAAAAGATCACTTGGAAAACACATGCCTATTGATAATATCAGCATATGTGGATATTCCTACCTGAAATAGCATGGAATGTGCTTGAATCTACAGTCACATGGGAAGCACCAAGCTGAAACTGTGAGGTGTATATGTACAATTGATTGGTACAAATGCTTTTAATAGAGGTGTGAGGCATCTGATTTTCCTTGCTTGTGAAACCAATTACATCTATGAGGCTACTTACAAAGGGCTACTGGTTTACTAAAACGGCTGAATTGGTTTTTCTTCCCCTCTTTTCCAAGCAAACTGGCCTGTACTCAAAACCCAAAAACAGCCATTTGAAGCCTGTTGTTTTTACACCCACGGTGAAGTCTGTTTTCCTGAGCCATCCAAAGGTCTTTAGGTGAAAAAGAAAAAGCCTCTCTGGAATTCCAGTTACCTGCTTGGTTTGGAGGCTGCCAGCCCTTGGCAGAACCCAGGGGCGCCGCTGGCTTGAGGACTGCGGCAGGTGCGGGGTTGGCAGGAGCAGGTCTCACATCCACGTTGTCCTGGCAGGCAGGGATGCTCCTCACCGGCGCGGGCTGGGCAGCTTCCAGGGAATCACTGTTCAGAAACGAGGGAAGAGTAAACAAATGCCTCTTGCTAGAACAGAAGAACTTGTGAAATGGAGATGTGGAGTGACATTCCCTCACCCCGGTGCAACAAAGCAGCACCCACTGGTCCGTCATCACCAACAATGCTGGGGCACTTACACCCTGATGCTGCTTTTTAAGAACTAGACACTTGAGTAAGGTCTGCCAAATTCAATACAGTCAACTGAACCCCTTCAGAATTTTCATTTTAAAAGAGTTGTAACTTTCTTTAGTCATTAAGCAACATGCACAATATTTTATATTGCCTTTTTAAAGCAGTTTACAGCTGCTTTTATATTTTAAGGGTTGGCAGAACTCTTTCAGCTCTTTAAAAACATGCATGATGAAAACTGAACTTAATCACAATTCACCTTGAGTGCAAGTAGCCACTAATTACACTGCTAGCAAGAAAATGTTTTGTTTCTCACTTGCCTTTGGGAAGCTGAAAATAAATATTTTTATTTACAATATTCAAAGTAGAGGAGTAATTACTAATGAGGGTCATTTGCAAAACAAAAGGACACCAAAACCAGGAAATTGACAACACTGTGAAATACAGCCAAATACATACGTGAAATACCATTCCAAAAACATATTCTGCACAATTTGGAAACCCATCAGTAACACACTAGAAGCCTTGTATTGAGGAAAAACAAATTTACAGCACATGTGCACCACGTGTATTTCACCAGGGTCATTCCCAGAATTACAGACTGTGCCAAGTTCGTAAAGTAAAAATCCACGAGCTATTTTTACTTCACAAGTGTTGCACATGCACAGTATTGCCTTGCCCATATGACATGCAGCAACTTGAACACACCGTGAGGCCAAAACACAGGTTCATAACCTTGATTATTTTTTTCGTCTCTAGATTTACTGGGTAAATAATTCATGTATTTAGAATCATCTTCTGGGTAAGGGATAAAAAAGTCATTCACAGTTTGGAGAATAAATCTGAATGCCCAGTTTAATGAGTAACAGCTATGGCAATTGCAGGCTTTTGGTAACAGCAGTAGCTGTGCTGAAACCAGCACTGGAGCATTTGCTGCACGCAGTGTGCACGAGCCCAGAGAAGCACAAAGTGAGACCTCACATTCCATTATCTTCGAATGCTGAAAACCTATTTAAAGACATTTGTATAGCTCAAATGGAGGCATTGAAGGTACACGTTAGATTCCTTTGAGACTCACGTTCCAAGTCTTTACTACATGCAGATTTTGAGGCAGTGGAGATACAGGGCACAGAAGTACTGTAGCAGACTGAAAGGAAAAGGATATGTAAGCACCCTCTGATGTGAAGTAGCAGCTTAGTGGTTGAAGATGACAAGGTAGTTTAGGATTGGCTTCCACAATGAACAAAGTGCATGTCTGCAACTTCATTGTTACAGAAACATCCTTCTGTACTGCTGAATATATTTGACATGTAACCCATCAAACCCATTCCAGGCCAGAGCCCCACTGCAACTTTAAGAATTCCTTGTTAACACTGTTGGTGCTAAAAAAAGAAAGTTTCCTTTTTCTCCATCCAAGAGGCTCGTTACTGCTTGTCAAATAACTTTTCAAGTCTAGCACCTCTTTATTGCCTTTGTCTGGAACATATGAATCATAACAAATACAAATCATCTGTCAGAAATAAGAAAATCCTGCTGAGTCAGCAGGATATCTTTTACAGCAGAGGTTACTTGACAAGCAGAAATGGATTTCAGATAAGCAGAAAAGGTACCCTTCAGGGAGAAGATGGCAAGGAAGCAGACTCTGATGGAGGCCCACAAGGCTCATTGTAATGCTGATTGGAAACTCTACCATTGCTATTTTTGTGGTTGAATTCTAAGACTTGAGAATGACGTGGCCTGCTAGTTCCTGAAGCAACAGATTCTTGGAGACACTAAGGCTTTCATTTAGAAATGAGATGAAATCCTAATGATCTCAAACTAAAAGACAATTATAAACCCAGGTATAAGCTGCCTCTGGTTTTTTTAATCACGTCTAGAAGCTTATGTGCCAGGAGCCTGAAGCAAGAAGCTTCCCAAGGGAAAAGCCTGAAGCCATCACTCTGACAAGAGATGATCTTGCTGGCCTCAGGGCAAAACTTCTGACAGGTCTTGGACACCCTTTGTATTGTGTGTCTGTTTCTTTAAAGCAAGAATTGAATAAACTCAAGCCCCCACCACAGCCTGTTAATTTAACAGGCAGGCTGCTACTACAGCTTGGCAAGTCTCTAGTGTGTGACATTGCCCACCTATGGCAGGTTGCATGAAATAATGCACCATTGTTCCAGAATTACAGCCTCCAATCACACAGCTGGCTGGGAGTGCACATGCAGTGCTCTCTGCAGAAAGACAGCTCTGTCTTTGTCTCACTTTCAAAGACTCAAAGAGATGCACCCTCAGCAGCATCTCCCTCATAAGAGGTTCAACCTTTTAAATGCTGAACTTCAAATTCATGTTGCAAAGTTCATTCCTCAACATTTTACTTCATGTTTTTCTACACTGAGAAACCCTCAAACTCCAGTTATTTTTATTCAATTTTATAAATATAGTGATGGATCTTTCCAGAAGCGCACTTATCTTCTGCAAGTTGCTGTACAAGGTCCACAATCAGCCTCACTAATATTCTGCAACTCACTAGGATACTGTACAGCGATGACCCAAGTTTCGCCATCTAGAAAATACATGATTTGAAGAGACAAAAAAAAATAGACTGAAATTTAAGAAAATAAATATGCTATGGAAGAGAGCTCCCACCTGCTTTTCAGTATCATCACCAGGAAACTGAGGGAGGGATGATAAACTTCATGTAGTTACCAAGTTCTGTGCGAGTACTTTCTCAGACTTCCCAGCTGACACTCGTGGGTCAGCTTCAGGTCAAGAACATTTCCATGTCAGAACACTTGAACTATTATTAATGACACACCTACCTTCTGCCTCTGGCATTAACATTTTAACTCCGTTCCATAACTCTTAAACTACTCCTTCTCCACCTGATGAATACTTACAGCAAAAATCAAAGTTTTCCATGATGAAAACTAATGCAACCAAGACCCACATCCCTGCAAGCCAACATTTCCTGCAAGATGTGAATGCTCTGCTTTCAAGCTTTGGGCAAGGGGTTTTAACATGGCAAGAATGAAGAAACAGTGAAACACGAGTCTGTCAGACTCAGTCTTGTGTCCTGAAAACCCATGAGAAGTTTGATTAATAAGCTATGGGAAGATTAATCAAAATAATTCTGGAAGTGTGTTGCAAGGGAAACAGATTGCAAAAACAGCCCAAGAAAAACGTCTGGCAAAGAAGCAAGCCAAAGACACCTCTCTATTTTTCACATATGCTAGCTTATGCTTAACAGACACTCCTGAAATTCCATGGAGAACAGCTCCTACCACACAGTGCAGCCTTATTTTATCAGACTAAGTGTGTGTATGGAAAACAAACAAATTTCTGGAGAGCCAGTCGGAGGCTTGGGGGGACACACAGGGCTCCAGTGCCAGTGAAAACTTTATTCAGAGCTCACAAAAGGCTCCTCAGACTTACCCTGTCTCCCGGTCAACAAAAGCACTGTGGAAACTGGCAAAAAAAAACCCTAGAAAAAGCAAGTAGTAATTCCTCCTCCTGTGAGGGAGGAAGTGGGTCCAGGTCACACACGATATAAGCACCAGTTTTTCAGAGACCAGGCTGAACATATTTCAGAGGCATTTTAAGAAATTTGCACTGAAAAATCCTTCTGAATGTATTTAGAGGTTTTGATGCTCCTCCCTCCCTCCCCCCGAAAAACCCCAAACACACAAAAAACCCACAAAAAACCCAAAAATCCCAACCAACTAACCAACAGAACCCCCAAAAACAACAACAAAAAAAAAAACCATAGAAGGAAGTCTGGAGCTATAGATGCCTAAACCTCCCTCCATCCTTCCATGGCAACTCCTATATAATCCTGCCTAGAATTTCTTCACATAAACTTTAGGGAAGCTAATAATGTGAGATGTTGTTATCAGCCAAAGGAGAACCTACTAATTAACTGAAAATGAATTGGGCCTGCTGTCATGTAACTTCTAAGAGCACTAAAGTGATAACAAGGACCAAGTCTCTTGGACTTTCCCAAGCAGGTTCAAGGGATTTGGCTGCACTTTTTCCTTATGCAAGCCCAAGATACTGACTATCCATCTGTAAAAATTATCAGTTGAGCCCTGAGCTCAGTCTGATACGTCAGTATTTTACTAACAGTTCTGTGAATATAAATGATAGTTTAAGGAGCTTGTTAAACTAACTTGTTCTGCTGTCCAGAACAACTGTGAGAGTAAGGAACAAGTCCTCTGTGGTGTGAGGAAATCTGCCGACAGGACAGGTCACATAGTGTCTAAGGGACAGTTTGTAAATGCTTTCTTCAGATACCCAGGAATTCTGTGACTTGGATCTCAGGTCTCAATTGTTTAAGTCATACAAATCATGTGATGTAGTTTTATCAAAATACACAGTAGCTGAAAATATATGTATAGGAAACCAGAAAAAGGTAGGTATGAGAATGATGGCAAAACTCCATGAACAAGGGAAATACAGATGGCTTTTTGCAAGGGTTTTCTGGTGTAACAATAGAGAAACAGAAGACAAGAAGCACTGAGTGCTGACCTTGTTCCCACCCCTACTACAAGCCCATGGTGTCAGTCAGCGTTTACATTTCGTGTTAACCTAACAGTGCTCCAGTATCTTGCAAGAAAGAAGAAATGCAAAATAAAATAATAGAAAGAGCAGAGCAAGTCATCTGGGTGGAGATAGTTCTGTATCAAATTACCGGGAGGGAGGATGTAACCCTTCCGTAAGCAGTGCTCTGTACACAGAAATAACTCAAAGCACCTTTCAGAGTAAATATTCTCAGAGTTAACACCAGTGCTCATCTCACAAGGCCAGACTATCGGTTTTTTTAAAGGAATTGAATGTAGCATAGTATCAGGTAGATAAACCAAAAGCCATATCAAAAACAAAAGGGCTGCCAACACCCATTCTTACTACTGTTTCCCAAAAGTTCATAGTGTTTCTACCTTGAGATTTAATTTTAAAGCAGAGCTCCAATTCTTGGATATGTAAGATATTAAATACATCATTTCCTGTGCTGCATATGTGTCATTTGTTAAAAAACACACAAGCCCCGTAAACTCAAGGCTATCCCTGCTGCCATTAGGGTGAAGCACTTAGCTTAGTGAAAGATTGCATAGCTGTTATACGCCCCAAAAAAGCCCATTACAGAGGAGTCCGGTGAGGAAGAAAACCTGTGGATGTTCATCATCACTTCAGGCCAGTTACAAAGTCAGAAAAAGGTTAAGTACTCTGGCAGCTACCCAGTACAGAGCAGTTTAAGACAGCCAGCTTTTTGGAGCAGAGACAGTGAAGTGAGAGGGATAAAAGGGAAATATTTCTGGAGCAACCTTACTGCAGAACAGAATCAACACCCTGTTTTTGTTATAGCTACAACCTTCCTGAGTTGGTCCCCAGAGATAATGCAAAGAAGCCTAAGCTACCTTGGTAAAATAGCTTCATTACCTTTTCATGAAAGTTATAAAAGACATAAAAGAGCCAGGAAACGCCAAAGCAGTTTATTTACTTGGCTTTCTTGGTTGAGCCAAATGCTCTTTTGAACAAGTTAGTCTACTGCATTCTGTCATATACTTGTCTCTTTAGTTATGGGACGTAAGATTTCAGCTTTCCTTTCTTATCAACTGTTTTATAGTGGGATGAAGTGAGCTGCCATTTAAAACAACTTTTCAGCATTACATTTGTTTACATATCACAATATGTCATTAGATGGATTGTAATACAAAGACATTTAAATATCTAGTTTCTCACATTCAGTGGGTATATTTCTCTCAAATATTTTTTTTTCCTGACATAATTGATCAGTTTTGCTTGATCTTTGTTGACATTCAATAAGAATATGTAGTTACTGACACTACATTTATCTTCTTTTATCTCCTTTTCCTACATGTTTCTCAATCCATACAGTAAAGGCTGTGTTCCTTTATTCAACAGGACAAGACAGCACAAAGCTTCATTTCTTCAGCTCCATCTACTGGTAACCTCTCCTTCCTCACCAGTGCCAGCAGCTCAGGCCTGGTGATAATATGGAAACCAGAAATCATGACCCTCGTTTGTTGTATGCTATCTTCAGGGCAACACTGGCTATTCCTGGAAAAATCCTTTTTAAAATGCAGTTTACGCAGAGCGTAACTCAGACTAACTCTCAGACTAACTGTACTGCTACATCGCTGTCCCAAATTTTAGGTCATATCCTGTTTGGGATGCCTCTAACAGCCTGAAAATCATATGCTTCCTTTATCACCTTATGCCACAGCCTTGTGGCAGCAACCTCGATAACCAGGATAACCTAGCTGCTGCAATGACTTAAGAGAAAATTCATTTTTCACAAGTTTAAAGGTTACCTTTAAAACCCCCTAATAATCCACAGATGTTTATTTCAAGTCATTCAACCTGGATGTTGATATATCCAATACTGATGTGGTGTTTTGGGCAGGCTTATATGGTCTCCATATTCCCAGTATATCTTCTGGCTCCCTGGAAAATCTTTCTCCAGCTGCCAGCTGAAGGAGCAATACAGATTAAACCCCTCCAAAACTGGATTTTAACTATGGAAGAATGAAACCAGCTCTCCATTGTTTCCTGCCTTTTCCAACACACAGCCTCACGTACTTGCAAGCAACACCAACTGAATGGAGCTCTTTGGGAATCTTGACACCGAGTGCATCTCCAAAAATGAATCTTCAAGACCAGGAGAGTTTCCCCCCATATGGTGAGCAAACAATGGACAAACATAAAGCCAGTTTCAGATTCAGGAAGGAGAAAGTTTCCATTCATGTAACAATCTACCTCCACTTGCCATAAACAATGCACGTTAGTGAGTGAAGGAAAAAAAAGGGAAGCCAGAGAATTCATTTTCACCATTGTTATTGGCTCTACTAAAGTATCACAAAACAAACACCACAGCTAAAGAATAAAGTCTTGCTGAAGGCACGGCCTGGGCTTCTCCTGTAGTGCACAGACAGGTATCAGAACTCTTCAAGAGGTTTTCTCTTTTAATGTGTACATAAAAGGTTTTCTAGTGAGATCATTCAGTGGCAAAAATAAAATTAGTACTTAAAGTTGCATTATATCGCCACAATCCTGTTAGTTTTCCTTTTTTACCTTTTTTAAAGTGGATATGCTACAAGTCAGAAATTTTGATACAACTGAGGATTGTTTGTGTCTTATAAACTATTATTTCCCCTCCCTGAGGTTAGGGCTACTTTGGCCTTCTCTAGAGACTGAGGTCACCTTGGAAGCCATGAAACAGGAGGGAAAGAACTAACACTTGTTACTCAACACCAGTTTCTGCATCAAGTGGATCTCAGCTCTACTTATAATTGGGCCTTATCTCTAGATGGGTCTAACTCTTGGGAAAATGCAAATAGGCACATGAAAACCCACAGATTAATCCTTCCTTAGCACAATTTAATACACGCTGCCCTGTAAAATAACCAGGTAGACTCCTGCCTGTGCAGTTGAAGTCATAAAAGCAGCTTTCCGCTGAAGCAAGCGTTAACATCGCTGCGGTCAGGAAAGGAGAACAAACAGTCCTGTGCACTGAACAGAATCAGAGCTGGAACAAAGGGCCTAGACAGCAAATAATTTTTAAAATAGTCATTTGCTGGACTGCATGCCAGTTAGTTCATTTTATACATTCAAAGCGAGCTTTGAAAAATAGCCTAACGTGCCGCTTAGTTGCTCAAGGAACTGCGGCAAATAAGTCACCTGCACAGAAGCTTCAAGCCAGGATCTCTTGTTCCTTCTCCAGCTGCCTCTGTAGAGTGACAGTGCCTCCCTCGGAGGCTCACGACACAACACAAGCACTGCCATGCATATCAGAGGGCACTTGAAGCCAGTGAGGAAAGGAAACCTCTGCTCTAGCATGGTGGACTTGCACAAACACCATCAGCAGGTCCAGGGTGCAGATTAGTTCTGCAAAGAGGTGAAACCAGCAGGATTTGGAGCTGGTGACCTCATATCAAAGACCAGAACAGGCACAAGCATGCAGACAACAGAAACGTGCTTTGAAGGAGCAGCCAGTTTCCTGCGAGTCCTAAGTGCCAACCACACACCACACCTGGACAATACCTCTTGCTCTTTGGCAACTCCAGAGCACTTGTGGACTTCCTGGAGGGTGCACTGGCCTGCAGAGGAGGCTTAGCGACAGGCGTGATGAGCAGGGCATCCAGGAGCGAGCGGTAGGCACTAGGTTTGTAGAGTCTAGCAAGTGTGTAAAGAGACCCCATAAACAAGCAAGGTGACCACACAAAGTTCCAGATGGCTGGGACCGCTGACAACCCGAAATCCCTTATGAAAAGTCTATATGGAGAAACTGAACCCAGGAGAATTGATGCAGGAATTATGTCTAAACAAGCAGCCCCCAAAGTGGAGGCTGCACACTTCAGGGGAGGCACAAGAGAACCCACTGAGGTGTGAGAATTTTTTCATATATATTTTACCATTAATAAAGTAAAATATAATAATAATTTAGTTTTCTGGTTTTGTGTATGCTTTCTAATGTACACAATTTATCAGTACCTTAGGACATCTATGTAATGTAGAAATACAAAAATATGGATATTACTGCATATTCAAAAATATTTTAATGATATGAATGGATGATTGAAAAGCTTGTCAAAATGTTTGGCCTAAGCAAGCCTTTATAAAAAGCAGTACAGTAAAGATTTAGATGGAACTCAGCAAGCTATTGTTTTCGAGCATCAAAAAGTTCCTCAAAGTTACAGATTATTCTTTGTCACTCATGTAACACAAATGTTATTTACAGTTAATTTACTAACTGAACTGTAAAACAGGCATCATGAGGAACAGAATGGTAGAATTACTCACCAAGGTTCAGAGCAGCTAAGCCATAAATAAGGCATAGGAGCTTTGGACATATTCTAATGACTTGCCCACTATTGTGAAAGAGCCGATTGATTTCACAACCCTGCCAGGGACCAATTATTCTTGTGTGAACCGGAACCTCCTGAAACCAACCTATAAAACATTTCTTTAGAAGTTGATGTCTACCTGGCCCGGACAGCAATAGCAGCAGACACAGCAGCAGCAGCCATGCTCTTAATTTTTGATCTCTGCTCAAAAGGAGAAAGAAGTGGAAGAGGAGAGGGTCCAAGGATTGGCGGATTTCCCGAAGGATCTTCCAGCAGTACTTTTCCAGCGCAGAAGCTTGGAGCCAACGTGAGAGAAAACAGAGAAAGTAGGAAAGATTGACAGAGATACAGTACAATACCAGACCACATCAACCACTGGAAAGTTATGGAAGTTTCCAGCTCACAGAGACATCAGGCAATGTGTTAGCGACTTGAATACTAATATAGAGAACAGCAATTTCGATTTCACCCACAAATAAAACTTTCCCCTCATCAAGTCAGCATTTAGCATCTGTCAGCCTTCAAATTCCTCATCCTAGACTCTGCCTCGCACACCTGAGTCATTCCCAATGAACCGGGGCCCAAAACTCACCACATGGATCCATTTAAGTCTCCATGGTGTGGACAGAATTAGCCCTGAAGATCATTTACCTTCTCCTCTTTTTCATAATAATTAGCAAACATTGAAAACTTTGGAATATTTGCTGATATAACTTCAGCAGGTCCACTTTTAGCAACCCTTACCAAATTCAGCGTGATCCTCTCCCCTTTTCATTTTCCCTACTTATTTTACAGGTGGAAAGGAATGTGAACAGACAAAAAAAATGTGAAAAACCAGACTGGCTCCAAAATAACTTCTTCAATTTCTAACCTGTAACTCGGGTTCTTATTTAAAAATTTCAAGATTATCCACTGAATTGCTGTGTATTTTTTTAAATAACTACAAAGATGGACAAAACACTCCAAACGCTCTAACACACCTACACAACTATATACTGCTTTCTGGATTTAAATGCAAAAACACTGCCTGAATACCTTGCTTACACCTAGCAGTCTGCTGTAGATATACCTTAAAAGATTTACCTTGTATGACTTACAGACGATTTAGACTGAAAGCTTGAGATTTTATTGAAAGAATTTGTTTCACAAGTAGGCAGAGATGCTTCATGCCTGCCCAAAAGCAGCAAGAGAAGAAAAGTCATTAATCAAACACTTATTACACCTCAGGCAATACTAACTAAAGCTCAAGAGGAGTTCATTTAAGGATTTTTTTTTTAAAGCCCTCCTTACCCATAAACAAACAAACAAAATAGGTATGGTTTAATATCCTGCAGTGTTAATTACTGAGGGAAGCACTTTCTTTCCCTATTGGTAAAGACTGATATTCTGGATGTCCCATCACTACATAAGCTAAAGCTTGTATTCTCCTCCAAAAACTTTGGGCTACTGGACAATTTAAAACTACACATTTTGTAACAAGGGTGACTATATTCTCCCCATGTCACCAACTTCTGCCAACAAAATCCAACTGAATCTCCTACCCATGACTGCTTTTCCTCCTCCATTGAAAAGCTGCTTTAATTTTTAAATTATTTTCACAACTTTTGTCTACAAGCTACTTGAATTTCTAATTACTGTACAAATTTCCAGAGCACTATGAGGGTCAGGAGACCTTTAAGCTGCTTCCTCTTGACAGCATCATCATCAAAAAAAAAAAAAAAGTGAAATGGTATGGCTTTAAACTAAAAGAGGAGAGCTTTAGATTAGATATTAGGAAGAAATTCTTTACTGTGAGGGTGGTGAGGCACTGGAAAAGGTCGCCCAGAGAAGCTGTGGACGCCCCAACCCTGGAAATGTTCGCCTCCAGGTTGCATGGGGCCCTAAACAATCTGGTCTAGTGGGAGGCGTCCCTGCCTATGGCAGGAGTGTGGGAACGAAATGATCTTTAAGGTCCCTTCCAAACCAAACCTTTTTGTGGTTCTGTGTGTGTAAAATTACAGTTTCTGACTGCGCCTTTCGAACACAGCTGGCTCAGATGTACCTGGCAAGGGCAGCAGGCAGCCCGAGGGCTGTTCCCACATGCGGGGCTGGAGAAGGCAGCCCTCCAGCCGGGTCAGCAGGCAGGGGGAACTCGGTGGTCTGCGTGGCCACAGCACACGTCTTGGGGACAGGAGGCACTTCATCCACCGGCAAAGAGCACGCTGCATCTGGAGCAGGCACGGTTATTTTCCTAGTTGATGTTAATTTCATGAGTAATTATAATGAGACAATATACGGAGAGGAAATTTCTCATTGGATTAAAAACACAAAACAGCAATGGACAACTCTTTCTAGCTGGTATTTTTGCATCTTTTGTAAGAAGAATAAGTGAGTAGCAGATAAAGGCTTTTTTTTACCTCCTTCTATAGGAACCAAATACTCATGCCCTGGGAATCAGACCATGCTGAAAACAATTTTTTGAGGTGTTTTTACAGCTAAAGCTTGAGTGCTTGTTTAACCACAAAACCTAACTATTTGGGTAGTTACTTAAAAGATAACAAACTTGAACAGGAGCACAACTAGTACACAAGAAGCTACCTAGTGTAAGGAGATGACACTTCAGACACTGAGGCTACTTGGCTGCTGGCATTTAAAACCTGAACGACTGAAGGGAAGATGAGGTGTACACTTGCCTGAGACTTCCAAAGGCTTCTCAAACAAAAGTTCTATGAAATAAAAGAAAGCAGAAGGACAAGTAGCATTCACTACAGGAGAGCAATATTTCTCCCCCATATTTTACTTCCTCTTGCTTGTCATCACACCGAAACAACCATAAAAACTCTGACAGTTTTAGTAGGGCCAGCCTGAGACCTCCTCCTTTCCCAGGCCACAATTTCTGCGGAGAATATTCTTGTCTGTCTGCTTATCAGAAAGTACACAGCAAAAATCAGGACTAATACCTATTATGACTTATTACTAAGTCTTAGTATTTATATCACGAATAATTCTATTAAAAGAAAATATAAAAGTAGGTCTGCATGACTGTAAAAAGCATGTATATAAAATACAATCTAAAGACCTGCTGGCATTGCATCTGTTTTATATTAGTTATACACTTTCTCAGGAAGCGCCAGATTCTGTGGTTTACATGGTCCAAAGCTGCCAGGATTACTTTTTAAGATGACTTTTTGCAACTTTCTGGAAAGGCTGTAATTGCTCTTAAATATTTTACTGTTAAACTTACAGGAGGACATGGGGTATATGAAATAGAGCAATAATACACTATAACTTACAGTAGTTGGTTATATAGGCATACAACTATTTAAGGCTTTCGATAAAGAACTAAAACTACAATAAAAAAGCATTATGAAGTCTACCTTATAAGCAGCTCACTTAACTTTAATCTAGAAATCAAATCCTGATCCTTCATACATTTCACAGCAAGCTTTCTCCTCCTTGGTGGTTAAGTAGTGGGTGGTACAATTTACAGAGCTTCAGCCAAGGGAAAAAAAGGAGCCCATCAGGAAAAGAAGGACCTATGCCAGTCCTTGACATCAAACGCAAGGCTTCAGCAACAAGAGCAAGTCTACTCACCCTTGGATGGCCTAGTTTTGCTTTACTAAAAGCCTGACATGGCACTCATTAATTGTTCCATGCAGATTTCCAATAGGTGCCATTTCACTAAAAAGGGGGTTTGAAGATCAGATTTGCTGTATTTCCCACTCAAAAGATCATTATAAAAGCAGGAGTATCAGCTCAGTAACAAACTAGAAACATCAACTATAGTTGCTACACTGACGACCTCTCATTTCAGGGGAGACTCCAGACTACATAACTTTATCAAATAATTTATGTTCTCCTTCCCACACTCAGTGCTAAACCTTCCCTCTACAGCTCTGCAAAAGCTGCTCAAATTTCTGCCCTTCTTGAGCAGAAAATTCTTATCATGTACTTTTTTATTTGTAAAAATACTTTGGCTCTCATCTTGAACCACCATGAACATAGCTGCTTTTCTAATTTCTCATTTTAAAGCTGCTCTCTTGCTAGGTTAATTTTGCCAAATAACAAATTTAGACCCATAGATCTTGAGTGAGAGCAGATTTAAATTTCCTTTGCCTGGACTCAGCTGCAGAGCTAGGATTTGGAGAAGACTCCTTGGTACTCAGAACACAGGGGTATCTGCAAGGCATCTACAGCTCAGTAGAATCATAGAATGGTCTGGGGTGGAAAGGACCTTAAAGGTCATTTACTTCCAACCCTCCTGCTGTGGGCAAGGACAGCTTTCACCAGACTTTGCTCAGAGCTCCATCCAACCTGGCCCTGAACATGTCCACGGATGGGGCAAGTAGGTGTAATCATACTGGAGTTTCACTGGTAGACATGAAAATCAATTATTGAGGTAGAACTTTTTTCACTGCCTTTTTCATCCTAGGTTTTCTGCTTTAAAAAAAAAAAAAATCACCAGGAGTATTGCCATACATCTTCTGTGTGTGTTTTTCATCTTTGTTGATTTAAGAGAATTTGCTATTGAAAACATCACAACCAAATCTTCTTTACTGTATTGGCTCAACCCAAATGTCACCATGAAGGTACCTACCAGCCCCTATCATCAGCCTCCATCCCTCCCTGCCTTAGCTCATGAAGGTACCTGCTTCTGCCAGACAACAAAAATGTCTTCAGAAGACAACAAAATAGACTTTTATTTTGATGTCAAACATCTCCTCGTCTCTCAGCTAGTTGAGACTACTGCTTTAAAGGTTTAAAACTGGTCAATCCCAAATCTTAGTATTAGTTTTCTGGTTGCAGAAAGCCCACACAGGTGTAGGCAGCAGTATATTCTTGTATGCTTTACTCAAGCCTGAATGCCTGTCTAGGGCCTGGCAGGACCAGGCACTGTTCATTTAATTCTCATTTTTACGGGAACAGCTTTGTTTCATGTTATAACTTTGTGCTTGTGCATACTACCTGGAACTCAAAAACCCCTGCACAATGCAACACAAACCATCAGAAAATGTTACTGATCTTCAACAAGAGTATCATAACCCTCCAAATTACCGTCACTGTCTTCTATCCCAAATTACGGTTGCCGTCTAATACTCATAGATGACCTCCAAAACACCAGCAATCTTCCAAGGTAAGTGCCAGTAAAACTATGCAAAGGCAGTGACAGGGAATTTGCCAGATAATCCCCTAGTTTTCCGTGATTGCATCACAGCACGACAGTGTGTTATCAATTAAATAATCCACATTTTAGAAAATTACTTTTGTATTTCTAAATCCATAGTCACTTTTGAATTGTTGAGACCACTGAAAAGCTACTCCACCCAAGTGACAGGGTGGACACCCACTGACAGTGTACACAAACTAAATATTGTATCTTCTTTTAACTAATATCCATGGGACTGTTCATGAATTTCCTCGTTTTTATCTAATTTTTCTCCTTCCCCCTCCTACCATTTCCAGGAAAATCCCTAGTCACAGCAGCTTAACGAAGTTTATTTTAATCGAATGACAAACAACCCTCTCTCCTCCGAGACAGACAAATCCAGGCTAGAACAGGGTAGATTGTTAACTGAATCAAAACCCCTGTGAATGATTTACCTCGCAGGAGCTGGTGCAGCAATATGTTCAAAAAGTCTGGGAGAGGGGACGCTGCCAGGGCAGGAATCTGCTATCGGCAAAAGAGCAGCTGCAGGGTCTGGTCTAGCACTGTTTTCACTCCATTCACAGTAATAAAACCAAGTGAAGACACACAGAGAAAGAGATTTTTAATCCACATGAAAGTAGTATGAAGAACAGGAAACACCGTGCGTGAAAGTGTTAGTAAACTGAAAAGAAAAAAAGAACCAGAATCCCAAAAAACCTCCAAAAAGACCATGAAATTTACAGTAAAGTACAATTAAGAGGATAAAACGATGCAAAATACACTTAAGAAGTGTCACACTTTCAGTGAAGGTTGAGAGTGTCCTGCTGCTTTAATACTCAGAAAGCCAAGTAGTATTTGACATTTACAAAAACAGAACACATCGATTTGGGATTATATTATGTGATGGAAAACAACTCTAGAAAATACTGAAAGTGACACAAGTGCTAGTGGGCTTCACCCCAAAGCTTTATATGCTTTTTGCTACAACTTTTTGGAAGTGTTAGTTTTGTGAACATTAGAGAATGTATTTCTCTATATTTTTCATATCCTTTCTTTGATTCAGTTGTTATAGGAAAAAAAAAACCTATAAAATGTTGTCTTGAAGTGCTCTACTTGAAGAAAAGCACCTGCCAGACATATCACTGTAATACACACAAAAAAAAGTAAACTACAAGGTAGAGAGCAATCACAGCAATAAGTTTTGAGCAGACTAAATTAGCCACAGAGGCAGGTATTGCCACCTTTTCCTTTTATTTAATCTTAGTATGTAGAATTAAGTATCTTATTAAAGTGCTGAAAATTATTGAACAGATCTAAGAATGACCAGGGAGCAGACCTTGTAGGTGGTAAAGGTGTGGATGGAAATTCTGGTGCAGGTGGCATCTCCAAGGTCGGGGTAGCTATGGAGTTTTTATTCATATTAATACAGGTGTCCTGGGTTCCTGCTCCATCAGGGAGATCTGCAGGTATGCTTTACAAATATTTATGACATGGGGGAGAGAAAAATAAATACATGGTTTTATGACAGGTTGTTTCAAGACTGACCAAGAGTAGGACAAATATTTTCCAGTCGCTACGGACCAACTAAACTACAAGTCTGGAAAATCCTCACTCAGGACAATGAATTTAAGGCCAAACCCAAATCTGAACCTCGTTGCTCCAAAGGAGATGGTTAAAAGTGAACATTTAAAAAAACCAAAAAAACTTGGAAATAGGGTACTGCAGAAATAGAAATAGTCTAAAATACAAACTTTATATGAAGGCTAGACATTGCCTTTCTCAGTTTGAAGTAACTGGTTTAAAAGCGGCAATTTACACATTTCAGTGAGGGCTATTTCTGGAATATTTCTATTTCCTGTCCTTCCAGCTGCTGAAGAGAAAAATCTATTTTATCCAAACAAAAATGCCTTGTGGGTTACCGTTTAGAAATAAGCAATAATAAAAACCACAGAGAGCATCTGTCGTGGACAATGCCTGCCTGAAAAGCTAAATATTATTAAATTGGGATATTTTACTGAAGATTACTGATGAAAGAAGTTTCTATTTCATTGTCACATTCATATTTCTAAGAGATCTCTGAAATTTAAGCTTATTTGTTCATATAAAAAACCACTCATAACATGTTTTCAAAGATCAGATGTATGCTGGGAATCAGACATGAGCTAGGACATGTTTTTCAGATACAAATGAAAAAGTGGCCCATTTTTGGAAACAGTAACAAAAAGCCCAAAATTTAATGCCAGTAAGTTCTGTGCAATGGGGATATTGGGTGAAGAGATGACCTCTAAAGCAGTACACGAAATTCATTTCACAACTTCATAAAACGCTTTTGGAACTAGTGATTTTTTTTTTTACTATGAATTTATAGAAAACTAGTAATTTGGTAGTCTTTCTCAAACAACTCTCATATCCTCAATCTATAACTATGTTTAATTTTAATCAAAACAAAAGCTTCTATTCTTTTGATTATTTAGAGAGGGTTTTTTCTTCTGTTTCTTACTACAGCAACTCACCCTTCAAAAGGATAAGAGCTGGTAAGATAGATAAACATAATGGCAAGTTTAATAACAATATGAAAATATTTTCATTACCTAGGGACATCTCCAGAACACAAAAATACCTGAAGGTCAAAGCATTCTGCCCTTAAAAAGAAACCTTTACAGAGAGTCTCAGTGATAACCTTTCTAACCTTTCACAGTTTTCATTGCATTGATGTTCTCTGAAATGCCCACATCTCCTTCTGTTCATAAAGAAATTATATAAACCCAGCAAAACAATTTGAATACACTACTTCACATCGCTACTTTAATATGCAGTACCCTATCAAATTATTATATTATGGTGTATGTGCACTCAGTAACACACTTGGGTTTAGTAACACTGTACTCACGGCCAAGTTATGTGATGGGGGGCATGAAAATTACACTGATGGGCACTTCTCATCAAAACACTCTTCAGTGAAATTATGAAAGTGAATGTGTTCCCCTACTGTCCCTAAGGAGTTAACCCAAAACGTGTAAGATGTGATATCCCTTGGTCCATCATTACCAGGGCAAATCTGTGCAGTGTTAGGCATCCACATTGGTGACTGTTAGTGTAAGATAACTTATCTATTACCTGACATCTCCATTTTCTGTTTGTCTTTTCCTAAAGATAAAATGACAAACACCATAAGCTAGTGCTGCACTGTATAGCAGCATAAACCATCTGAAAAGGAAACACGAGCTTAAAACGGTTCCAAAGGTCTCTGTTCTTTTCAAGTTCCCACCCTGTGCAAGAAAAAGCCAACCCTGCCAAGTCTTCTGCAGAAGCATCTGTTCACAGGACTAACTCCACCAGAAGAGTGTGTCGGTCAGCTGCCTAAACTCCAAACCAATGGCAACAGTTCTCACTGAGCAGTTGTGAGAGACTGGGCTCTTACACGTGCTTCACAATTCACCTTTGTTCGAGGTCTGAAACATTATCTGGTTCAACAAGCGCTGCAGAAGCCGAAAGCGAGTTTTACTTTGTAGAATTCTTACTCCCGTAGCCTCCCCAAAGGGTCAATAATTTTATTGATTCCTGAAAATCTCGCGTCAATTTCAACAACACAAACAAATAACCCGTTTTTAACACGATCAGGAACTCTAATACTGTGATAGTTTTAAACAATTCCAATTGTTTCTACTACGCAGCTGGGATTTAAATTGTTTCTCTTCCTACAGGCTGTGAAAGTGCAATGAAATGTCAGCCCCACGCATGAGAAGACTATTCAAGGAGTCCGAGAGACTCAAAAGAAAAACAGACAGAGCTAAGATAAAAGCAACTTTTATTAAAATACTCTTCAAGCTTCAAAATGCATAAATTAATGGATGTGTAGCTATTATAATACATTATTTTACAGGAGAACCATAGGGCTGTGAAGCTTTCATAAACACAAAGAAAGCCTATAAGCTTCACTCTGCAATAAATAAATACTAACTGTCTTATCTTGTCCCTGCTAGAAGATGTGTTCAAGCTCTTACACAGCAACATTCTGCTCAATTATTTTAAGGTTTCCAAAACATAAATAGATTACTAGCCTAAGCAGCAGAATCTCTATATTGAGCTTTCACTTCAATTCACAACATTGGAATACAATTTTTTAATTTTTTCTTTTCTTTGCTTAAAAGCAGTCTGTCTTCTTGCTGTACTTTGTAAAACATTTACAACCACTCCAAAATTGACCTGCTGAAAATCTAGTGAAATCCAAGATAATTTTCCTGGTAGGTATGATAATTTGAAATAAGTGCATAAAATCTCCTCTTCGTCTTCTTCCCCCAGCCCCAAAACCAAGGTAATACAATTTCTTATTCTTTTGTTCAAAATCTTCTGCTTTCTAACAGCCTACAGTAACTCAAACTCAGCAATGTAAATGACTTCTTTCAGGCAGAAAAAAGACCTGAAACAGCCATCTCCTCCCCCACATTGGGAGATTCAGCCACCCAAGTTGTTAAGTTTTAAATATGTACTTTTTTTGTCAACTAATGATTAGCACAAAAACATTTTCATCCCATTTTTTACACATCAGTAGGAAAGTGTTAGAAAAGTATAGAAAAGGCTAGAATTTCTCTTGCAGAAAAGCTACTGAAATATGTTTTCTTTTTTCATTTTTTTTCCGTTTTTTTTTTTTTTTTTTTGCAAAGCAGATGAAAAAGAAGAAAGGAAGGAAGTGTTTGTATTTTGCTTTTGCAACTTGGGTAAAATCACTGGACATTAAGAACACGTGCTGAGACTTCATGGTGCCAGTCACGTAATTTTGTATATTTGGGGCTAAGGGCGTGGATGGGAACCTTTTCCCTGTGGAAAGAAGTGACAGAAGAAAAATAAGAAAGAAAGAAAGTTTGTCTTGAGCAGTTTCACAAGTGAGCATGCAAACTCCATGCACTATTCCTATCGCATTGTCCTCCTCTCTGTCAAAAGGCTGGATCCAGTGTTAGTCAAAGTCAGTAGAGAAGCTCCCACTGACTTCAAGAACCTTTCGATTGAGCCACTGGTTGGTGCTCATTTTGAACGATGCTTATCCCAAAGCAAGGGGACAGCTGACCCTCGCTTGCAGCCCAGAACAGCAAAATACTTCCCAGCTATGCCTTGCAATCAGATCCACACTCACAAATCCAAAATGCCTGGTTAGACTCGGAAAAGGAAAACACATCAACAAGCTGACCTCGTACAGGCAACCAAGTAAGTCCAAGTTTCACAAACTCCTGCACAAACACTACTACTTTAAAAGCTGCACGCTAACAGCTTTTAAAAGGCTTGTCTATGGAGAAAAACATCTTGATTTTAACATGCTGAAATAAAAGGCAAAAAAAGGAAGGGACATTTTAAAAACATCCAGATGTCACACAAAGGCACCAAAACCACTACAAGTTAAGAATTAAAACATGCAAAGTATTAAAGTAATAAAAATGTGAAACATCAACTCACTTAGTCTTCTTCCCAGCTTCGTTTTCTGGTTCTTTCACTGAGGGAAAACAGAAAAAAAATTATTTTTCAGGGCACTAAAGACACTGTACCACAACATTGAGATTCTCTCCTGTGCCAATGCATTCACTACAGCAGGAAATTACAACAAGGCTCGTTAGGATTCTTTGATTCTAAATATGCCCCAATGGACATGAGCTATGCCTACAAACTTCAAGAGCCCCTTTGCTAGTAGAACTGCTGAAAAGTGGCTCTGCTGGTCTCTGCCCTTGCCCTTGGCCCACTCTTCATGCTGGCATTGAGCAAGGTGATTTGAGAAGGTGAAGGTGAATGGAAGGTAAGAGGCATTTCTTTCAGATGAACATCTAGTGGGTTTATATCAGGTGATAATCCAAGCGTGTGTTTGCAGCCAGGCTATTTCCCACCAGGGTTCTAGAGGTCTGCACAAGGGATAACGTAAATTCCCAGTCCTGATTTTAAGACTGGCAAATCTAGTTGCAGTAATTTTCTTACAGCATTTGTCAACGTGATAAATGCATCCTTACTGGATAACAGGTTATTTGATGTTCAGGTCCCATACTCTGCCCTTACAAGGACTGAGGAAGGGAGTTGAACACAGGACCACAAAACAATCAGGTCCAAATTCAGAATATTTATCACACATGGCCAATAACCCTTATTTTGGGAGATGATGTCACTGGCTTCTAGAAATAGCTGATTTAATCAAATCTGTCCCAGACAGGAGGTCCAATTTCCTCAATGCCTTCTTTATTGCAGCTCTAGCTGTGAAAAGCTGAAGAATGAGAGCTCAAAGCCCCTGATGGCTCTTCTGGTGGCCTTCACACAAAATCACAAATCTCAGCCAGTGAATTATGGCTGACAGCATAACATGAAATTGAAGTTTTAGCATAAGATTATATGACTGGGAATGACCTTCACCACATCATCTGTTGCACTCCACCAATATAGGTCATCACATCACAGCATAAGCAGAGGATGGAAACATAACCTGGGAATAAACTGAGGAACTATGGATTTATGTTTCTGATTGGTTCCATCATTGCAGATCACATACTTTTGTACGACTGACAAAGACTTTCAACATGCCAGAAAACACCTAATTTTTCTGAAGCATTAAATTTTATCAGGAGTGTCACCATTTTGGTGATACGGGGTGGGGGGGGAAAGAAATAACAAATAGGTATTTTTCAATATCTTTGGGAGTGGAAATGGAAATTTTAAGATTTATCTAGAATGTTTTAATCCTGCTCAATCGGGAATAATGTCCAGTAATGTATATATCCTGAACTATTTAGTAATAGCAGGAGTTTTACAATAACATTTCCCTTTCCGTATCTCCCCTGACTCCCAGCTTTAAAAACACCAGTCTGCCCAGGGGCACTGACCATCAGGCCACTGGCACCGAGGTACTCACTGTGATCAGTGCCAGTGATCTGGGCGAGGATGCGGAAGGAGCGGGACTGGGTGGTGCCTGTCCGGGGGTGCCAGTCTTCGGTGTCCTCAATCAGCCGCTTCTTGCTGGCATCGCTGTGGGTGGGGGTGTGGTAGAACTCCGTGTAGGTGTCCACGATGTGCTTCCGCGGGGGGCTGCGTCAGGGACACAGACAGCAGTGAGGGAAAGGCTTCGGGGACCACCTCCCCTTGGGTAGCTACAAAGGCACGGGCACAACTGTGGCTTTTCACAGCATTTAGAGGCAGCTTCTGCGTTGGGATGCAGAAAGGCAGCAGCTGAGGCCCAGCTAAACACAGATGCAGTTTTCTGAACCATAACCACCTTTATAATTACTCTAACCCGACTAAAACATTTCACCGATGCAACATTTGGAACAGTAAAAGACAGTACTATCAAGACATCTACATGTTTAAACTTTTACCGTTTGGGTGGGTTTTTCCTTGGAGATGACAGAGTAAGACAGCAAAAGAAAGTTTTCCCAGCACAAACAGGAAAAGGAGAAAAAGAAAAGAAGAAATAAAGTCAGAAAGCTGAAACAGAAATGTAGGTAATTATTCTACTGAATTAGTTTTGCGAGAAAGGGCATTAAAATCCAATTAATAGTAATATTCTCATTCTACCACTAAAACCACTGCACAGAACTCCCATACTTTAATTAAATTCATGGTAATTTCCTTACAGAGATGAGAGGGGAATTTGTTTTGGTAAAGCAGGGTAGTCTACCTAGCTCAGAGCAGGTGCCCCCTGACAAATTCTCCCTTTAGCTCCCAAGGGGCACAGCACAGCTGTGTGAACATGCAAGGGCCACCCAGCACACACCAAGTTCTTTGCACTTGGCAAAGCCTAGATGAGAACCAGGCCATCTGAAAGCACAGACGGCCGTGTTCTGGGGCATAACGAAGAGGTACCCTCTTCGAACGACAAAAAAGTGGGGTGATTGTTCCATCTGGAAACTTTCCCTACAGTAACCTACAGGCTATTATCAATCCTTGCACTAGCAGACTTGCAAGAAGACAGGATTTAAAAGCTTTGATTCCAGTAAGTGATGTAAAGAATGTGTAATGGCACTGGTCAATTTGGGAAAAGGGAACAGAAAATTCAAACTATATAAATTACTCCTAAATTCTACATTTGTTATTCCAAAGCATTAATCTGTAAGACCCTCTAAGTGTACACTTATTTTTAAATAACTTACAGGAGGAAAACTGTGACAAACTAGCTCCTAGGACATAAAATGTCTAATAAGTATTAAAAATCAAAGCCCAACAAAACTTTAAATGTCACTTTTATTTTTGACACTACCTCCTCACTGTACTTTTATGGTTCAAGGTATTTCTGGGGAAGAAAGGTGGAAAACATGAGTAAGAAATGATGTTAACTGTTAACAAGTAAGAATTAGGCCCATTCAATGGAATGCATTAGTAAAAACTTAAGCTTAAAAAAATACTTAACACTTGAGGGAACGTGAAAGGTACGGTACAAAATTATATCAAAAGATTGAATTTATTGACACACGGTATTAGTGAAGTGCATGTACCACATATCAAAGTTACTAACAGAGAAAGAGGTATAGAAACAATGGCAGTGGTAATTCCAGGATGGAGAAAAGAGAAAAATGAAGTAAAGCATCTTATACAGTTAATAGCAAAAATACAATCTGAAAGTTAAAGCAGTAATTAAAGGTGTGGAAATACATGAAAAATGTAATTATTTACATTCCGTTTACTGCATTCTAGCAACTACTCCAGCGAAATAAGTAGTCTTTAGCATTTGTTGAAAGTGGTATAAAGAAAAAAAATATCCCACTGACTTCTCTCGTCCTACTGGTCTCCTTTTTAAGGCTTGAGAGTCTACGAGTAATGACTCACTGCGGCAACAAGGTGGTGCCAGAGACAAAGGAAAATTCTACGAGGCAAGCTCTCCCTTACTCAGCCTCAGTGAGGCAGGGGGAGAAAGAACAAGCCAATAAAACCTCAATCATTTATCATCCTAATATGCACAAATCACAGTATATGGACGTTAGTTTTACTTTTCCTGTATGAATTCAGAATCCAGCCCTTCTTTCCATAGTTCTCAAAGCAATTTTATTTTCATACTATATTTCATCATTTACTAGTTGTATTACCAACACCAATGAACCACAGTCGCACCGAGAATTTATCAGTACACACAAACACCACACGACTGTTTTGTAGAATAAAAATAAGCTGCAAAATGTAGCTCGGTGAAAAGCAAAATCACATCATGTCCAATGCAGATAAAATAATGTATTACACTAAGAAAAGCTGAAGCTGTTTTGCAAAATTTAAATATAAACTCTGTAAGAGCTATAATTTTGCAAAACGAGAATACATGCTGGTTATTCCAATAGGAATAATAACCATAATTCAAGTCCAGTGCTGTTGATACTAACTTTTTCGCTGCTGCTATCTGCAAGGGAAAAAAAAAGTATTTGATGTGTTAATTAATTCTCTGCTTCTTAAAATAGTACAGGAGTTTCCAAATCCAAGCTCTGGAAAAGCCATATATCACGTAAGTCAAACTTATAATCATCAAGAGAACCTACAAGAGAAAATTTTTGCCCACCTCAACTTAAACTGAGTGAAGTCTATGGTCATCTTACCTGTTTTAAGCAGCAGGCACATCTTCATGCAAGAGCTGGCAAGAAGGTCTTGATAAAAGTGCAATTGCACGCAGGCTAGGGAAGGCAAATTGCTTGCTTTCTAAGGCAGAACTAAACAAGGGAAATTAAACTTCCTTTCCCATCCTGAAGTCAAATAGTTTATATCCTGAATGTTTCTTGAGGGAAGCCAAGAGGAAGGGAGGAAATTGTGAGTATAACAAGGTGCAGGTCTAAAGAACTGCATTTGCTAAGCAGTGCCATCTATGAACAAGGTACAAGTTGGTTTTTTTGCATGTTTTGAGAAAACGAATCACACAAAACACAGAAGCAAAATGGAATTTATTTCAGACTGATCAATTATTCCAAACTTCCATGATTCTGATATTTTATAGATGTCATTGATACAATTTTAAATGGGGAGATGTTTAAGCATCATTGTAGAAATTTAACTTTTCTATGTAAAATTAAGCAGCGTAGCAGCAGACCAAGATAACCACCTTGGTGGATTTTGTCTGCTTGTTTTCGTTTCGTGCCTTTGGACTGCAAGACACTTAGGCAGCCCAAACACAATATTGTAAGAAAGACTGCAAAATAAAGTGGGTTTTTACAGCTCTGAAATGTTTTCAAACTTTTCCAAACTAGATCTGCAAGGCTGACAGTGAGACAGGGATTTCTTCACCTCTCAGCTGTGATTATTCATCCTCTTTGATGGTATTATTCACCATCTAAGTAAGGTAGGGCACATAGCAGTGCTCACCCAGTCATCCTATCTTGATTGTAAAGTGCTTACTCTGTGCCTGCAGCACTTCCTTTCAGAAGACTTAATTTTGTTGCTATTGTTCCCCTTTTCCAGTACTAATTGCTGCTTTTGAATATTCCTTACACAGTTATTTGCTAAAACAGTATTCCTGGAAAGATAAGAGAGGGTTTGCCAAAGCGTATTCAACAACTGCACCAGCAGTGAGCAAGTCCCTGGGATCTCTCAATTTCAACCCACTTTATGCAGAGTGGATTCCTGCCATCATCTGTTTAAGAAAGGGCTGGAAGTTACCATGACTACAGGGCAATATAAAATGCATACAGGCTGCATTATGAGTCCACATATGGAAAATATTCGTACTACATTATAAAGGGAGTATGTACCTGAAGAAGTATTTTTTTCACCCCGTAAGAAAGTCAACTGACATTGCAATTTATTCAGTATTTTAGTTGGCATGGATGTTTACCTTTTCGTAGGGTTCTTCATATACTTTATATATTGAGAGAATATCAGAGGAGAGAGGCACAGAGCCTATTCTTCCAGTCCCTTTCTTTTGTGGGATGGGAAATAGTAACCACAGCTTTTAGGTTTTAAGCCCAGGTTGGGTTCTTAAAACTGAAGAGAAACCTACAGTTCCCCTCCTGCCCTTTCCATTACTTAATTCAAGTGCTGGACACCACTGCTGGTCACAGAGACCATCTGGCATGGGACTGCCCGTGCTCAGCCTCCTCCTCTTCCCGCAGCACAGCAGGCACTGGGAACCAGTCCCCGGGATGCTACAGCTCCCAAGCCCTGCCTGAGAATTTCTGGGAGAGCTGAAGGCATCCCCAGCCAAAATCTTGCTGCAGGGCTGAGTTCTCAGGACTGCTGCTAGGCTCAATTTAGTTTACTAATCTATTGTTTACTAGTCTCGATGCTACACCAGATAAAGCCTTTTATGTCTCCTTACAGTCCCTTAAATGTTCAGTCTCTGATGCCCACTTTAACATAAACAATTATTTGAATAAGGAAATTACTCATATTTTAAATCTGCATTGCTTGTTTAGGGTAAAATTTAAAGTTGATGTATTTACATTATAGGATTGCAAAAAATCGGCTCATCCTCAACGGCTTCCTCACATACATCTTAAAGCTTCTCCTGTGTTGGGCAGAGAATTAATGAGACATCTGTCCCTTTGCCTCCCTTCTGGGACCTTTTTCTACTGGTTCTGCCAGGGTCACGGTTGGTCTTCCGGAGCATCTCATTCCCGGCTATCACAGCACCCCACTGACCCTTCTTGACAGACTGCTCTGCATTTTTGAGTGCCTGCTGCTTTCAGTCACCTTATTGGGCGTCAAAATACAGAGCGAGACATTGAAATCAATACCAGGCTTGTTGTAAGGTCTAGAACATGTGGTGATAGACCACACCATGTAAAGCATTCCACGGTCCATGTTCAATTTAGCTGTGACACTCTATAAACTGGTATGTCACACGTGAGAAAAATCTTCACCAGGAGTCTAGCTGGGCCCTCCGAAGCATCACTTTTAAAATAATTCCTGAGAGATCGGCTTCTGAGGATTAACCAGCTCCTCCAAGCTGCGTTTTCCTTTAGCCCTCAAACAAGCCCGGCTTTTTTCCTGTGAGGAAAGACCCTCACAGCAAAAAAAGAAATCCCACCTACCCATTTTGCTGTTTACTCTCCCCCTGGTCCTCTCTGCCTCCTCGTCGCGGCCCCTCGGCTGCGTCCTGGGCGCCGTCGGCGGCCGAGGCGCTCGGGGCGGCACCGTGCTGCCGTGGGACAGGAACTGCAGGTTTAGGAGCGCCCGGCACAGGTGGCCGCGGCTCAGCGTTAGGCTTGGCGTTAACATGCACTCCGGGCACGGCACACGGGGATGCGGCCGACGCCTGCGCCGGCGTGAAGGCGGAGGACGGTGACGGGATGGAGGTGACCTTGGAGGAGGTTACAGCTCCAAACGGCCTCGGTGTCTTATTGAAAGCCACGCTGGCTGTGGCAGTGACTTTGGGTGCAACAGCAGAGGCAATGGGCACAGGCTTAACTACTTCGGTAGGCTCTCCCTATGTGGGATGAAAAACAAAACAGAAACACACACAACCACGCCAAACGCATGCACATTCCTCAGCAGGGGTTTCAGCTGATCTCGGGGGAGAGGACCCACCCAGCGTGAAGCATAGAAGCAAGCTTTACCAAGACTGCAGCCGTGAAATGTACGGAAAACAACCCGAGCCGTGCACTCGAGGAGAGGGAATGATCCAAACATGCACAATCCATATGAAATTCCACAATGCTAACTCCTCTCAGCATATCCAAAACAGACACTCCACAAATCAAATTCACAAGAAACCGAAAAACCACTCTGTTGCAAAACCCACTGGGTAACTCATGTGGAAGAAAATAGAGTATTTCAGAAAAATCCACATTACGTGTCTCAAACCCAATTTGAGATATGCACTTTCCCCATCCACAAATGGAATGTGCAAGTGTTCACATACTACACACACTGATCTGTTGGTAAGACCTTTAAAAGCAGAATGAGAGCACACTGACGCTCCCCAATGTCTCCACACACCCTTGTCAGATCAGATCAATACACTCAAGAAATCTGATTTTTTTTTTTTGTTTGGTTGGGGGTTTTTTGTGCTGGGAATTATAGCACAAAATGTTTTAACATTGTGGTTCCCAACATGTGGCCTTTAAAGGTCGTGGTCAGCACAACAGTAATATACTACACATTATTTATGTCCACTGGAGAGGATTTTCAAGTACAGGCTATTTATAAGTATTTTCAAGCTTGCAAACAGCACTTTTATCAAAAAGGGGGTTTTGAAACAGTTGCACAGAATAAAACATTAGAAGAACTCAAGAACAACTAATTCTCCAGGGCTTTCAGAAAAGTGAGGGGACTTGTTCTCTGAAATTGTAATATTTGGATAAGCTTCTCTCAAATACCAAGAAAGCTTTCAGTGTCCATTAAAATAAAGAAATCCCCACAAAAAAAAATTTTAAAAATCACTCCTGAAAAAATTCTACCTGCTTCTGTTTCTCTCTTAGGTACAGAGGGAAAACATCAGCAATATCTTAAAAAAAAAAAAAAGTTCCAAGAGTTGGAGAATAACATTTATTCACCTTTTTCTTTTTGATAATCATTTCCAGGTCTCTCCATTCTTTTTTTAGGAGGGGAAAAAAAGTAATCAAAGATCCAAATGCTGCAATACTCTTAATGTAACTCATGGAAAACAAGCATGTTATACTGAAAGTTTGAATGACAGTGCTTATCAACAACAGGGTTTGACAGGTGGGTATCAGTTAGTGCCACATGCTACGTTTCTTGGTTGTGATGATGAACATACCTTTGGCACATGAATAATATCCGGTTTTTGTATAGAAGACACTCTGGAAAAGAAAAACATAAACGTAATTGTAAAAACCGAATTCTTTAATGTTTAAGCATTTCCCTGTTCAACTCACCACACATCCACCCATGGATTTATAAAATATTTAATTTTGTTTCCTCTAAAGGAAACAAGAAGTATTCAAGTTAAATGTACAACACTGTTGTTAATACAAGGAAAAGGCAAAAACAAACTGAATTAATTTGTCCAGATACAGTGTTAGGAATTCTAGCATCAAGTGCTATTAGATTTATAAATTCATAATTCTGTCTCATCAGTTCAGAGACTTCAGCTCCAATTTGCTTGCTGTTTTCCTTTCTTTCACAAGAAACTGTCACATAACTCCAAAGCTCTGGTCAGATAAACTCCATTTTAAACAGTGCATAGCCGATATACAGGCTTAAAACAGAACACTCCTTTTTAGAACAATGCAAACCCTCCCAAAGAACTTGGCAAGTTAAATAATACAGAAACCTTTTACACAGTCTTTGGTTTTCAAAAATAAGGTTCATGTCACCTGAATTTTATAGTAGATGGCAAAAAAAATTTCTCCCAAACAATGGGCACATTGAAATTACCATGGAGTGGTGGGAAGGGAAGGAAGTATGGCAATGAAAAGGATTAAGTAGATAAAGAATAGACAGATTTTGTTTTACCTAAATTGAAATGGCAACATGTTACAGATAAAAAACATCTCACTCAATTGGGTTTTTTTTTCAGATTTGCATATACTTTTATGCAAAAATACACATGCATACAAAAAAAAAAAAATTACAAACCCAGCAAAAAATCTGATACAGTAACGTTTTGTTTGCAAACATTGCTGCTGGTACACTTGAGTGTTTTCATGCTGTTCTGGTAGAAAACTGGCTTTTTGACACTTTCGTGCCATATTCCCAACCCTGATTTCCAACACATCCTCCGAACAAGGTTTTGAAAAACTGCATCTGTATTCTCATTTCCAAAAGACAATTTGCTAGGGAGGCAAAAAGGTTCATTTAACTGGAAATCAGCTAACAGAGGCTACAGTTTTAAAACAACTTCTGCTGTATAAACCAGCTTTTCAGTTTTTACCAGGAGAACACGGAGAGCTACAATTGAATTAGGAACACTACTTCACTTGAACAACTCTTTTTTTTATTTTCCATTTTGTCCTCTTTTTTTCCCCCTCTTCTTTTAACTATTTTGTTTACAATGTTTATTCCTTCCCTCAAAGTTATTTGGCCCTCAGGGCTCATCGGATTCCAGCAACAGGAATCCTGATGCAGGTTCAGTATCTAGCTTACAAAAAAGGGAAATATATATATATATCTATAATGCTGGCAGGGGAAAAAAAAAAAAGAAGGAGGAAAAAAAAAAGGAAAAAATGCATAGCATGAGAAGATGATGTTCTGCACCTCGCCTTCCCCACTCGTGCATGGCTGCTGACACACATTATGTCCACATCAACAGCAATTCTCAACAGAGAGAGGGTTTTGTCCGCTCTGGGGAACAGGTCCCTTCTCCCCTTTCCCACAGAGTGCACAGCCTATGAAAGCCTGACCTCTGGCCCTCCACAGCGCTGGGGTGCATCATTAATCACTCCTAATTGCAGAGTTGTCAATTTGCAGCAACAAAAGCAACAAGAAGGGAGAAAAAAATGCCAATACATATGGAAACTTTGCTTTCTAAGACCATCTCTATCTTAGGTACACTTTTCCATTTTTAATACAGAAATGTGAAATGTTTTATATATTTACTAAGCTGATCCAACAGGAAGAATTAGGAAGACATTCATTTTTCAAGCCAGCAACCGTATTTCACGCCTGAGAAAAAAACTTCTCTAATGCTGGACTTTAGTTTAAGTCTCATAAAAGGAACACACTTATTTTTCTTTTGGTTTTACAAAATAATCAAATTTGAGTTTGCAGTGGATGACATTGCTTCTATACTCATCAACGCAGCACTGAGCAAAAATGATTTCAAGCCACTATTACCAGATGACCGGAGGACATATTTTTCAAAATTCATCTTCAAAAATATCATACAAAAAGAAAAAAAAGTGGAAAAAAAAAAGGCTTGATAACCAAAATGTTCACGATGTTCCTTTTAAACAGACAGACAGACAACATCCTTGAAACAAGGACATAAATTTGTGTGCCCCAGACATACTTAAAACCGTTTAACTTGGCCTTGTTGAGTTCAGATCATAATCAGATCAAAATCTGTGATTTATCCCATATTGTAAAAGGAAAATGCTCACCCAGCAAACTGAGCCACCAAGATCATAATGTGAAAAATGTATGGTGGTTAGACAAGACAGTACAAAAGGAAATGCACACTTCAAACTGAAAAGCAAAACACATCCAACACACACATTCAAGAAAATTCTTCCTTCAGGGCTATTTCCCACAATATTTTCATAGACACCACTGAACTGCACAGCCAAAAAGTAATTAAACTGCAGAATCGTGTACATTTCTTAGCTGTTAGCACTTCACTTGCCACCTAGCAATTAAACACATTAGGATTTCATGCAGGTTTGGTCCCACTGAATGCATGAATAACTGATGATAAAGGTTTTCAGAATGAGATGACACACTTGCCCTGTTACTACTTACTAGAAAAAGCAGGATGGCTTGAAGCATGGTATTTTCTCAATGATTTAAAACTAGCAGCTCAGCATATTAGTTTATGCAATGCTTTCAATAACGCACAAACAAAGCAAAGACATAAGAGCTCAGTATTTAGGCTTCTTATAAACAACTCACACAAAAGACCTTGGCAAATGGTTACTGTATCAAACTTCATAAGAATTATTATAAACAACAAAAACAGAAGCTGCAGTCATTGCTTACTGACAAACTATTACTGAAAATAAAAGTGCACAATTTTTTTGCACAGCTTCTATATCAAAGGTATTTATTTTTTTCTTAGAGGGAAAAAAAACCCAAAACCAGCTATATTTAGCCTGTGTAAACAGCTCATTTTGACCAAACATGATCAAATTTGCTGTCTAAACATACCACAAGCCGATCCTCTCTGATGAATACTTTCATGACATTTAATGCAATTCAAAACATTCCAACTTCCAGAGCAGCCTTATAAGGAAAATGAATTAGCCCACTCTTTACTGTAAGCAGTAGGCCCAGCAAAAACTATTCATTCTTTAAATTCTCCTATTATTCATTCACTTTCCAAGTATTTCACCCTCTTAAAAGACACAAGCAATTTGGCAGAACCCTTCTATAGTTACCAGCAAGCGGAAAAACACATGATTGAAGCTAAAACTACAGTTCTTCATACTTCTGCAGTGAGTACAATTTGATACACCATCTCCAAGGACTGATCATCAATGGCAACACTGTTATCTCCATAATCAACATTATGGAAGCAAACCCTCAGCCACTAAACCCCTAAATCTTCATTGAACCTAGAATCCAAAGGACAAGTCAGAGCTGTTTCTTCTGAACTTCGTTCAAAGCCCCGTCATCCCCCACACATTTAAAGCCCCTTAGTCAAGGGACTGTAATGTATCCATAACTTAAAAAGCAGATGAAAAACTCAAGGGGAAAATCACAAGAAGGTAACTGTGCTTATGTGAACCCTTCTATAAGCAAGGGGAACACACAATACTGGTATTACCATAGCTGCTGCGTTTGCTGTTTTCATGTTTCTGTAACCTGAAGAATTGCTCAAACTCTTGTGAGAAATTCAAGGAGAAGGTGCAACACCTTCAGTGAGTTACAGAAACATCTAAGTTGAAAAAGGTCTTTAGGATTGAGCCCAACCATAAACCTCACACTGCCAAGTCCATCAAATGAAGTCAATGCTGGAAAACTTCCTCTGAACTTTATTTGTTGTTCTGAACTGAACCTTTCTAACAGAAGGATGGAAGAGAGGAAGGATTCCCTTCCTGTCTCACATCCTGCCCTTCCAATATGCAAAACTAACTCCTTTTTCCTAGCTGGTGAATCATCAGGAGACAGGTTTTGGCAGCAGATGCTACATCCCTGAAAAGCCACTGGTCAGATCTTCCTTCCGAAAACCTGAACTTTTAGTGGTTTTGCCATTTTAGTCTGCAGTTCTGTTGGTTAGCTTTGTTTTACTTCTAGAGAGCAGTCAATCGACAGGGGAGAAAGCCAAATAAATTTGCTTTCTGTAAATTAGCCAACTCATGGAACAAAGGTGACAAGCAGAAAGCATTTAACATATATAATAAGCCGTGACTTTCACTAGGGGTTATCTGAATAAAAACAAATGTAGACATAATTTAAAGCACAGAAAAAAGAACAAACCAAATATAATTCTTTTTTTTCTTAAACACAAGCCCCTTCTCCAACACAGACATCATTCATTTCTAACCAATTTTGCTCTGGCTCGCAACAATAGAAAAACAGAAATAGAAATTGTTAAGCTTGCTTCTTGTTGCAACTTATACACCATCAGAAACGGTTTCCTTACATACATTAACACAAAAACATACAACTGTGTTTCCCACAGTTTTGTAGAAGCACACACTGCCCCAGGCAACATCAGTCGGTAAATCAGCACTTCTGCAATCTTGCCAGGGCAAGCATCTGTGGCCTTGAGATTGCAAACCTGTCCACAGCCCAACACATGGAAAAGCAGAGGTAGAAAAATCATCATTAAGTATAACTCAATGAAAATCAGAATCTGTCGCAGTCATTGCAAAAAAAAAAAAAAAAGATTACTTTATTTTTTTTCCTTAAGAAACAGCAACGTTTCCAAATCTGTACTCTGGTCATCGTGGTTGCTAAGAGACGGCTGTCAACATTTTATTTCATCAGTCATTCTCTTTGTTTTAGTTTATTATGTTAGCTTACATTTAGTTGAACATACCAAATTATGACAAATAGTGTTAATTACAAGCAAACAACGGAAATGTCAGTGCTGCACCCAGAGGGTGGCTGGGCACTAGAACAGAGCTAGACTGTGAGTCACTCAGCAGATGCTACACCTTCAGTAAGTTTAAAGGGGGAAAACGAATAGAACGTGTGTGTCAGCCTTTCACATTTGATATGCACTATATAATACCTTCACATCCCCATAGTGTGCCTCCCCCAGCACACCAGAGTACAGTGAAGCACTAGGTCAGGTACAAGAAAGAAAAATTGTGTTCTTGCTTTATTGGCTGCTTGATAGTTGGCCAAATCAAATTTAGGCCTCCCCTCTTAAATTTAAATAAGGTTTGTGATTTCATCATTATGTGTTAAAATAAACAGTGCTGATATTTTAGGAAAGAAAAAAGCTGCCCTCTGCTTTGGTATTCCTACCCACAAAGGTTTAGTTGTTTTTAAGACCTCCCAAAGACAACTAGTGCTCATAGTCTCATTCCTGTGGTCTGTGGCAACCCTACCAATACATTTGCAAAGAGAATTTAAGTGCAGGCAGATAATATTTTATTCTATTACAGCAAAACCCAAAACCAAACAAAAAGCTAAGGAAAAAATACCGCAGAATTTATCTCACTTACCTTCTGTCTGTCAGAGGCTTTTAAAAACATCTTTTTTGTTTCCATGAAGGCAGAAGGTTTAGAAACCTGGAGTTCCCACGTTATGGTTAGCCCTGGACTAGGAGGGCACATCTGCACACACCTGCCTGTGACTCCCCTGATTAGAGCCCAAAGAGGTAAAGCATCCCCAGTACCAAGTACAGGCAATGCCTTACAATCCTCTACAGCAGATTGCTGCCAGTTGTCCAGGAAAAGTTATAAAACCACCTAAATACAAGCGGTAGCTCAGCATGTCTAATTAATCAAGATAATTTCTAACAGTTATGCCTTGCTATAAACCCTTTTTTCCTTTTCTCTAAGCCCTCCTAAAGCTGTCTTGCTAAGTAACAGTATCCACAAAAGAGCTAAGTGCAAGTGACAAGATAAAACAACTGTATTTGGTCTTCTAGTAAAGCATAATTTATACATTTGATTTTCTTTATGAATGCTTATTAGATAATAATTTTAACATAGCCAGCTACCTTTTAAAAACAGACATCTTAATGAAAAGCATAGGTCTAAATACCTCACAGACCTAGTCCTCCAAAACCCTTAAAAAAAAGGGCTCAGCTTCACGTTGACTTCAGTCTGTCAACAAAACTAAGTAATAATTTAAAAGATTCAAAACTAAGCACTGAATTATTTTTTCCGGAGCTTTCCACAATATGGTGACTAATGTTTAAATTACCTCCTTTGTTTAAAACATAGCCCAAATAAACTCAAAAGTGCAGTCATATCTATTTTAACTGGAAATTCACCACAAACAGCTCCCCAATCCCCAACATGTCCTTATTTGGTATTTTTATTTTTTTCCCCTCAAGCATGTGTGTGGGAACGAGCACTTTTTCTCAAATGAAGAATCTGGCAATTTAGAGAACCATTAGATTGTATTTTACTTCTTCTGGGAGCTAAGCACACCTCTCCTCTACAAAGTAGCTCACCCATTCATTACTTCCAGGAAGTCTGACAAGCACAGCAGAAGTGTGTGAACCAAATGGGATGAAAACTGTTTCTGAGGTGTCAGGCACTCACAGCAAAGAAGAGCCCTGTCCTTCACTAGGTCACCAGCAGGGGAAGAGGTGTCACCCACCCAGACTCCAAAAGTTCTGTCCAGGAGTCTGGCAAAATATCCCAGCTACCTCCTAACACCTCCTGCTTCTTACTGACTTCAGATGATACAAGGAACAAAATGAGCAACCTAATAATTCAGCTTCTGAATTCCCATCTATGGTGTTTCAAGCTGTGCATCATCCCAACCACAACATGCGGATGTGTGGAGAGCCTACCACAACTCCATGGCTGTCAGGAAAATCACTGAGCCTGGGACTGCTCCAGAAAAGCCAGGGACACGGCAGAAGTCACCAATAAAGAAACATGATAAATCTATTTAAAAGGATAAACTCGTGTTGGTTTTAATAGGATATGCTATGGCTTCAGTTATTCCCAATTAAGGTCAGGAATACCTTTAAGCTTTTGTCTGACTTCTCAGCAGGACTCACCAGCAACCCAGCCAATTTCCTTTCCCACTCAGCCTCCCAGACGCCTCTCTCCTCCCTCCCATGTCACCCCAGCAGCAAGGGATGAATGCTCATCCTCGAGGTGCCCGAGCACAGGACCTGACTGGCAAGCTGCCACAAAGGCTGCCATGGGCCTTTTCCCCACAGGGACACTGCAGCCAGCACATACCCAAACAAGTCTTCATTGCAGCAGATGTGTTTGGGGGGCTCCCACAGGCTGTCCCCAAAAGGAAAACCACCGCAGGTGGCACTGGCTGTGGACAGCAGAGCTGAAGCACTATAAACCACATGCCAGAATCATTACTGTATCAATTTAACGAGCAGGCACTTGCCAGACTTTTCCACTACAGACCCTTGCTTTTCTTGCACTTTATCACTTCCATGTATTGTTTATATGGTTATATATTTAAGGTCACTGGTTTAGCAGCATGTATTACAGGTCTAACACGCTGAGAAAAGCTATTTATGTCACAACTATAGTTTTAGATATATAACAACTTCAGTTGGGAGGTTTCCTTAAACTTTTCTTTCCTTTCAACTGTTTGCATTAAGACCTCAAGTTAACCCGGCCAACAGGTCTCGCCACACCTTCAAGGGAAAGAGAAGCCAAAGATCAACTGTCACAGTATGAGCTGCAGCTGGAAATTATTTTATTTTCTGCAAAAGCTAAGCAAGACAGATCAGAAAGCATCAGAGACCTTTAACAGTTAATTCCTGTAGACAATAAATTGGCCAAGGAACCAATTATGAAATGAAGGTGCATAAAGCAAAAGTCCTGTAATTCTTTTGCTGTTTGCAACAACCCTGCAAGAAGAGAAAAATTAATAATCCCATCTGATCCAGCTAACTACGAAGTTTTCCTTTCCCACCGTCTACTTTTTGAAAAAAGTACCTTTCATCCTTCTCAGCTCAAAATGCTCAGGGGGTAACAGCCACAGCACGCTTACGGCACATGAAGCAATTAAGTTGCTTTTGTGGGCAACTAATCACTGATGGAAAACATCTGATGGTCACAAAGCCTGTTGAGATCTGTCACAATACTGCGAACATTACTTTCGTCTTGCCTCATAGCCAAAGTAAGTGAGTAATATTTGACAGGCACAGTATGTGTTTTTATTACCTCATAGGGTTTTGTGCCACAGACATGACTTTCTACTGACAATACCCTGGAATTTTTCAAAGGCAGTAACTATTCAAAAAACTGGGTAGAAAAAAGCCCTTAAAACAGTGCAGCTGTGAAATTCAGCTCTTACTTGGACACTCAACTCTGCAGCTACTGCTTACTTTTATATACGGTGGTATAACAGATACACACCTAGTTTAACTCACAGTGGTGGCACTCAATTTGTATTTAGCAGTTTTTCAGACCTCTAAAAAATACTTTATACCTCAAAAAACACGCCTGCTTTTCCCAGCATTACCAAACACCCCAGCTTTCTTATGCTGTTATGCTTTCATGACACTATTGCTGTCTTTCAGACAGGCATTTATTTTCCAAACAGCCAATCATTAATTTATTCTCATTTCACAGTTTACTAGAGGAAGGTGGCAAGAGTTGATGAGTCAGGACACTAAAATTTTGATTCTCAACAGCTGAGAACTTGCATGGCAGAGGACAGGTTTTATTTAACCAGTGTCTCATTTTTTCCTGTGGGCTGAAGCTTGGAACAGTTTATCTAACAACACTTGTCATTTCTAACACTTACTTGTCTTGGGATTTTTTTCCTGTTCTTAACATCCCACATACACAGGGGTGCAAAATTAACTATCTGACTTCAAGAAAATAACCAGTTACCTGCATAGGTACTAAATACACTATGCAGCCAGTTCAAGCTAACTTGAACTATTTTCAGCATATGAAGGGCATAGCCCATATTTAAACCTTGTAAGCTGCTTTTAATCCATTTAGAGACAACTGTGCCTTGACAGATCACCACATATCCTTTTATAATTAAAGAATGCCTTCAAGTTAGCATCATAAACCATGTATGTTGGAGAATGGGCTTTTCAAAGGAAAGCAACAGGTGTGGGGCACAGTCTGCATTTGGAAAACAAAAGTGTAAATAGAAACAAGTAACATCATTCGTGGCACCCAAATAATGAGATGAGTGTTTATGAAGGAAAAAATGACACAGAATACACAGCTGACTGAGATAAAATGAACTTGAGCATCTTTAGGTCAGGTAAGCTACCCATACTTTATCAGATTTTGACCCACAGAGAACCCATACTGGAGAGAACATTGAAAATCATTCTTTTCCCATTCTTAATCTTGTTCCTGTTATCCCAGTGTTAAGTCAATTTTCAGAAGAAGATTTTAAATAAATGCCATCAAGCATGTCCCACAGTCCAGATAACACCAAATACAAACATTTCCCCTCCCCCCTCCATTTCCTGAAAAAGGGGACAAAAGTGTCTCTCTCAAATATATTCACATGCTATTCAAATTCACAGGTAAGGAGAGTAATATTTTAAGAAATGTTTAAACTTTCCAAAATGCAAGCTTTTCCATTTATCTGGACTTGGCCAGGAGCGCAGGAAGCACCACTGCTGACGCGTGACTGCCGAGCAACTGCCAAATCCCAAGGCTACTTCAGGTTCTGGCAAGTAAACCAACAGGACTTTAAAAACTTTTTGATCAGAAAACTTTTGGACCTGGGTCAAATTTCTTCAAGCTCACTGTCTTTCTGGCAGTCTCACTAAACTATTGAATTTGATAGACATTTGACTTAACCCTAGCATTGGATGCTCAGGCAGCAGCAAGAAAGCTTTGCCTAACATTTGCAGAGAGTCGTTGTTTTATTGAGTTTCTGAGATCTTTCTAAAAACACTTATCTTCACATAACTAGTACAGAGAAGGAAAAAACCCTAAAAGATCAGTGTCCCAAAGCACTGCAAACAATACAGTTACGCAATTCTCAGGAAGTTTTTAATCAGGGTCTTTGTAAATTAGTAGAGCAGTCAAAACCAGACCTATGTTGTTGCATTCCTTAGGAAATTACAGTGCACACAAAGCACATCAGACTTTCAAAGCGAAGCTCCCCACACCAACACAGGCTTCCCTCTGTATTTCCTAGTTTGAGGCCTTGACAGCTTTGCTCTTGGTCTCCTTTGTACGACGTAACTTTCTGCAGCTGAATCAGAGGCTGCTGAAAACTTCCTCTAATAAAACTCCCCGAGGGAAAAACAAGACACAAGGCAGCATGATGACAACAATGATGACAAGACTGGTTTCCATCACAGTGAAAGAATTTCTTCAACTTTACGTTCCAGTTCTCAAACCCTCACTGGTGCAAAACACGTCTCAGCAACAGGCACAGAATAACATTAGCTGTTACTACAGTTTTTATAGCTGTACACTGGGATGAAAGCAGAGGCTAGAGCACTCTCAGCATTCTTGTCTCCATTTTGTAACTGGTTTGCTACCATGTTAGGCTGGACATGACCCACCAATGTGCACTCACAGCCCAGAAAGCCAAACGTGTCCTGGGCTGCATCCAAAGCAGCGTGGCCAGCAGGGCGAGGGAAGGGATTCTGCCCCTCTGCTCTGGTGAGACCCCACCTGCAGGGCCGCATCCAGCTCTGGGGCCCCAGCACAGGAAGGACATGGACCTGTTGCAGCAAATCCAGAGGAGGACCAAGATGGTTAGAGGACTGCAGCATCTCTCCTGTGCGGAAAGGCTGAGAGTGTTGGGTTATTCATCCTGGAGAAGAGAAGGTTCCAGAGTGACCTTACTGCAGCCTTTCAGTAACTGAAGGATGCCTACAAGAAAAATGGTGAGGACAAAGGTATGTTGTGACAGGACAAGGGGCAATGGCCTTAAACTGAAGGAGACTAGTCTTAGACAGGATCTGAGGAAAAATTCTTTACTGTGAGGGTGGTGAGGCACTGGAACAAGTTGCCTAGAGAAGTTGCGGATGCCTCACCCCTGGAAGTCTTCAAGACCAGGTCAGATGGGGCTTCAAGTAACCTGGTCTAGGTGAAAGGTGTTCATGCCCAGGGGAGGGGGGTTGGAGTCAGATCTTTAAGATCCTTTCCAAGCCCAGACAGTCTATAATAAGGTATTTCTGTAGCAGCACTGTGTGTTTTGCAGATGCAGCTAGACCCTGCAGGGCACCATCTTAGACATTGTACACACAAACACCATACAACTCGGTTATGGTGGGGTTTGCTTGCTGGGCAAGAATGGTGTTAGATTATTTTTGTAAAAGTCTATGAGCCTCCTTATATCATGCACTCTCTTAGTAAAATATAATCAAGGATTGATTTCAGCAAATGAATGCATCCCAAATGATTCTCTGTATCCCCCCAAAAGCATACAGATATATTCATAATTTGGACCAAATACACGTAATCTGGGGCATGAAGGAGTTTTAAGTTGCATTGTTCTGATGCAGCTGTTTACAATTACTGACATGTGTTGCAAGGCACTTCTGATTACTGTGTGTTTAATCTATATATAAATGCATTATTTTGCTACTCAAAAGCTTGGCATTTAGATGGTATCTGCAAGGCTTCAAAACTGATGTCTGCCTGTGATGTCCCAGCTGGCTATTTCAAAGTGTGCCAATAGAATTAAAATGTCACCGAAGATCATGCCACTGAGGTATCTGTGTTATTTTAAGAAGTGAAGATAAACTGTGGCCAACTTTAGATTGTTTCTTTAAATCTTTCACTAAATAACTACAGACACAGCTTAAAATAAATATGCAAGGTCAATGGCATCACAATTTACATGCTAGCTAACGAGCCCCTGAACTTTCAGAAAGGTACTGTATTGGTTGCAGAGGTTAAACCAGAAATGGGTAGAAGGGTTTTACGTGAGAGCATGAATGGCAAATCACCACCAGTCACACGGAAGCACCTACACACTGTTTCAAAACTGTTAACAAAAAGAATTTGCTGTTTGAGAGCAGTTATGGGGAGAACATTTCAATTTTTTTACCTGAACTACAAGAACTTTGAAAACATTGGCTTGTTGACTGCAGAAAATATTAGTTACAAACAGTTGGAGGTTAATTACTTTTATATGGATGCTGCTTTACTAAAAGATACTGTCTTGGCAAGCCATGGGGAGAAGTGCAACTCCACAATCTACTACCTGAAGGCATTTTTTCATGGGGAAAAAAAGTCATGGGTGTCAGCTGCTTCCAACAAGAATTTTTAGGCATGGAAAGTGCACTTCTTGAGTGATCTCTTTGGACAGAGATAAAAAGCTCAACGGTATAGACATTTTCTCTTAATAACACATTTATGTTAAGCAGACCAGTGACCAATATAATTTTTCTTGGCCCAACTGCTATCTTCAAGAGGAAACAGCCATGAACACGGAGAAAAATAAATCACTGACTTGTGAAAGACTTAAGATTTCTGCAGTCTTTTGCAAAAATGAGGAAATATTTCTACGCAGTCCTGAAAAATATTCTGTGTATTTACACAAACCTTGGGTTACCATGGTTTGGAAACGCACAAAGTAGTGTTGGCCACCCTCTAATCTCCATAGGTGTTATCCCATAGTCATCTTCGCTCCAGCAGCCACATGCACAAAGCCTGATTTTTGGAGAGCTCTCAACCAGGGTTGGTCCCTGCCTACGCAAGCCTTTCCTACAGGCTCAGCCAGTCCAAGAAGCACAGAGTTTGAAATGACTGTGACTACAAGAGCTCTCTAATCCCACACTGAAAGACTTTCATATCTACCATCCCAGAAGTCTGATCATCTGAGTCCTGCCCATTTTTGCCAGTTTCTGCCAATTTCTACCAGTTTTCCCTTTTGTCCCTCTGCCTAACCATTACCAATCTACAGTGACCTAAGGCAGGGAATAGCATTAGACCATTAATGACATGCTCTCTATTTCCTTTTTTACTTACTTACACATGTAGCAGCTGTGTCTGACAGTTCCTCTTTAGGAGGAGCAACTTAAAAGCAAACAAACAAAAGAATCATAAACAAACCAACTCCACCTCAGATTAAAAGACAGGCAGGAAAAAAAAAATGCTGAAAATGTCAAGAGGTGATTTAATTTGGTGACTAATCATGAGAAGAGTTTTCCATGGAGTTTAAAAAAATACAAAACCAAACAGCAGGAACATGATGCATCATGAGAAGAATCGGATGAATTCTTCACATTTTTTACGAATAAAATCATTTGGGAGAATTATACAATGAATAGGGTAGTCAAGAGTAAATATCTAATGTTTGCAATTACTCGAGCTCGCCCTCATACTTCCTTTTGGCCTCACCCACTGCATGCAGCTATTAACAAAGAGTCATTCTCTATTGCAAATGTATGGGAGGCAAAAAAGAAACCCACCTCAGCCGAGAACACTGTAATGATCAAAATAATGACCAAAATGAAAGGTGTAATTTTAAAATAAAATTTTGACATAAGATTACATCTTCAGACAAAGCCGCAAACAGTTTACAACTTTCTTTATCTCTCTTCTGCAAAGAAAGAAAAGGAAAGCAGAAGGAATAGTTTCACAGTGTCCTTTATTCAGTTCTTGATCAACAATGTGCTCTGTCTGCTAATTAATGGTTTATAGCAGAAACAGTTCAGGTCCTTCAGTTCAGAAGGTAGCATGCCAGTGCTGCAAAGTTACTGCATTTCTCCAAGAAGGCTGATAAATGCCTCAGGCTCCATTATCTTTTATAGCAGATGAACTCCTTCTCATTAAACAAAGAACCTTTTTTCCTCCACATCAAGAAAAATTCAAAACTTTATAACCATATTTTATTCCAAAATATATTTGTCATTTCTAGTATAAAAAGAAACAAACATAAGTTATGAATCCATCCTTCCCACCAAGATAAACCTACCAGATAAACCATTGAACCAGTTCATGATTTCTCCAACCTTCCCCCCACACCACTCACCAGCTTTAAAATTATCAACAATGACATTGAATTGATACATTACTAATTTCAGCACTGGCACGCTACCTTCACCCACCTCTATGTGTTGCACACAATAGGATTTGTAAGCAACAACTACACGGTGTATCACAAAAATAGCAAACTTTAGTGCCTAATGTAAGCAAGGATCATTTCTTTCTGACGAAAATAAAAAAATAAAGTGACTCATGGACCTTATTAATTGATGTAAGATATTCTGAAATTTATCTGGACCCTAAAAAAAAGCCAACCTAACAGATTTTCACAGAAGTGGCTAGGAAGTGCCACTTACGTGAGACATCTAACTGTCTTCTCCCTGGTTCCATTTCCCGCCAAAATACCCTCTATATGGTAACTGAGATTTAATATTGATTTTTCTTCTTTTTTTTCCTTTGTTGTTGTTGGTTTTTAATGACAGTGCTGTTTATCTGAGTTGTGCTGAAACTTGATTTTGTCCCAAGTTCCATGTAAGCCCTCGTTCACAGCACCGTGCCACCTGAGTCTAGCAGCCCTGCCACAAGGGAAACTTCAATCTGCCCTTGCTCCAACCTGTTCAAATTGCACTAGGAGCTTTCTTCTCCAGGACTGCTCCCCTCAGCCAAGTGCAAAAGACACAAAAATCCCACAACCATACTCTCTACAAAATTAGGTTATTCAACATTGCTCCTTTGTAGGCAGCTCCAAGAGATGCAACACAAAAATATCAGTCCCAGCACTCACTCAATTATCAGGTTAACGGAGCAGTCACTTATGAGTTAAGAAGATTTTGTGGAAAATGACTGACTTGTCCAGTCATCACCTTCCTTCAAGACTTGGAAAGGAGATAACCGGCAACTCTTTTGGTCAAAGCGTCTCCAAGATCAGTATTGACAACAGGCACACGTAAAAATTTCAGTACTTGAGAGGCCTTGAATGGAAAATATTACACTTTTTTGTACTTGTAAAACCTGTTATACATTATATTTAGCCCAGTACATGTATTTTAGTGACTCCATGTGTCACTGAGACTTACAGTCTGCTCCTGTGGAGTGGCTTTGTATGTAAAGGACAAATAATCTCTTAGCAATCAAGAAGCATTAGTTACCTCTGAAGTCACTACCCTCATTAAAACTTTGGCTTCCTAAACTCTGTAACGCATTTTAAGAATGTATACTACATTCCATTTTTTGCATAGACGCTTAGGAGCTAAAAGGGATACTGTACCGTCAATAAGACTGACTACCCTAGGTTTGGTCATTTTCCCTCCAAAAGACATTGAGTGTTAAAGTCCTTTTCCCCCACAACAAAACCCATTATTTCTAGAATCCATTCCCCTTTGCCAAGATGGTCTCTCTTACAGAGTAGCTATCAGTCACAGGTTAAACAGAAACAACAGACTAGGCCAAAGAAGCAAGCCCCCCAAAATAATTGCCACTCAGAAAACCCTTTTAACTGTTTGGTGAAGACTTTATTCCAAACAGCAAGCAACATCAAACATCAGCTTCAAACCAGTCTTAGCTGCTGACATAGATTCTCTACAAAGTTTGTGTCTCTCAGACAATGGCTTATAACCTCTCACACTGCACATTTATTTCATTTTGGAAGATTTTGTCCCCAGCCACACCCATGTAAAAATGACTTACCAAATTTTCGTGGGGTTTTGTTGTTTGTTTTGTCGGGGTTTTCCAAGTTATATTCAAATTGTATCTTGGCAAGAGTTACAAATGTTGGGAAATTGAGGCTTGCCAAAACCGTGGGAGAAAATACTCAGCAGACATCATAAACTCAGAAGTTTAAGGCATTACAAAGAATATCAAAGATTCCAAAATACGAAAGCATGTAAATCTGTTGTAAATTTAAACGTAAGAGAGATTGAAATGATTTGCAGATTTCATGTTAACAGACAAACTCTGCTCAGCTAAAACAGCCACAGGAATGCTGGAAAAATCTAAAGCTTAACATGCACCAATGTTTTACAATGTAGGGACCAAACACTGTTAGCATCAAGTGTAATTAAGCCTATATTTCAATAACTTCTTTTTTTTCATTTCATCTCTATAAATTTATTGCTACTTGTTTTGCTGTTAAATTCCCATGGACCAGGAGCAAGTCTTTGTCACCTCTTATCCTTGCAGAAGAGATGCTCCTTCAGCAGTATGATCCAACCCTAACATCTGTGCACTGCCGATGTGCCACTTCTGCTAAAAGTTACTGTCCTTACTTGAAAGATTCCTCATTCTTTGAAACATAATATTCTTACTGACAATTGCGTCCCTGCTTCTCTCATCTTAACATCCCAATTCCCACTTCTCAGAGCTCCCTGAAACTGGCAGGAACACTTCCCTCATATTGATTAGTTGCCTCGGGGCTGGGGAGAGCAAGGATCTCACATCTCCAGCAGCAGCCAGTGGTGTCAGGTCACCTGCAAGACAGAGGAGGATTGTAGCGCAAACACCAAAGAAATGCAGCAGGTTAAGAGGCAGTTCAAAACTTTAATGAAGTCGAGACAGGGTCTCTCAAACTTTCTTACTCATCACAGGAAGGAAGAAAAATTTTCCTTTCTGAGCACTTTTTGTTGGAGCAGAGGCTCCAACACAGGACTCCACCAGAAGCACCGTGAGGTCAGGAGGAAAGCATGTCCTCTGGGCCTCTGCCCCAGCAGGGAGCCAAAGTCCTTTCAAGGCCAGAAATTGCTGCATCTCCATGAATGAAAGAATGTGCACATGAGCAACTGAAAAGACAAAGGCTTTTTTTTTTTTTTTCCCCTGGTGGAAATAAGGATTCAGCTGTGACTAAACTGAAGTGTCAGATGAATCCTGAAGACTTCAAGTCTCAAACCACAAACTTGACAAAGACTCCGATCTGGTGCAGACCCTGCCAAAAACAGAGAGGGTGCACAGAAATAAGTAAAGAAAACTGTCTTTCTGCCTGAACAACTCACTGTGGATTAGGTAAAAGTGGGGATACACTGTGCACCAAAGTTGGAGGAAACTGCAAGTGGGGAAAAAAAAAAAAACCAGTGTGAGAAAATACTTTTCATCTACACACAGCACAAACACCTTGATGTTGTTAGCCTGTCTGGGATGAGAGTTATGTTGATAGATACATGAAACAACGCCTATAAGACCCCAGTTTAATTATTAGTTACAAGTGTTTATGATAATCAAGCCCACACGTCTTGTGTAAGCACCCAGGTTCTCACCACGCAGGGGTTACAAGGCACGGTTTCCTTCTCACCCCCACGCTGAATCATCGGAAAGCAGCCACAGAGGGGCTGGCCACCAGACTGACAGGTTCACTGATACAATACCCTCCTCTCAGACAACGCCATCCCCACGGCTTTCAATTCTCTCGTTATTTTTCAGGCTTAGCGTTCAGTCCAGAACATGTCCACTGAAACACATCCTATTCTGGGCCAGGCCAAAACACACCCCACTGGAAAATGTGAGGCAGCGGGGATATTAAAAAAAAAAAAAACCCACACCAATTTACACACAGCTCTCTGTTACTCAATCACCAGGCAAAGCTGGATTTCACTTCTAATACTGAACTAACAGCAGCATTAGAAGATGAAAAACTCAGGTCTATTTTACTGGGCAGTGAAACTCTACAGTGTTTCATCAGAACACTCAGGTGCACACCTTTCCTCTAGTTTCATTTTGTTGTAGGAAACTTTACTTTGGGAAGTGAAACCCATGTGCACTCCAAAATCTAGATAATATTTAACAGTTGAGAGCAGATCAACATCATCAATAAAATGTAAAAAGAACTGCAACAAGCAGTATTTGTCTATGGGGCTCTTAACAACAAAAGAATATTTGAGGGGAGAACATGAACTTTAGTTCACAAGGAACTAAACAAAAATGACTGGTAACAGTCATCCCTGATTTATCGTCATGATGCTTTATTTTTCTTAGCATCTTCTATTGAAGTCCTCAGAGCCTCGATGGCTATCAAGTAAAGATCAGATCTGACTATGTGAAAGCCAGATAAAGGTTATCTGCTTAAGAGGAAACGTCTCGTTTTAGGAAATAAAACATTAAAGCCCAGCCAAGTCTGCTGCAAAACCAGAAATGGAACTAAAACTTTAAAACAACTTAAGCTTAACAACTACATCAGTTCTGACAAATAAAAACCCACCTGATATAGCAAGATCAATAATGGAAAACATTTTGCAAGTAATATAGCATCTTAAAATAGCTGTAATTAGCCACTGCCTACAGCAGGTAATACTACTAGAGAAACAAAAAAATGTTTCTCTACATTATGCTGCAGTGCTTATGGGATGTTGGTGACTGTCACCATGAATACCATGGAAGTCCATTAGAAAATAAGGAAATGAAAACCAGAATTGCATCAAAGGCCTCCTGGAGAATAATACTTCATTAAAATCACTTCAAATGAGCCCAAATATAACAAAAACCTAAGAATATCACTTTTCTGATGGCTTTCTGTAACTCATTAAAGAAAAAAAACAAACCTACACTCCCCTCTGGGGATTATTTATAAATGGGAGGAAAGCAGTAACCAAAAGAGCTTCCTGAAACACAGCTATGAACCTTTTCCTCAGAAAAACTAAGAAGCAGGACTTAGCGAGGAAATCACACTAAGAGCAAACAACATTGCTTTCCTATCAGTCTTCAAAATCTGAACTATTCCACGGCTCCATTTCTGCCCTTTTCTGAAGCAAACCCAGACTGAACCTAAACCAATGTCCCTCCCTCTCCAGCCCCAGAAACCAACACTCCTTTCAGCATCTCCTGTGTGAAGAGATAACGAAAAATAAAAAGCACCTGGGTTGTACTTATACAGCCACAACAGCTCTTGACAACGGTGTACGGTGTACGTGTAGCCCAAAGCACCTGGCATATAATTACCACAGAAAGGTTGACTTAATATTGCACTGTCAATGGAAACTGCCTTCCCCTCATGTAGGAAGTTGGCACTTGTACCTCTTAAGCAGAAGCTTTATTGTACATCACCGAGATATTGATAGTCAGTAAAATTAACTCCTGTGGTTTTCAAGAGATTTTTTAGACTTCCATAATGAAGGTTAGCTTAGTTGTGTCCCTACATTCCTAAAATACACATATTTAACGTTTGGGAAATACATTCCATTTACTCCTTAGAAGCACCTGTGTTACTAGAGATCTCTTCAACGTGGGAGTGTTTGAGCACATATCTCACGTTCTGCTTCCACCCTTCAACAGCAATGAGAAGGCTTTGCAACATGTGGAATAGAAATCAACTTAAAGCAAAACTAACTTAAAGGGGTTTGCAACCTGGAAAATGCTGTTAAATAACAGTCAGACTCCTAGTAACACTAGTCACGACCTCGCTCAGCCTAGATGTTTTCTGTATTAAATTTCAGCTTGCAAATGTTACTTCTTGCTTACAGCAAGAGCATATGAACCGAACAATGTGGAGTTCATTAAGCAATTCCCTGCTGCCCGCAAAGATACTCCTCAACTCCTGGGTTTTTTTTCATTCTGTAAGACAGGGGAAAGCTATTGGTATTTCCAAAAAGTTATTCTAAATCACAAGCAGTCGTTTATCATTATCATGTCTTTCATCCATTAGGCAGAGCACTTCAAACCCATCCTCACCTCGCGTACTCAGGCACACTGTCCATCTAGCACATGCCGAGATCAAGTAAGATTATCTAATTTCCAGATACCTCCTACTGAATTACACCATTTCAGCAAAAATATATGTGAATAAACCTTCACTGTTCCTGTTTCCACAGACAGAAATCAATTGTGTCAAATCTAAACTAGAATACAGATTAGTTTTACTTTAGTTTTATAATAGAGTGAAAACAGACTTCTAAACTACTCTGCACCTAAAGATCAAGCCAAAGCTATTACCTTTCTAATGATCTGCTTATGTAAAGCCACTTTTAAAACTCATGGTTTTCGCACTGCATTTTTTTGCTTTAACAACTTAATCTTTGTTTTCTAAAAGCATCATTATACATCAGAGTGGTTTAATCCCTACAGCAGAACTATAATGGAAGGCAAGTATTTTCATATTGATCTTAAATATAGGAATCAAAGAATGCAGTCCACATAACAACAACATGTGATAAACATTTATTTTTTGGCTAATCCCAACACATCTGAAAGATATTCATGGTTTCGGGCTTTACAACAAACATCTATAGGGTCAGCAAAATTACTCAAAAAACCCCCCAAGAAAATCAAAAAAACAAAACCAAAACAACAACAAAAAATCCCACAAAAAACCAACAACAAAAACCCAAGAAAACAAACAAACAAACAAACAATCCCCCAAAAACCCCCACCCCAACTTTACTTCTCTGTCTGAAAGCAAGCAATATTTTTAGGAAACAAACTAAGAGTCAAATTCAGAATTACTTGTTGCTGCATTTGTCAGATGTCTGTGCGATGCGACAATTTGTATAAAGCAATGGCACGGATGTGTCTCACTGGTTAAGGCAAAAAAAGCAAGATGACCAATTAAGGCACTTCAGTTACCACTTGCTCCATTGCAAACAGAAGGGAACTTCTAGGATCCAAGTTTCCTCCCTCCATTTTCACGAGGGATTCCCAGGTGCAAACCTCCACCACAAGCACTCACTACCCTTTAAATAGTGATGCCCCAGTTTATCTCCTCCCCAGCTCTTTATCAGGTTCTGCTGATTATAACGTCTGAGCTACTCTCCCAAGCAACCTGACCAACCCTTATTCCATCAAGGACTGGGACTACGAGGGTAGGGATTTGAAAATTTATCCCAAATTGAATTTATAGGCTCCCAGCTTGTGAGAGACAATTACTTGCTGATGGCCTCCTCGTTTTCATACAAAAGAAGGTGACGTTTTTAAATATCCCCCTACCCTGACTGCCCTTGGTTTAACCCACCATGATAGAGTATGTAGACAGAACCTCAAAACCATAAGGGCACAATGGCTGCAATTGCTGCAACTCAGAGGTGATGTTTTGCATTTCCCTGGTGGCAAACAAACTAAAAATAAAATAAAAAGAAACCCAAAAAAACCCCCAAAAACCCCAACACATTAAATGTTTCTTCTTCAACCTCCCTTTGCTTGATTTTCAACTTCCTGAGATGGTATTAACTATATGGGGGCCAGAGGAGAATGTACTTGAAGTGACAAAACATCTTTAAACTTAAAGTTGAAGGAAATATTTTGATGTTCAGTACATAACAATCGGCCTTTGGCACTTGCCATTGTCCACTATCAATATTTACCACTGTATTTATGTTCCTATGCTACCTACTGCAGCAACCTCAGGGAACTGCACAGCCTTGACAAATCTTTTGCAGCTCTAAAGATTCCCAGCAAAACCCTAAGGTACACAGTGTGAGAAAGGCTGCTATTACTATTGCTTAACTCGCCCTCGGTCCCACCCATTTTCCTGGCAGATGGGTAGGTATCATCCTGTACAAGTCACTGAACTCTGTTTTTCACCCTGCAACTTTCCATTTTCATCCCAGCAACTCTCCTTTGAACTTCCAGGCAAGCCTTTAGTTTGTTGGATTCACTTGGCTGCAGCATGTTTTGTGGTTCATCTAATTGCTACCTGAGGAGCAGCAAAGTGCTACGTGCAACGAGACTCCGAATCCCAGCTGGAAGCAAGAGCTGTACCCTTCCATTTATTTAGTGTGTGGGCAGGCTTTCCAAAGGCATGGCTTAGCTAGCTAAACCTGTTCAGCTCCTAAATTAGGAGCAAAAGGTTTCTACTTTGCTTCCAATAAGTGCATAGATTTACACAGCCACCTTTGGATTAAAAAAACACCCAGCATCATTCATTAGCTTTGAATTCTTTGGACAATGTTTTAACCCAATACCACTTAATTTCAGGGCGAGATAAAACAGGAGGACTTAAGATGACTCAGTTGGCTGCACTGCAATGCACAGCACAAAAAGGCCATGGCCAATAACAGAAAGTTCTCCAGGGTTGTTTAAAGTCTCACCGGGCTATGTGGGGCTCCACTGAGTGAGCCACGGGGAAGAGCTGCCACCTCAACGCTTAGTGACATGGCTAAACAAGAGAAGGGAATGTCTGTTGGGGAGGCACTGTTTTTCACCTAGTTTATTTTCAGGCATAATTACTGAAAACCAGTATTAATGATTGAAAGTAACAAACCAGCACTGGGGAATAAGTTGCCAAAGGTTTTGAACAGCATTTGAACCACCAATATACAGTTTGTTTATATATTCCTAGCCATACAACCTTGACTGAGTTCTGTAAATGTTCTGTGTCTCGACTCTCTCAATTAAAAAGAAATTATTTCCTTAATCAGCCAGCACTTAGTTTTGGCATCCCTGAAACAAGTTATGTAAGAATTAGTATTACAAAAAGAATTGCAGCGAAGAAAAAAAAAAAACCCACAGAAGTTCTCAGATTTTGAAAAAATTACTCAGAAGCACTGGTGTCTTTCGACCAATTATTGTCTCTATTCAACTGGCATAGGACAGTCAAGCTTCTATTTTGCTAAAAAAGCAAATCACTGAAGAACCAAACTAAAGTCAAAATACCTATGTAAGGGAAATGATGATGACTAATGCTGGGAGAAAAACAGGACTTCAGAATGCATTCTTACCATAGTTTCCTTAAAGCTCATCCATATATGGTTTAGGGAAACAAAATATCCACCCAAGAAACCCATGACTCATAGAACTGCTACATGAGTTTTAACCATCATCTAAAGTGAAGCCTGTAAATTAAACAAAAAATAGTAAGAAAAAAGCATACTAAGCTAGTCTTACTGCCGGAAAACCCTTTCCAGATTGGTTAACTTGAAAAACCATCTTAGGAAATAGAATTCAAATGGTCCATAACATTTTTTTCTTGTTACTCCATCTCAAATCATGAAAATTTCAGCTGTCCTGCCTAGACTTCATGCTTCCTGACAGAAAAACCAAAAAGATAAGGGAGGACAGTATGATAAAGATTCATACTCAGGCAGGCAGCTAAAACAAACGTCATGGCTTTTGAGTTTACCAACTGCAGAACCCAGCCTTATGGCTCATCTAAATTTTGTCTCTGAGTCCTGCAGGACATCAAAAATACCCAGGAGGCCCTAGCCTCACCTATGACACTTGGGCAACCCGACGCTTTAAAAAGGTTTAGGAAAAAAACCCCAACGAACCTACCCAAACCCGTGGCCATCACTGACATTAATCTATTGCTTTGTAACAGCCACGTTCCTCCACTGAAGAGCTGGAATCAGAACTGCAGTAACTGCTCACTGCCAGCTCACTGCACCCAGAAAGACTTTTTCCACCCCAAAAGCACTGCAATACAGCAATAGAGGAGTAAACAACCTGGAGAATCCTCCCTTTTGCTTCCCAAGCCAAGAAATCTCTATGCCTTTTGTCCTAAATTAGTAAGTTCATAGACAGAGTGAAAAAATTTCCTTTACAAATCACACTATACCTGTGCAGATCTGTTTTACTAAATAGAGAGGTAACCATGTTCTCTATCATTATAAGAAAAACAAAGCCCAAAACTTTCCATCTTTTCTGTTTTACTTTTATCCCTGTATTGCTGATACTTTTCCCAGAAGTTTCACAGGTATCCTGATCTCATTCATCTGTACAAATCCACAATTCTTTATCCTTCTCACTCCCAAAAAATCACTAAGGGAAATGTCTGGTGAAACAGTCCCCAAAAATAATATTTTAAAAATAGGTGGTGGCTTTTAGCTGTTCAGCAGCTTAGAGATTTATTTATAAAAGTCCATGCTAAGTTACTGAACTTGAAAATATATCCAAAAAGCAAGCATCTGGTTTCCATCCGTCCTCATGGGAAACTGGAATTGCTTTAGATGAAAATAAAATATTGGGGTGCAAAAGAGCAAGATCTCAGAAAGGGAGGGATGAACAGAAACAAAAACTGAAGGTGGGGAAGAGATCTATAAAGAAGCTAAAATCACAAGTTACAGAATAAAAAGAGCGGAAGAAAAACACGCTTCATATTTTTGAGTCATATAATATGAAAAATGAGCAAATAACATGCCTACATTCGAATTTCATTTCAGAATTGAAAAAAATATATAACTTTCACACTAAACTTATTGATTTTAAAGGCATACGCCTGAAAATACTTGCCAAGGCTTGCAAATGTTAAGCACCTACTACTGCACACAGGGCTGGCAAGCACAATTTTGTCCATTTGTATTTGAGCAACCTCCAAGCAAAGTGGACTTGCAATTGTGTCAGCTGCACCTCCAGTTCCTCTCTAGGGCACACAACAATTCCATATTTAAAAAACCAAGCTGCGATATTGCCTTACACGGAACAAAGGGAAGCTTTTATTTGCCCTTCAAATATTTTGCCAACATTCAATTACAAGTTACAAAACATCTAAATTGGTTTTCCACAAAGGATACATGCATATCTGCCTACATAAATATACTGCTTTAAACCTGTAAGTAAAGGTTTTGAAGGCAGTACTTTAAATATCCCTTCCAACCTCCCAGACAAGCTACTTCTTGCCCCTTGTTTAGTTCCTCTTTAACTTTATTTTTTCTACTTTGCACATGAAGAAGAGAGGAAGCAAAGTGAAAACCTAAAAAGGTTAACTATCAAGTTAAAGTATTTCTAATAAGGAATCTGATAATAAAGAATTTCCTCTCTTGCCTTTGCCATGTAGACTCAAGAAGTTTCCTTTGCAGCTTTTAAAAGGCGAGGTGTTGCCATGCCCTGGCCACTGTGCAAATTGGGATGCTGGAAGTACATCCTCAAAGTATCACCAGTAACCATCTAACCATTGTGCTCCTTTAAAGCAGCAGCAAGATAGGGCAGTGTCTAAGAACTGATGTACTCTTTCAAAACTAACTTAAACATCCTTGCATTGTAGTTCAAGCTGTCAGCAGACTGTGTGAAAGTAGATAAAATCTCAGAAGTGTAAAAACTAAAGATAAATAAAAAGCAGTAATAGCAAAATAAAATATGTCTTAGGTTTTCCTATTCTATGGCACCAACCCATATTTTGAAGGCCAGCTTTGCTTCACATTGACAGTATCTCCTTAATCTCGCATGTGAACGGTAACAGCTTAAAATATTTCATTTATTTCTGTTTCATTTTGGGAGAAGAGGCAGGAACAGAAGAATATAACTACAGAGAACGCTCAACATTAAAATGGCTTATCTTGCCACACTGTTTGTACTCTCAAGCTCCCTTCTCATGGGCAGCCAGCATGTCCAGTTAGCATGAGTCAGTCTGACTCCAACAAGCATCTTCTTCTAGGCTATAAAGAGCAAATAAGCAACCAAAGCAGATCTGTTTGACAGCAGAGCAAGGAAGTTTTCACAGGCAGAAGAGCCAGGAGAACACAGTCTACACCTTTGGTTTCCTGGGATCCAGGCAGAATCCAAAACAGCTGAGACCATGAGACTGCAAAGCAGCAGAGCCACAAGACAGGACATCTGTCGCACTCCCAGATGCCGGGATGAAGGCTGTTCCTTTGATCTCTGTTAGTCTGATCCTGACTTAGTCTTCAGCTGTCAGGTAGCCAACAGTGGTGAGTCAGATGCTACACTAGGTAGGAAGGGTGAGAACAGGAGTGGATCAGGCTAACTCACCATTAATTTGATTTTCAAACCACTCATCCCTGTACCCAACCAGAAGCAGCCTCAGACAAGTTATTACCTGACTGGGACACACCTGCCATTACTTTCCTATATCTGATATTAACCCTGCCCAGTCAATTATGGTGACAGGAGAAAGTGGGCCAACCCACCCTCCTGCTGCAGTGACTCAGTGGGTCCTGGAAAGTGCATTTCTAAGCGACCTGCTGGTCTCCTTGGGAGTCAGAAAAGCAAATGACACACTAGATACAACATGTAGTTCTCCTAATGAGCTGGTATAATGCCTGTCTTTCATCAAGAAACTTAATGCCACCTTTACAAGTTTCACTCAGGGAGATGCCCCAGGCATGAACCACACCACAAGATACTCCTTTCCTCAGATTGAGCAAAGGGAATCCCTTAGTCAGGGTAGCTAAGGACCGAAGCACAGGACAACGGGAAAAACAAGAAACAACAAGCAGGGCTGAACTGCAGCCTCTTACAGAAGAAAGCACTCACACAACCATTCGAATACACATCACTTAGGGCTGGGAACAAGCGTCACCACCCTGGAGATGGATGTTTGTCAGATCTACAACCACGTCCTCTCTTTTATTCCAATACTGATGAACTCTCAGAAAGACGTAGTCCTTTCATTAAGGGAAGGATAATTTGCCACAAAAAACAGTGAGTAACTGGTGAAGAGATATGTTATGGACCCCAACCAACGCTCATCAAGGAACTTTGCACTGCTGAAGGCAGGCACAAACAGCAATCACAGTGTATAACTGCTGTTGTTTTCTCTGAAAACAAGAAAAGATGTTTCTCCCTATGAGATGGATTCAGAGGCGAATCCTCCTCCAATACATTCACTCACATCATTTAATCAAAAAAGCAGTCTTCTAGCAAAAAACAATATTTAGCCCTGGGAGGCTTCTGAGAGCTTGAAAGAATTTATTGCTTGTGCTGCTGCTCATTCTGCTTCAGGTTCAATAACCCATATGTGAGCATCCTGCTCCCTTCCTGCAACGACTCCCAAAATGTAGCCCCAGGCTATACCAGAGATATGCTGGGATTCAATAAACTCTATGTTTCAGTAATGAGGCTGGACCAAGCTGTAACCTCTGTAGCAGACGCTCCAATTAGCAAAGGGAGGCTGCCACTTTGTGACATGGTGGTATCGCTTTGGGAAACATCTCCCAGAGGCGGAGCTGAAGTATTTTCATCCATTTAACTCAAGGGTTAACTACTTAAATCCATCATTCTGTTAGCCAACAAAAATGGTGCTGTAGGACTTGACCAAAAAAAAAAAGTTTCTAGTCACCCAGGGGAGAGAAAAAAAGCATGAATAACACCTGTTTTTAAACAAATTAATTAAACAAAACTGAAGCTCAAAAGGAAGAGGAAATAGAATAGGTGACATAAGGTTGGAAAAAGTCTTTGTCAAGTCACATAATTAACATCTAATAAGTTTTCTAAAATGCTATAAATCAAGACAGATTGCAGGCTATGGCAGCATATCTTTCAGTCACTGCCATTTAACTCCACGGACTTTGCCAAACCACTTAGATGTTTTTATCCTCCAAACAACTGTTAGGATGATGATAAATTCCCTTTAAATAAAGAAAAAGCTATCTTACCTTTGCAGAGTCATGTTCAAATTGCCTGTACATGCCTTGATCTTGTTTTGTGCTTCTAGATGAGTCATCCCATCCGTGCTTATCCCATCGATGGTGAGAACCACATCACCAATCCCCACGTGTGCTTGGGCTGCCTTGCCACCGTCATTAAGCTGAAACAGCACAAGAATGGTAAATGAGAAACTTGGATGGTTTATGTTTATATTGAACGCAAGTCATAATATCTTACTCACAGTGCTGTCTCATAGAAAGAAAAAAAAAAGATATCATTTCTCCTTTGTGAGTCCTGTGAAAATTGCTGCAATACCTACTTATTTCACTTCACTGACAGGAAAGTATTGCATAGTATAGCCTGCTTTTCAAAATCAAACTCCACACTTCTACTTTACTGGCTGGAAGCTCTGGACACTAACAAAGAGGCACAAGCAGGGACAGGCGTGCAGTTTCCTGCACTCCAAGTTCCAGCCACCTTTCTCTTCATACATGAAATTTTTCTCACAAGAGGAGAGAGAAAGGCTGTAAACCAGCTTCTTCCATTCTAGATTTTCCACTTAAAGATCTCTTCAAAGTTCATTTATTTGTCAATGACGGGTCATGTGCAGGGAAGACTCTGTTAATAGTGAAGCTGACTTTTCCCAAGCTGCAACTACTAGAAAGTCAAAAGTTCAACATCCTAGACAGGCCGGTTGCAGGACATTGTTTTGCCTTTCTCTCAGTAGGTTTACAGGCCCCAGTGACCTGCAGTATATTCAGATCAGAATAAGAAAAGCCTCTTGAGCACTCTGACTCTTTGATCAAGGTCACTGCCAAAGTTCAGTTCAACCACCTTTGGTCCACTTGAATGAAAATAGCCTTGCAACAGAAACCTCTGTAACGTTCACGTTATTGGCCCCAACCGAACAATAAATTAATCTTTTCATCTTTGGCCACTGAATTTCAACTACCTTCACTCCCAAGAACAGAAGCAGAAATTAAAGCAACACATGGTAAGATCTATGCACTGATTTATATCCCTGGTCCTCAATCTCCTAATCATTTTATAGCTGGCTGAAAAAAAAGTCCTCGATGGTGCAAATTCCCTCTTTGTTTCCAGAAGTATTTCCTATCTTACAGCAGAGATTTTGTAGCTGCTGGCGCTGTGCATGCAAAACCTCAGAACTCTGTCCTCCGCCTGCAAGCATGAGTATGTCCCTTGAAGAAATCGCTGTTTTTAGGGAAGTGCTGCAAACAGCAGAATTACTTTATCTTCATTTCCAAAAACAGAATTCACCTTGAGCCACAACGGTGCTATGGCACCATGACTCGAGAGCTGGTGGTGTTCAGCCTGGAGAAAAGGAAGCTCAGGGGAGACCTTATCACTCTCTACAACTGCCTGAACAGAGGGTGTAGCGAGGTGGGAGTCAGTCTCTTCTCCCAGCTAACAAGTGACGGGATGAGAGCAAACAGTCTCAAGTTGTACTAGAGGAGGTTTAGTTTGGATACTAGGAAAACATTTCTTCATGGAAAGCATTGTCAAGCACTGGAACAGGCTTTCCCAGGGAAATGGTGGAATCACCATCCCTAGAAATGCTCAAAATATGTGTGGATAAGGCACCCAAGAACATGGTTTAGTGGTGAACATGGTGGTGGTGCTACCTTGGACAGTTGGACTTGGTGACCCTTAGAGGTCTTTTCCAACCTTCTATGATTCTATGACTTCTCAAAGGTAGGCCAAAGGAAGGTTTTCGTTTCTGTTGTTTTTTAACTGCCCCTGTTTTAGTTCATGCAGTAGGGACCAAGAAGTTTTGGTTCCTTGTTGTTACTTTACAAAGTACAGTCACCAGTCTCCACATCGTTCACTTCAACAGGAGAAGCGAGGTTAGGTCTTGAAAACTGTCTGTGGGTAAAGAGGTAATAAGGCATGAAACACCAGGGGCCCAGTCTTTGCATTTGTGTGGGGTAAACCTGTGCAAAGTGTCCCATCACACCACCAGACATGGTTAAGGCTTTCCTGAAATCCAAGAGACTGTAATACATGACAGCTGTGACATGTATTGGACGGCATCTGAAGACAAATATTTAACTGAGAAAAAAATACTGTGTAATGTTGCAAGACCTACGCAAATCTCCAAAAACGCTACCATTTGACAACATATAGACTAAACCCAAGACATTTCACGATCAGTGCATCACTGCTGGCCTTTTTCAAGATCAATTCCATACTTCCTGATTGCTGTAGCAATCTTTAGCAGCTAAAAAATTAACAGACAAAATTTTCCACAAAATCAGACAAATCCTTCCATTTGGTGTTAATCTGGTGAAAGAGAAAAGGCCTCAGATGAAGGAAGACTTGTCCTATCTTCAGATTCAAAACAGCAGCCAGTCCCTCTGCAGTACGAGTCAACACAGCTATTTTATCCAGAGCTGAACCCAGAGGGTGCTAACAAGGAAGAGTTACCAGAGCAAGTCCCATGCAAGGAAGCAAAGCAAGAGGCAAAGGAAAAAGGAGACACCCTGATTTCAGAAAAACTATTTGACTTGCTAAAGTTGTAAGAATTGCAAGTTGTGTAGTGGACCCTTTTACAGAAGGCTTCAACAAAAAAGCCAAAATTGGACATTCATACCCAAATTGTGAGCTAAGAGACCTGATTACTATAAAACACCAATCAGGGAAGCCCACAAGCATATAGAAAGCTATGACCAACATAGCTATTTATAGGAAAGCTCCTCAAACCTTTGGGTGAGGGGTGGAACCTGCCATAAACAGATCCCTAAACCGATATGTTATAGCACGCTGACATTTGCCAGCAAGGTCTGGAAAAGGGAAAGGAACGTAAGGGTGCTAAAAGCTAAAGGTCAAACGGATTGCTGAGCTTTGTGACTGGACTCCCCAAGTGAATAAAATTTAGCTTTCTCAGAACGTGCGCAAACGCACACGATGCTGACATGTAATTGGCGATGAAAAAAGAAAAAAGCAACCTACACACAATTCAGGACTAAGACTTCAAAAGCAGGCTTCAGGGTAACTATTTTCATGGAGGGGTGGGAGGCCTTACCATCCACAGAAGTGTAAATGAAAACAAATTTATTAATTAAAAAAAAAAAAAAGCCAAACATTTTTGTTTGATTCTAGTGGCCAACACACAACAACCCACAACCAACCACCTGACTTTCAAGAGGTCATCCTTAAATTGTTGCCTACAGGGGATGAAACTCTTTGCAAGCACACGTGGGAGACAGCTGTAAAATCATTTCAGCAAAACCACAGGATGAATTTCTCTTAAAAATATGGCTAAAAATTGCACCTCGGAGATGAGGAAAAGAGCAAATAGGTCCTGAGAAGTGTGATGAGTCCCTGGCTACGTACATGGGTCCTGCTGTATAGACAGGGAATGGAATATGCCTTTTAGGTGAGGCTGTCAGGGACATATCTGAACAAATTACTGGACAAGAGTGTGAAGAAATGCAGGCATAGAGGGATGACAGAGCAGTAATCTCCTTATCTAGACACAGTGGATAAGACTTCTAAGTAACACCTACTGATTCTGAATAAGAGATCTGACTAAGCAAGAGAGCTGAGGTTGATACTTCTAGGAAATCTCAGCCAGAGCGTGAGTATTCCCTGAAAGTACTGGTCAGCACCCTCGGATTGTGAAGCACCTGTGCCAAAGTGGGACTGAAGCTACAAGGGCAGTTTTACTACAGATACAAGGGGAATATTATCACAAGTATATAAAAATAAACAAACATCTACACCGAACACAGCAGGAAGAATTAGAACGTTGGAAATAACTATGGATCTTTTTCAGACTGCAGATCCTGGGAGCCTCTGTTTTGACACTTCTTAGACACTGAACTGTGCATTACAAACAATAAATTTGTATACATAATGAAAATCACATATGCAGAACTGTGTACATATTTGAACCAAAACTGCACAGATATTCAAAACAAAACCAAGAGAAAGGTGGCTCATATTTCTTGTCACAATAGAAACAAACTCCATTTATTTAATTTTTTTCCACCTAGATTTTTAAAAATTCAACAGATGTAGAATACATATAAATACCTTTTGAGGTTCTTATATATCATCGCCTATGTATTTATCTCATTGTACTTTTGAACCACAAAAGTACTTCTGTTCTTACAGTACAAATTTAACCTTATCTTAGTAACATTATCCTACATCAGTCACCCATAAAGTACAGAATTACCTGGAAAAAAAGGATATCCTTAGAACATAGCTTTATTAAATGTGCCTGTGTCACCATATGGAATCAACGCAACAGGATGCAGGCAAAGAAGAGTATAGCATTAAAATTATAAAACTGGCTATCTAATAATCCAACTACCCTCTAAGCACCACAAATATTCTTCAAATCCTTGATGGATCTGTATTTATAGTATGAGGCAGGTTTTTTTAAGTCAATCATGAATTAGAGCTACAAAAAAACCCCAGACTTTTTTCCTTGATGTTACACCACAGACTTGAAAGCTACAAAATTGCCGAACCAGGAATGTTTCCTCCTACTTAATTCCACGTCTCTGTACTCTGGAAAGCTCATTCGGAGACTGAAGGGGAGGCGAGCAGGAGAGACATTTCATGACCAGGCACCTGCTGAGGCCACTCACTCCCGCAGCCCCCGGCAGGAAACCTCTGCCCCTCCACAGCAATCAGCTACACGGCTGAAAGCCAAAAACCAGCCTGCGCTACCCAGAGATGCTCAGAACGCTTTCTAACAAACACAACTAAAATCACCCATGTAATACTAGATTTCAGCTTTGTTTGGCAAAAACAGTTTTAAAATTTTTTTTTAAAATTGTTGTTCTTGTGGTTTTCAACACCAGAGTTCCAAAACCGCAAATATTGTCCAAAAACACATTCCAAATGGAGACAGAACAAAAGTAAAGCGGCTCTTGATCCAGGATGAACTTCAAAAGCAAAGTCTAAAAAGTCATCTCAGTGTAGTTCTACAACTCAGGTTTTGAAATGCAAACTGCCCAAAATACAACTCTTTTATTGAGCTAAATTTTAGCCAGCACAGTATTTTGTTTTGCAATAACCAACAGCTGTTTTACATCTACTCTTAAGCTTTAATTAGGTATTTTGAAAGAGCCTTTCCAGGAAAATTGCATGTGTGCACACACGTGTATGTATCTCTGAATCAATGTAATTAGCAGCATAATTGATTTCTATTTAACATATATCAACCTATTTTCCCCTCACATGACTAAGAAGAAAACTTGACAAGCAACTCTTCTTTGAGCTGTCATTATTTTGCTTTTATGCAGTAATAAATGTATTTATACATAAATAAATTGCAGTTACTCATAGGACAAAGGTCTGTTTGACTAGAGATGGAAGCCGCCTTTTACGTTTTCCAAACTGTTTGCCCTGAATCAATCCTAGCTGCAACCAGCTTATGTGATGGTACATCACAATGACTTTCCCAAAGAAACTGTTTTGTAGTCTGACAGCAAATAATGTTCCCCCATTGCACAAACATCCTTCAATGTTATCTGCTACTTTCTCTGAGAATGTAACTCATTGATCCTGATTTAAAACTCCCTGGGCTAGCTGATAATCCCCCCAGCTTGATTTTTACACCTCAAGCATTTGATCCACAGTTGGCTGTAGCAATTCAGTTTAAAGTCATGAATAACCAAAGCAGAAGGCAACCACACAATGATTTTTGTATCATTACCGCTCCTGCTTCTCTTTCAGTCTACATTCTTCCCTATAATAAAGTATTTTAAATAAGTAAAAAGCCAAAACACAACATACTTATTTAGAGAAAGAACATTACAAAATAACTTTGCAGAGTCACAAAATAAGCAAAGGGACAAACTCTTTTATCAAATAACATTCTGCCTTTCCAAACCACAGGGCTTTATCTCCTTGCTACAATACACTTTACGCTAATATTTACACTCATTACCTGTTGCTACTTTGTTTATCTCTAGCCTCCTTTCACCTGACCAAAGTATCACCTTGCACTGATAATCAGTATTTTAACAGCAACCCCACAAACATAGGGAGAGCTCAAAGTAAGCTAAAAAATGCCCCTCTGGTGAATTAATGAGAGAAGAACAGAAGCTCACTCCAAAATACAAGGGGAGGGGGGGGACCACACTTACACTCTGTAGCAGCATCAGCTCCATCACACAAATTGCACCTCTGACCTGACTCCTGCTCCCCCAGGACCTCACAACCCACAGAGGCAGCAGCATGGGACACTCAGGGCCAACACTGACCACCACAAGCACAAATAGGGTAACACTGTGCTCCAGCATGATGTACCTAATGGGATGGATGGCTCACCAAAGCCCTTCCTCACCTGCTTCCCTGATGGGAGGGAAGCAAAAACTTACACTCCAGATTCCTGACAGGTTTGGGACACTTGAGGTCCAGCTTACCACTTCTGCATGAGAGAGAAAAAAAAGCATGAGAGCACCTGCTCTTTGTGGCAAATAAGCTTCCTCTGCACTCAATGGAAACTGAGAGCTGTATCGTGTTCCTCACAGCCTTTACTACAGCAATATTATTCGCATAGCCAACAGATTAGCCAGCCAGCCCTGATACTCACTTCCAAATCAAGAACATACATGCCAGTTTTAAAGTCCAGATCAAATTTATACAGCTGAGTTATAAGAACTCTAATGCAGGGTTTGCTGTGGAAAGCGCTGACACAAGCAACTATAAAAAGGGGTTATGAGGCAGTCCCACAAATAAGCTAAAGCTTTTCCCCAAACACAGCAAGGATCAAAGTTAGCTTAGGTCAAAAAACCTGTCTGATTACCAGACTACTTTGCTATGTATCACCACTAGGAAACCCTGTCCTCACCTCCCTCCATGGGGCTGTACTCCCACTTGCTACATTTTCATTTCCCTCCTTTCTCTCCCTATGACTTTAAAGGTGTTTTCAGACTGATTTATAAAGCTGTAACCTAAGGCATGCACAGCACAGCAATAACCATTAAAGATAACGTGTAAGGAAAAAAAGATTGAAACAAAGCACAAACCATTCTTGGTCTGGCTGTGGATCCCAACAGCGGGTCCCATCCCAGCCCTGGTGAGAGGGCTGGTCTTGCCTCCTGGCCTGTCCTCCCCCAGGTTCTCCAGCTCTGCTTCATCCCTTTCCCTCCATAGGCAGCTCCATTGCTGCAATGCAGCAGCGACTCGGTTGAAGCAGACCCAAACCAGCCCTTCGACTCATTACAACCCACGGGGAAATGGGGAAAGCCCACAGGCATCCATCCATTTTGCCAGCAAAGAACCACAAAACCATCTCTCGCATTTCACTCTCAGTTCTGACAGCAGTAACCCTGACAACAACATCTATTTTAACATGATTGAGCTGTGTATCCCGATAGTCCCACATTCAGAAATGATGTCAAAGAAAAACTAACACAGTTTGAGTCTTCCCTCTAAGCAAACATGGCTGAGCATGCCTGTGGGTTCACATTCTAGGAAAGAGACAAATGGTTTCAACCCTCTCTCTTCTCCTTAAAATTTTTCTCTTACTTTTATACACTTAAATATTAAAACCTTTGATATTTGTCTAATGTCTTCCACAAAAACAAATAAACAAACAAAAAGCCCCAAATACAACCAAACTAATTTAGTTTTGGCACTTTCAACGATGTGTTGAAAATCACTCATTTTATCCATCCTAACATGCACTAAATGTGGAGCTACGCATCTACAGAGGAGCAGGAGAGGACATTAATTACTTAAAACAGGAGAGGCACCACATTGCTTAAATTACTCTTACACACAATTGGGCAGTAAAGGATCCAAAAATATAAATTAGGTTTAGGAAGCAGAGTAACTGCACCATGTACAGGCCTTTTGAATACGTGCTCTTTTATTTTACAAACACCTAACACCAAACAAGTGAACTCGAATGCCAGCAGCAGCTCTCAGCTTCCCTCTCCTGCCCCAGAACAGGTTGTTAATAAGCAGGAACAGTTTCCACATGCCAATGCCAGAAGGATTATTAACTGGTGCCATCTCTCACTTGTCATGGCTTGACTGATCATGGTTTCCTTGCAGCTCTGCTCTTCCATGAGCAAGAACCTTTGCTACCTCTCCTCTTTCCCTTACAACGATCCAACTGCTGCAGGATGTGAGGAAGCAGAAACAATTTCAGAAAAGGTGCCTTCAGCTCTAATTTTTGACAGAATGCCACTATCTCATAATTACTGCAAGTCCAGCAGCAGTTATTAGAAAGTACAATCCCTGCATTTGACCTCGCTGGCGTGAAAAGGAAGTAGCTAATTACACATACAGCAATAATTCTTGATACAATTCATGTATTTAACACGTAGCTTAAACATTTTATCCCGGTACTAAGACACAAGTCAGAATGTGGAAACACCAACTAGAATTCAAAGGATTATTAAAATGAGTGAAGATTCACACACATCAAGGAGGAATAAAGAAACTACTCTGTTCAAGTGTAGCTCTGCTGGCATGTAACAAGATTAAGCATCTGGTCTTGCTTTTCCAAGCCACTAGAAGCATTCAGGAGAACAAAGACATGAAAAGATTGCCACCAAGGTAGGATGGGCAATACTTCTTGAATAACAAGATACAACTAATGTTCTGATTTAGAGAAGAAATAATGTCACAATGCCAAAAAAACAAGTTGTCAAAAGGACTAAGGCAAGATAATTCAGACATTGTGACTAGAATCATATTTGCAAGAAGCACACGGGCAATTCTAAAAAAACTTTTGAAAAATACTTTTGAAAAACTTGAGTGACGGAAAACAATTGACAGTCATGCGCCAGAATGTCTGAAGATAAATATTTAAGGCCCTATCATCCTTGAGAGAATGCCTGTCTTTCACTAAGCTTTCTCTCAAGGAGCTCAGTTGTGTTCTCATGCTGCCAGCACGCCTTAAGAGCCCTATTTGTTTTAACTGGCTGTCTTCTCTCTGACGATTATTCTTCTGTTCAGAGAGTTTACAGAACTGATCCAGGTTTCTCCCTGGGAGACTATATGCCAGTGGGGAAAAATTACTGCCTACTTCATTTCCTCAGAGAGACAGAAAGAGAAAATGGAATGAAAACGTAGCTAGAAACACAGCACAAAATCTGTATGGCTGCTTTAGGTTTTGGGAGCTGCATGTCTCTCCTCCAGTAGCGGTTAGTTTTTTGGGGTTTGGGGGGTTTTTTTGGACAGCCAACACAAATTAACTCCACAACTAAAGCACATGATTTCTTGGGACTGCTGAACAGGCAACACCTTAGGAGCCACTTGATTTGTATCAGAACAGAAGCTTCAAGGCTCTCTTATTTGGAGTAAACAGTTTGGAAACTTACTGAGTAAGTTTTATTGCTCGGGCCTCCGAACAAACACAAAGCAAAGCAGAGTTACTTTTCTCGAATGGAGCTAAAGTGTGAAGTGACAAAAGGGACTGAGCTCAGCTACTTCCCAAGAAATTAATTTCCATTCTGCAAAGGCCATACACAGGACAATGTCTGCAGAGCATAAGATGGTGTACGTCCTCCCTTCCCAGTGTTATGTTTATTCTCTGACAGAGGATAAAATTAGTTCAACTAACCAAACATCCATCTCCTTAGTAATCTTAGTAGCCAAATGTGTGTCATCTTGTTTTCATAAGGTTTTCATGGTCTATGATTTAGCTCCTCTTAATGGGATATACCTTTCCTGCATCAAATGGGATGCAATCTCCCCATGCTTACCAGAACATCCAATTTAGAAATACAAATAACATAATACGTTATACTGTGTAATTTAAAGATACTTTTTTTTTTTTCTTTTCAGTACCTCTCCCAGGACAAAGAGCCTTGTACATGGCAGCAGCGAGAAGGAAATGCAACTAATGAAGCAATTCTACACATGAAAGCAAAGTAGAGAATTAAGTGGGGAGCGTGAACCAAAAACTGATCTGACAAAAAATAACAGCCAGTGGCAAGAGAATGCTACTACAAATTGAATCCCTCATGATACACCAGCCATTGTTTCACTTTCCCCTATCCAGAAATCAGGCATGCATAAACAAGCAGAAAACAACCTGCTTGCTTCAAAGAACTGAGATAATGTCAAGCTGCACCATATAAGTAAGGAGAAAACGGAGGCAAGTTCAGACACTGCAAGAACTGGTTACTGGCACAAATCATCTGTCCAGGGAGCACAACTCACCTGAATGCCATCCTAAAGTATAACTCTGCAAAACCTGTACAAGCCCACTTCGAGGTGAAAGCCAAGCCCAGCAATAAGAGCCACCACATCCACTCCCCACAGAACTGGCAGAAAAGGCTGGAGACTGAGCTGGATTTGTGCCAGCTCTCTTTTGGGCATGCAGCTCAGCACACGAGGAGGAAATGCAGAAGAAATGCATCAGAGTGCAGAAACTCCTCCATGCTACATCAATAGAGGCTTCATATTTTAAGTATAAAGGCACTAATGCTTATGGCACGTCCCCTTGGTAACATGGAAGAAAAAGGCAACCTTAAACCTGTGAAAGATGACAACTCATTTCAGATAAATAAGCATGCTCAGAAGTGCATGGAAAGTAACAAATAAACCAATCATGGCTAATATGCTGACAGTGCCAAAACCTTCACGAATCACAGTTCTATATGTATGTGCCTTTCATGCAGTGGAGAGAGAACTCCTCAGGATTAGTCAAGTGCAAACTTCTAGCACAAAGAAATAAAACAAAAAAAGGAGACATTAGTAAATCCTTGTGGGTATCTTGCCTTTTATACATCAAGGGAATATCATAGCAGTCATTTGTTTTAAGCCAGTCACATATTGGCTAAAACCCCAAGAATGAAATATTGCAGAAAAAGAGTCCAATAAAAAGCCCTCAGAAAACAAGAAACACATTTTAAAGCAGTTGCACATTATTTAATAAATTCATACAGCTGTTTTTAGCTAAGACACACAAATCTTTATTATAAGCTAATAAAGCTCATGAGAACATATAACAATTTCAAATTTAATCTTCCATTTTGAAATTACTTATACACACACACACAATACACTGTTTTAGTTTGCTCGACTTTAAACATTACTTTTATGTGATTTGTTTATATGGTTCCAGGTGTGGGGGTTTTGTGCATACATTTTTTTATGTATGTAAAACACTGGATATGTTACTGTAGAGAGTGGTACACATACATGTTCTTTAAGAAAATATTTGTGTATAAATATTAATTTTTACACACACCTCTATATAAATAAAAACGCATTTGTCCTCTCTGCTAGACACCTGCGTGAGAAGACCACATGAAAATGATCAGCATTTGTTTAGGCAGTGTACAACAAAAAGCAGTTGTCCAGAGAGCAAAGAGGGAGCTATTCAGGACAAATTCCCTGACTGCAAAATGAAGACCCTCATGTTAAGTAAATTTTCCTTACCATTCGAATGCCAAATGCATTACAGACATGCAAGACTAAACATAAACCAAATCAAAACCTCCTCACTAAAGCTCCAGAGAGGAAAATGCTTGTGTACTTGTTGCAGCTGAGAACTCTGACAAAATTTCTTGCTGCTATATTTTAACCATCTTCTGAGTTTCGCTGCTGAGAGTTGCACTGTAACTAATTATAGTAACCTAAAGTCTGAGTTATGCTGTGACACGCTTTTTTTCTTACTTGGACATCTGGAGATCCGAAAGTTACACACACAGCTAAACAATGAATAAAGCTGGTTATCAAATAGCTCTGAAAAAAACAATGAAGAAAACTCTTCAAATTTACTTCCTGCAGCAGCCTACCACTTGCTCTCAGCTTGACACTGCGCAGTGGAATGTGTCCGGCCATTCAAAGTTTGGACTTGCAGAGGAATCCTGTAAGCTTAAGCCTGTTAGCCACGACAGCTCTCTGGTGTATTCTCTTTTTATTTTCTCTTTCTCTTTTTCCCTCCCCCTCGTTTGTATGTATATAGCCCCACACTACCAAACTAAAATCAGGACATTTCAAAGTTAAGACACAGAAAAATAAACCCTCCCTATAAGAAGCAGAGTTTACCGTGAATATTATCACATCTAAGGAAACAAACATTTAAATCATTTACAGTCTTAAATTTTGGCACTAAATTCAAGACTGCTCTAGCATTCTGAAAAAAAAAAAAAATCCTATATACACTAGTGGTTACAGGCAAAGCTAGGAAACAATTCCAAATAAAACAACAAAACACAATATGCATTCATTTCTCCAACTTGATCCAAGACAGATGGTATGGAAAGCCTGCAGGTTGGGTTTTTTCTTCTATTTTTGTTTGGTTAGTTTGGGGGTTTTTTTGATTTGTTGGGTTTTTTGCAGATTTTTTTGGTGTGGGGTTTTTTCTTTGTTTGTTTAGGGGTTTTTTTCATGTTACTATTATTCCTGACAACTGTACAAAATATTGATCCTTCACATAGGAGTCACTGGTTGCTGTGTATTTACGCTGCTCTCAACCTCTGAAATCTAGATACAGCCTCTTGAATGCCTTCAAAGCTAAAGAGTAAAAGCCTGACCAACACACAAGGAGATGACTTTTGAAAAACGTGATCATACAGCTGACATGCTAAGCCACTGACGAAACTTTTTAGGCATGTAATCTCAGTTTTTTGCACAACTATTCAACAACAACTAATTTTACTGTAGGAAGACTCACACCAGATTTCAGGTAATTTCTAGAACTAAACTTATTGCTTATAGAATTGCTGGAAATAAGACTTTGGAAGAGATTTATAAAAAAGAATAAAAATGGGTACTTGCTTCTTTTTTTCCATCTTGCTTTTATTGAATTCGGCATCAACTATACCAAATGAAGAGCAAAGTTTGTGGTCCCTATAAATAATGCTCTTTTTGACCAATATTTTGGTGACAGCCATGATGACTTGCCTTTTTTTTTTCCTTGCCCTACTACCCTGATAGTTACTCAATTTTGTATACCTCAGGTTTGTGTAGGCCACTCACAAGTAAGGCTCTGGTGAAAGCCGGTAGTGTGAGTGATAACTTATCCTTTGGCAAAAGAAAGACAATCTCAAAATGAAAAGATATTCAGAATAAATCGTATTGGATGTTCGCTGCTGAAAGCTAATCCTCAAAACAGAATATCCACATCAGTCCAAATCCAAGAAAAATTATGCCTCTCTAAAGTAATGAAAATCTCTTCATCTACCAACCAAAAACAGCAAGTGAGAATATCCAAGAAAGTCGAAAAGCAGGCCAGGAGAACTGTCCTGGCAGGGTTACTCTGCCTTCATGCAGCTTCCTGCTTGGAGGTTCACCCCAGATGCGACTGAGACTCCACCTTTAGTTTATGGGAACATTAAAAAAAAGGCAGAAATATCACGGTCCTGCCTGTTCCCTCTCTCCCCAAACATCATCAGGCAGGATAAGATGGGCTCTGCTAAGGCCCTCACAGACACAGGCTGGCCACCAGAACCAGAAGGGTCCCATGGCTTCCCACCCACGACCACAATTCAAGGCACACGTTCTCAATCACCAAAGAGCAATAGCATCCCCAGCCCTGCTTCTGCAGGTGGAAGGCAGGAATAACAACACACATGGAGGCAGAAAGCCAGACTTAACGTGCAGCCAGTGACCTTTGGTGAGCAATGTTCTCATGTCATATGAGCTGGTGACATCAAGGGCTCACATCGGCCTGATCCGAAAATGCACTGTTTGCATGTTTCCTGTCTGTTTAACAAACCAGTTCTAGGGGAAAGCTTTCTCCTCATAAATACATCATTTTTTATTCAACCCTTTTCTGAAAGGAAATGTTCAATGGAACAATGAAAATGCTACCGAAGGATCTGAGCTCTTCACACAGCCATCCATCACGCCTTTCTTGAAATTAACAGCTTCAGACATTCCTCTCCGGCCACCTAGTAGAAGGCATCAGATATCTTAAAATTACACAACTCACCAGAGGGAGGTCCTAGATTTACAGCACGTATCCCTGAGTGGCTCCTCCAGACACTGAATGGTCTAGAAGCACTTCGTGCTTCTCGCTAATGTTCAGTTACAGCCCCCTACAGCTAATCCACGAAAAGGTTTGATTTTCCAGGGAGCACAGAGGTGTTTTCCCTGTCTTCTAAGCTGCTAGATTTAAGCGGCAACTTGGCAGAATCATAGCAACTAAAATATGTTTAGGCATGCTGAGAATAAAGGATCTTCATACCTTAAATAAAAACAAGAGCACACAGTGATCAGAACTTTGAAGAAAATAATTAGCACTGACATGGCTACAAAAAATGTTAAGACCTATCCTTACTTGAATTTGATACTGAAATCATTTTAATATGCTTAAATTCTCACTTTAAAGTCTTGTTTCACTCACATGAAGCAATTCAAGCTGACCTGGAACAATCACACGGAAGCTAAACTTGTATTACTTTCAGCAGGAGTCTTGCAGTTGGTTACAGTGAGAAACAAATCCTGTACAAGAAAGGCTTGCAACATAGCTGGAGATGCCTCTTTTTCTTTTCCCTCCAGCTTTCCAATAAGATTGTCCTTTAACCTCTTGAGCGCTAACTGGAGAAGTTTATAACAACTTTTTGTACCCCATAGTACTCTGCTCTCTGTACACTCTGCTACAAGTCACCAACTCAACAGCCATGCAAACATGAGAGCTGGAGGAGATGAGCATCTTGCACAGCCTTTTCTTGACCCAAAATGAGTAACACGCTAACAAAGTTACTATTTAGAAGTTCAACAGGCCAGCAGTTCACCTTTGATACAATACAGCCTCTCTCAGGTGAGGTTTTGCAGTGCTTTTTGAGGTGAAGAGATGAAGAACAAAAGCAAACCACACTAGCAAGAGGGAACAATAAGCATGACCAAAGCAGAAACATGAATAAAGGTGGGGACCTTGGAAGTAAAATATCTTTTCAGAAATACTTCCACTTATAAACGAGGTTAGGGGAATAGCAGGTTAGTGTGGCTTCGTATATTTTCCCCTTCTCCCACCCACCTAAGGACACCTGTGACCTGACAGGGCGATTAGGTCAAATGGAGACACTGAAGTTCCTTCTCACAACATGTGTATTACTCAAGAGCATGAACTGACAGAGCATTCATAGCTTAAACACAGTATTCATTTCCTTATCGCAAGAAAAATTCATGCAACTCGCAGTCTCTTCCAAGGAAACGACTAGAGGAGGTAAGTCATGACAGAAATACGGAGCGTGTGAGCCTGGGCACCCTCCGCCAGACCGTGGTGCCAAGCTGCAGATTTTTGCAGAGAGCTCTAGCTGATGTTACACAAAGTTTGGGCCAGACACTAGCAATGGTGACAACATCCCCTTACAAATCTGATATTAACCACTTCACGTAATACTTAACCCTTCCCCCAATGCAAGACCTCCCCCAAAACCCTTTCCCTCACACCATAACCACGGCACAGGGACTGCTTCAACAACTGCACTCCTAAGGAGTTCAATACAAAAGGCTCAGTGTTCCCACCACTAAAGGAGAAGGCAACACGCTCTCCTCCAGGGCCACACACTGAGTGCAGCATGCTGTCGCACACGTTCCCAAAGCCTGGGAAACAGCAGCATCCAAACCAGGACTTGTGGGTAGGGGAAGGGGGGAAATCGGTGTCTTGCAAGTGTTTGCAAATGAACGCATGAACACAGGGTGATGGATATGGACACGGGCACTTGGGCACTCTCCCTGGGATGCTCTTTTGACTGCAGCAGCAGGAACAGGGTCAGTCCCATCCTCTCCAGTCTGTGTGCTCCACTATCGCTGCTAACACAAGGAGTCACGCAGCAATGAAGGGGTAATTGTTAGCCTGGCTGAGAGGTACCCGCCGACTGCACCTTGAGTCAGAGTCACAAAAACAATTCCCCTCTCACACTAGGACCTGGTGACTCCAAGGTCTCTGTACCAGGGGTTCGTCCCGCTAGCTCCCAGATGTGGTTGGCACCCCCAGGAGAGCATCCATCCCAAGGGGACAGGCCCGCGTTCATCCCCAGAAGCCAAGAGCCCAGCCACTCTCAGTGTCTCTGGATATTTTGCCACTCCAGAGCACCCAGAGGACCTGTCTCCTATTTATGGGAGCTTCTTACTAACATGAATTTCACAAAGCGTTTAATTGCTTGTCTCACTAACCAAACAAACTAACTGTGCCAAGGGAAGGACCAGCACTGGCAGCACTACATTCTGTAGCCAAGACTCACATTGAAGAGCATGATAAGACTAAGTCAACTGCTGAAGAAATTACATTCCACGCCCTTCAGATGCCCAAGCAAAGCCGTTCATTCCTTCAATCCGCTGCACTTAACTGGAAGGAGGAAACTCAAGCCTTTGAGAATTGAAAGCATATAAAACTTTATCGAAAGTTTTATATTGAAATTGAAAGCAAATAAAAATGACAGCAGCACAAGATGTGTACCAGGCAAGAGGCATCGTTTCTTCCACATTCCTATTAAATTGAGGAGGGGAAAAAAAAACAAATACCATTTTTCTGCATAAACAAAACTTAAAGCAGAACATTATCTTTCTTTCTTTCTTTTTCCAGGCTAGCGCGAGCTACTAATGCAAACAAAAAATAAAAGAAATACCAACCAGACATATAAAAATCCTGGTGCAGCTTAAAGTTTGCATTCAAATGTCAATGTGTAGAGTGATTAACCTGCCTGAGGTTACACCAGACCTCCCTGCTTGTCTGTAACCATCACATGCACTTCCTAAACACTAACCACAGTGCTCACTGAACATAAAATAGCTGTCATTCCTCCCCCTGTTGCAGAGAAGACACAAGCAGGCTGGTTTTCATCATCCTAAGGAGTACAAGGCTGATGTAGCTGAGTAGCAACTCAGCAGCAGAAGAGGCAGGTTGGAACAACAGTGATCAAGCACAACCCGACGAAGAACAAAATCATCTGTCACGTTCAAACACATCAAAGTGCGCTCGTCACAGCCCGGAGCAGAGAGGGCAACACAGAGCCCTGCATATAAAAGGGCGCGCAAGAAGATACAGAAAAGGAAGGTATCAGAGGAAGTAAATCACTTGTGAAGTGAAGCATTACTAGTCAGATATGCACATGCTGTGTAGCAGCTCCCTTCATATCACGGAATCTAACCCGGGTCAACAACAAGTGATAGGTAATTTCTCAGCACAGGCAGGGAAACTCTTATGTCCCTGGGAAGGGATTACACAACCTTCCCCAAAACAAAACAAGAATGTGCTCTAACTCCCAATTTATATCATTAAACATGGCACTTCAATAACATAATGCTCTGCAGTTACAGGTAGTTCTCCTGAAAACCAAATTTTTAGGAGCACGTATCCCTAACTGAAAAGCTGATGGTATTACCCACCAAAAATGAAAACAAATTCTATTTCTGTGCTCTTTTAGCACAGCACGTGAATGGATGAGCAGTGGTGGTAGCACAGGGGCTGGGGGTGGTACATGGGGTCAGGGGAATAGCAGGATTGAAGCAGTACAGACTTATGCCAGTGCTGAAGGCTGTGCCTTCCTACTCAAGGTTATTGGAGATGGAGCTGAGGAGCTCTCCAACCATAAAGCCCAAACTTGTAATGCCAGAGGAAACATCCCAAGACTGGAAAAGAATTTTGAGTGACAATGTAAACCACATAAATACACATCATTGCAAAGGCAATTCCAGGCAAGCTCCTCTAAGTTTCTGGGACACACCACATGAAGAAATTAGCACTAGTCAAGAGCTAACCAACCCTATCCCCCAGTGAAAAACATTTGTATTCTTTTTCCAATGAATATGATATTTTTTTGTTGATGGAACAATAGATAGTTTAGTTCTGCATAATTAAATATTTCTAAACACTATTTTCAAATTTTAAATAATGTCCAATTAACCCATTTTAGCACGGTTGCCCAGAAATCTAATCTTGGTCAAATGCTGTTCTCCCTATATATACCATCTGGAAGTAAAAATAAAATCACTTTAGCCTAATTTAGTGCTACGAAAGGCATGAGGGTGGTAAGGAACAGGAATTAAATGGCTCATAGCCATTTATCTACAGACAAACATGGTTTAGGAAGCGAGAACTTTGTCTTCAGAGCTGCGAGTTTAATTTGGTTTAAAAATAAAAAGGCAACGAAAAACCCAAACCAAAACAACCCCCCACCAAAAGAAACAAAACAAAAACCCCAACAAAAAAACACCTCCCCAAGTCTGATTTAAAAAAGAAATGGAAGAGCAAGTGATAGAGAAAAGTCTCCAAAACAGACACAGGCGCCCCAGAGCCTACGTGTTGAACAGTGTACTCCGAGTGTGGTGTGGGCTGCCCAGCAAGGGTCTAAACTTTCATCTGGTACTCGGGGGACATGAATGCAAGTTATTTAAAACCACGGCACATCCAGCCGGCACGTCACTTTAATATTCTGCTATAGATTGTGTTACAGCTACGCTTTATAATGAACCTTTGGCTTCATCTCCAGTTCTCTGGCGAAGCAGAGCAGTGCCACAGCTTTAGGGTTTTAAGAACTACAGGAGCCAGTTAATACTTCTGCCAAATCCAGATGTGCAGAAGCATCCCAAAGGCAGTGAAAAAATGCCATAGCTTCTTGGAAAAGGGTCTCACATGGAACAGAAATAAACAAGCTGAATTTGCAACGGAGTCTAACTATGACCTATGGTCTCTTGATCAGATTTACAGCTCCAGCCTTCACTGTTTAAGTGTGAACAAAGGCCTCGTTTTAATGCAGAAATAAGAAAAGCATTCAGAAGTATCCACCTGAAGTATACTTAGCAAAAAATGAAGGGCTTGGGTGCTTTCCCAGGGCCAGGCTCAGCCAGCAGCACACGAAAGTGCGAGAGGTCAGCAGAGGCAGGGCAGGGAGAGCGGCCGTGCCGTGCCGTGCCCGGAGGGCTGGGACGTGGCACCAGGAGCACACACGTGGTGTGACGCACTGGGACACAGGTCAGGCGGGACGGGGGACAGGCTGTGCCATAGCTGCGGCATTACCTGCACACATGCTTCCCGCTAAAGGGCAAGGCAAAAACAGAACAAAGCCCTGAAACGTTTCAGACCCCTGCTCCTTGGCAGCGTGGGTAACAAACACTGCGCTTCCGGCAGGTGCGTGGAATGCAACAAACAAGAGGAAAGAATGTGAGACCTTTGCCACTTGTCTGTCTTGACAGTGAAATTCATCCCTCCTTGTCTGAGACCCCAGTGAGGGAAGGGGCTTGAAAAGACACAAATCAGGTTGGTTTTCACTACAAATTCAGGCACAATTTAGCAATCACCTTTTTTTTTTGCAGTGCTGCCAAGCAGGAGAATGGTCAGGCCACAGCAAACTATTGCATGTACGAAGCTGCCCTACAGGACACAGCCCGAGCCACACCTTCCCCAGAAGGTGCCAGCGCAGATACTGCTTTTCGTGGGAGCCAGCTTCTAATTCTGGATCGAGAGTTCTGGTGGGTGCTCATAGAGACTGAATCCACCCCAAACTGAACTGCAACGCTCAGCTATAATGTATAAATACACACTGATCCTGAAGGTTTTGGTAATAGGGCTGCGCTGAAAAGTTTTTAGAGGCATGACCCCTGCAGGTATTTGTTACCACCTCTGTACCGGGGCTGGTATGCATCGATAAAAAGCTGGGCCTGGCACGACAGCTTTCCAGAGCCTGCTGGCAGCAGATCAGGCTGTACTTTGAACAAAAAACTTAGTGTTGCAACATCTCCCTCCTCATCGTTCTGCAGCACTAAAATGAAGCAGGCAGAGAGACATATGCATACACATTCTTTATGTCTGCACTAAAAACTAATAAACATGAAAGCCTACTTATGTCAACACAAGTCTGTTTAATCCTTGCAATAACTTACAAATTGGCTTTTCGAGAGCTTCAAGACATTCTTGACTAAAGAAAATAACACACTAAATCAAGTTTCAAAGTTCATTAATAGCTCAAAATATTTTCTAAGGAGCATCAAAGTAAATTTTTCAGTAACTGCTGATGAGGAACAGCTTTTTGAGATATATCATCTTATCCTCCCCTCAAGGGTGTGACTATTTGTGTTTTGATTCTTGCATTTTTTAATTTTTTTTTTGGTAGCCTGGCTCAAATACGCTAAGATTTTCTTTTTTTTTTCCCAATGCAAAAATATTTGAGTTCTGAAAAGAGCTCCAAGTCTTACAAGAACTGGATAAGAGAATTAAATTACAGTTTCAGCAGCATTCAAGACCAGCAGTGAAATGGAAGAGCAAGGCATATTTGCAAGGAAAGTACCACCTTCTTATTTCAGCTTTGCTATAAAGGAAAAAAAAAATAGTGGAGAGGAAAAGTAGTAGAAGGTAAGATCATTAAGGAGATTGCTGGCAGGAGGTGACCACTCCAGACCAATGATATGAATGCCAATATCTACATGTTTGACTGTCCAAATTTTAGCATCTGCTTATATACTAAAGCACAATGGGCAGAGTTGAATGGAATTTGCCCACAAACAACACAAAATTTCTCATGTACCCTGAAGAAACATAAAATATTCACTCAACAGCCAAATCAGCTCTATGCTGGAGTCTTCATTTGCCTGCAAGTTTCTGAAGCCAAAACACATTAATAAAAGCAAGGAAAATTCTCTTGAAAACCAAGGTTTTATTCATCACTTATGAAAATATTCATTTACTAGTATCAAAATACTAGAAACAGGATTGTCTAAGGTTTTATTTTCTAAGCAGTAACTCTTTGTAGGCAGACTTCTGTTTGACCAGAAAATTTATGAAACTCTGCTAAGATATATAGGAAATATCAACAGTATTGCAACGAATACACAAGGTGAAGCATTTAAAATTAGAGAGGGTAGATTTCAATTCAATACCAGGAAGAAATTCTTCACTGTGATGGTGGCAAGACACCTGAACAGGTTGTCGAGAGAAGTTGGGGGTTTCCCATTCTTGGCAATGTTCCAGGCCAGGTTGGATGGAGCTTTGAGCAGCCTGGTCTAGCAAAAGGTGTCACTGCCCATGGCAGGGGCATTGAAACTACGGTACCTTCCAACCCAACCCACTCTATGATTTTTTTTTTCAAGTTTCACTTCAGACTAGGATAAATTCCCTTCCACAAGTTTGCACATTGCAAATTTGCTGCAGTATGCAAGTCTGGAGTGTCCCAGGAAGCACCCCAAGAAGCTTGGGAGTGAGGCACCACACTGGTGGAGATCCGTAATGCAGCAGAGATGGAAAGCAAGAGCTCCATACCCAGAGACAACATACAGGAAATGCTCAAGTAAATTACTGTCTGGGTGAGCCAAAGGAGGAAAGTTCAGGGGTATTAACATTTTTCTATCTGATGAAAAACAGACTACAAAAGGTATGAGAAACAGATTTGTCACTATACAGCTTTCCACACGTATCCAGCTGCCAGAAATGCTAAATGGCACGATTCAAAAAGGAGGCATCATGCCAGCTGTCATATTCCTCTACATCATGAGTGAATGAAATAAAGAAAGGAAAAGATATTAAGGCTAGAACTTCTCTTAGGGGAATTGCATTAATTCAAATTTTTCCCACAACGTGTTAGTTAAAAATCCAAGAGCTAGTCTAACTCACAATATAGAGCCCTGTCTTGCACTGAAATCCAGCTTCAAAGTAAATGCATTGAAATTATGTCCTGTAATAACTGTGTAGAGTACTTTGCTTACACATTTGTTACGTTCTGCTCTCAGTTACTTATTTTAAACAATAGCATATGGAGACATAAGGCACATATTGTAAGCAACATTCTTTCTTCTCTGCAAAAAGAGAAGTCATGAGAGTTTACATACATTACAATCCCCACGGTTTACAATGACTGGGCCCAGCCCAGATATGTATGCAACATCATCTAGACCTTTTCCACACCTACTTCCAGCATCTTTATGTTGGAGTGCTTTTTAAAGGTATTAAATCTATAAATCAAGCAGTGTATTTCCTACACATCTTCAAGAAAGATTCAGGTTACTATTATCTGCATATCTACTTATTCCAACATTTCCTCACTCTCTTACCTGCCATGCTCCATCCCCTATTTACAAGGATTTCCCACACATGACACGTATTTGTTAGAAGAGCAGCAAACACAATAAGCAAAGAAGCTTTGTGGAGTGATACAGAATTTTCACTGGCTAAAGTCTCGTCTCCCCCAGATCAGAAGAAATCAGTGAAGCTGTCCCAGGAGAGGGGACCTCATCAATGTACATAAGAATCTAAAAGGGGAGTGCCAAGAGGATGGAGCCAGGCTCTTTCCAGTGGTGCTAACCTCTAGGACAAGAAGCAACAGGCAGACATTGATGCACAGGAGGTTCCTACTGAATATGAGAAGGAACCTCTTCACTGTATGGGTGACAGAGCACTGGAGATTGCCCAGAGAGGGTATGGAGTCTCTCTCTCTGCAGATATTCAAGAATAGGATGCAATCCTGTGCCACGTGCCCTGCTTGAGCAGGGAGGTTGGACCAGATGACCCACTGTGGTCCCTTCCAGCCTGACCCATTCTGCGACTCTGAATCCTTGAAAGACAAAGGAAGCTCAAAACTTTCTTCATTAAAGGGCCTATCTATCCACAGTGGAAGTTTGGACTCAACACGCTTCTGACAGACAAATTACGGAAATAAGTGTATCTATTCACCCTCCAGCTTTTTCATCTGGATATACTGCAAGCAGAAGAGACCCTCTGCCCACTGCTCTTAACCTCATTATTTCAGTAGTGCACCAAACAGCTTGTTCACATCTGCGTGTTCAATACTCGGAAAATACCAGTTCAGCTCTCATTTTAAAGCTTGGAGAGACCTTGTTCTGTGTTCCTGGCAAGTCATGCCTGAGAAATTCACAAGGCCAATGCTTGCACTGCCCACTCCTCCCCACACTGCCAGAAGCGGCTCCACGGCATGGTGGGGGACACGCTGCCTCTCTGCCTGCAGCACCCCACATCCCAGTGCTTAATGAAGTCCTGAGCAAGAAATTCCCACACACATCCACTGAAAGCCTTCTCCATCTTTTAACATTCCGGGCCTGCTGCAACTTGCAATGCCTCGTAAAAACTAATAGAAATATACTTCCCCCAGAGCACAATCTGTCAGAGGATAATTCATTTATGACTTGGCTGAACGAGTTTCAGGGCACCGTGGGCTTCCTGGAAGGCAGGAAGAATTATTCAATTATTCCACACACCACCACTACCACCTCTTTTGCTTTGCATATGCTGACACCAGAAGCTGGAGCCACCATTAATAGCCAGCCAATTTGCCCGATTTATTTTCCTAACAGGGTAAAATCCTACCACACATGCCATGTACTGTTTAGTTCTGAAGATCTCTAGCAAGGCAGCTGCTCTGTAATTCACTTTCCTCTACCACATATACATGAAACTGCATACACCATGTCCCAATAAAACAGCTTGCAGACAGTCAACAACACTTTGGTCACTATGTAATTGATTTAAATACTTGAATTTGATGCACCATTTTCAGAAACTTGGAGATTTGACATGTTGTCTGTTTAATTACACACACAACCCAGATTATAAGAGATCCGCAAAAATTTGCTTCGGGAATTAGGAAAAAAAACCAAACATGAGAAAAATATTTGGCACAGCTCTGCGCCCAAAAGTCCTGAAATATTTATAATGCTACTTGACCAGCCAGCGCTGCCACCCTCACACATTCAAAAACCATGAGTCAGGCCCTAGAAATAAGTAGCGTTTTTTAATCTCACAGTTTTATTGCCAAGATACACTCTGAGGTTTTGCTGGGTTTTCCAACATACTTTTCTTAAATCTGCAATGCAAGACCAAAGGATTATTTCAATGATTTAAACTGAATTCAGATTTTGATACAAGCACATCAATACAAAGGAGTGAGAGATTAAAAGCAACCTCCCGCAATGCTCCCCTCCCAAAAATTCACAGTTACTGTGACACTCAAGAACAGCAGCAGCAAAAGTAACTAGTTTCCTCTATAATCTTGATTTCAATGATTTTGGAAGGGCTGCTTTAGGAATATCTCTTCAACATGCAGAAAGACAGCAAGAGGTTGAAGATAGCTATGTGTGGTCCTGATTAACATCCAGATGAGGTTACTGGTGCATATCTCAAAGCACTTCCTGCTCCTTATGGGATGACTGGCAGAACAAACTCAGATCTGTTGCACTGCGGTGTGGCCCCTCTGATGACTTAGATTTTGGCTCCATATTATTCAAGCCTTTCAACAACAACTCAACCTTTACTCTTCCTCCCAATGTGAAGAAAAGGGATGGGGGGATGGCCAAAGTGGTATGTTCTGTGTGCTTTATAACCAACACTTTGCTTGTAGACTCCATTTATTGATGAACAGAGATCAAGCCAATGAAGCTGCTACTTTCCTTATGAAGTTTCACTCTATCACATTATAAGAGCCTCATGGGCAAATGAAACCTAAACCCTCTGTGCTCCCCTGAATCAGAATGGCCTGAAGCTGCTGAGGGAAGGAAGCCACTAGCATTGCCATGATGTTGGGAGAGCAGAAGGGATCTTGTGTCAGGCTCCAAAAGACAGCCCCACACACAGGGTAGCAAGAAACTTGAATACATAGTTGAGTCATGCCCAGAAAGGTCGAGAATCTGTCAGGAAACTGAAAGCCAGAAGACATCTCTAGACCCATTTCGCCACGTCACGCAAAACACCAGCTACAGAATTTTCCCCCGAAGCCAGCAGCACTTTTTGGGCTGGAAACCCAAAGCATGCACATGCTGCTGACAGTGTTTATTCAGGAACCCAGTGGTACCCAAGTGCTCATAAAAGAGCAGCTTGTTTCTGGATGCTGAAGCATTTCCTGCAACTGCACCAATAAAGCAAAAGCTGCTTATATCACAGCCCTGCTTTTCTGATTTAACAGAAACCCAGTGCTGGGCACAGCAAACCCAGGACATGCTACACTCTGGCAAGGACTGGCACAGTAAAGAAAAATGGGAAGGAAAAGGATGGTTACAGGCTTACAATGGGGTACTAATGCCACTCAAAACAGAGGCAAGCTATCCCTATAACTACTTATACCATCTGCTATACAGAGTTAAAGCTCTTATTATTTGTCACTTGGAGCTCTCTGACAAACAGTATGTATTCACTAGTTTTTAAGTTTTTTTGCTTGTGGGTTTTTTTGGTACCGAGTTCTTATTCCCTGTATTCCTATCCCTTCATATGCTTTTTGAATCCTAAACCCTTTTAGTGCCACAAGTAATAATGGTTTCTGAACAGCATTTCTCTTAAATGATAACTAAGAGCAAACTGGTAGACTTACTTCAGCAGTAAGACACAGGTCCTCATGCTAAGAAAAGGAAGGACAAAACTTAAAGGCAGTACAAATCGTTTTCTTGCAAAACTGCCTTCCTCTTTGTGATAAAACAGGCAACAAACTGAAGGACTCAAACCTATTTGGCAGAAACTGAAAAAAGTGGCACTAGAAAACCAACTCTGATTCGAGTGGTTTGCTATCTTAAATACTGAAGTGAGGTTATTTCCCAATTCATAATGCCCATTGTGATGCACTGTGTTTCCTAGAATTGACACTAATATTACTTAAATATCCTTGCATTTAAGTCTAAACTGTTTGCATGCCACCCCTCTCAAGTGTATTCTTCTCCGGAAGCACAGCAGTTACGCATTCCATCTTTATCCTCTTACTCTGGATAACATTTTTCTTCATGAGGAATTCCCTCTTGTGAGGCCTTATCTCCCATATCCAGCCCCCTTCCAAGTCATACAAAAGTTTCCCTCAAGGGAATGAGTCCCTGCTGCAGGATAGAGGCTGACTAGGTAATCATCATCGGGGCAAAGCAGGACAGGAAAATCTCTACAAAACCTCATTTTGTAGCCTGGGAAGATGTTCCCTGCTAAAGAAATGGAACTCTGAAATGGAATGCAGAAAGTAGGAATGGGAAAATTAGGATGTGCAATTAAGAAAAAAAAAAAAAGGACAGAGTGAATGAGTGACAGGGGAGGCATTCAGAGCAACCAGAAGCACTGGAGGCACTCCATCCCGTCGATGAGGTCAGGAACCAGTTGACGTCAATGCCTACGGCATCCAAAATCCTGTACTTGCGCCCATCTGCCTCCATCCCAATGCCAAAAGCGTGCCTTACATTTGCAAGGAGGAAGCAGTGGGAGAACACCCCAGCAGTTTGGCCTTCCACAGCAGTAGGAGGTTACAAAGTAAAGCATCAGCACCAACTGGTTTGCCCTAAATCCTTCCTTTGACTGCTGTAATCAGAGTTTCCCGTGAGCAATTTCCAGTTATTTCATCCCACACCATCCAGGACAGAGCTACAAACTGATCTGGGCTGTCAACTGCAACAGCAGCAGTTTTCATCAGGTCAGGTATCAAAACAAATTAATGTAATTTTAAGTTTCAGCGATCAGCAGTTTCTACATTTTAAAGGTGAAGGTGGAGATGTGTCAATGGAAGAAAATACTCCCACAGAGGAGCTACTCTACTGGCCAGAGAGTACCACATTACCTCTGACATAAGAGGGATGGTGATACTTTTATCCAGAGAGACATTGCAAGAATTCAGGCCTCCAAGCTTTAAGTGCACACCTCATGGAAACCATCTTTAGCTTTTCACATTGAAAGTGAATTGCATTTCTAGACATTTACACAAAATTTACTCTTTCGGTCAAAAAAAGCCTACTCATCTGTATTTCGTTCATAAGCTCAATTATTTAACCCGTGGTTCAGAAGAAACAGTTTTGCAAAACTACCCCAAAAAAAGGACATGCTCTGAGGGTAATAATCTCCACCTTAAAAATGATAACTTACGTAATAATTGCATACTGCAAAGAGAGAAGGGGATGGAGCAGCTCCACAGCATTTCCAGAGCAAGAGGCAGCACTATTAAAGCACTTGATTTACTGATGGAGTTTGACTGTCTGGTCAAAGGCCTGTTTCTATTTGAGCTCTCTGGATGCCATACAAACATCTCTGCTAGTCAGTTCTTTTAGGCTAACAATCACTGGCTCATGCATCTTTGAGAGAAAGTTGTCTGGGAAAGGTCAATTGTCTCCTCCAAGCAAGTCTGTGCTTCTTTCTTCCTGGTAACAACAGGCTGAAAAACCAAAACTGCAGGGTGCCGAGCCGTGATGTACATCAACACAGGCTGAGCCTTACGCAGGAGTCATCTTATGGAAACAACTTATATGCCCACAATTGCACTTTTGCTGGAGTGTTCTTCCAGCGCCAAGGCTTGGGTTCTTAGCACTTACAGGATTACAATCGATCTGCACAATACCAGACTAATTTAATTTACAAATTATGCTCTCAAAGGAGATTCATGTAAGCCCCTGCTACAATGACTTTTGATTCCAGCCAGCTGCCAAAATATGACAGCTGGAAAGTGGAGAGAATAGAATGTATTCATAGCTGACAGAAGCTGTTATTAAATAAGCATTCAGTGGCAGTTTTCACAGCTTAGTACGCTGACAGACATGTCCTAGCAAGTCTGGCTTCAGCACTTCCAGCCTGTACTGTCCCCAGGTATCTGCCACCACTGTGCCGGCAGACCCAGCTCCCATGGCCAAGCCTGTTGGGCTGAGTGAACCTCTGCTGCACCAGTCCCACCTACTATCCCTGCTTAGGGCACTGATGGAGGAAGAGTTTCATCTGTGGAGTTGGCTTTGAGCTCCATCGTGAAAATGCAAGCACAGGTTTTCTTCTGCCAACCTTCTTCAGCCAGTAATTACCACTGACACGGGTGGGGGCCAACTCACATTCAAAAAGACTATTTGGTATTACACGAGCTTATTCCCACTTCTGAGAGGGCCAATATTTGGGGAAGGGGGGGGCGGGGGGCCTTCCTCACACCTCTCTGCATTAAGAAAAGATTTAAAGAAGACAGGAACTCAGGCTGCCAGGAAGCATGCAAGGCTCTCCAACCATGACTGCTTCCTGATTGTGGCCCCTGATGACTATTTACATTACATTTGATCAAGTCACGAATCTAAAAATTAGCCCCTCACGAAGAACTAGAGCACCATCCCCCAAGGGTTAAATATATCCTGAACATATATTTTGGAGGTTGCCTTTTCATTTCTGAACAAGTGCCAGCATACTGCCTTAGACACTGGGCAAAGAACACTCTAATTTGGTCTAGATTCAAAACACTGACTTGATGAGCAGCTGCAGAAAGCCAACAGGAGAACTGTCCGAAATTCAACAAAGGCAAGTGCAGAGTCCTGCACCTGGGAAAGAATAACCCCATGCATCAGCATGGGCTGGAGACTGATCTGCTGGAAAGCAGCTCTGTGGAGAAGGACCTGGAGGTCCTGGTGGACAACGAGCTCTCTATGAGCCAGCAGCGCCCTTGTAGCCAAGAAGGTCAGTGGGATCCTGAGCTGCATTAGGAAGAGCACAGACAGCAGATTGAAGGGAGTGATCCTGTCCCTCTACTCCGTCCTGATGAGGCCTCATCTGGAGTGCTGTGTCCACTTCTGGGCTCCTCAGGACAAGAGAGACCTGGAGCTCCTGGAACAGGTCCAGTGGAGGGTAACAAAGATGATTAAGGAACAGGAGCACCTCTCTAGCCAGGAAAGGCTGAGGGAGCTGGGCTTGTTCAGCCTCAAGTAGAGATGACCAAGAGGGGACCTCATCAACGTCAGAAGCTGACGCACAGGAAGTTCCACATGAATGTGAGGAAGAACTTCCTTACTGTGTGAGTGACCGAGCACTGGAATAGGTTGTCCAGAGATGCTGTGGAGTCTCTCCCACTGGAGATATCCGAGAACCGTCTGGACACAATCCTGTGCCAGGTGCTCTGGGATGACCCTGCTTGAGCAGGGAGGTTGGACCAGATGACCCCACTGTGGTCCCTTCCAGCCTGACCCATTCTGTGATTCCATTGATTTATCAAGATGTCTTTGATGTCTAAAGCTTTACAAGCCTTCCATTTCCCTTTTGATCTGATAAAAGCAAGCCCAACCCTGCTTCCACAAGCTCTGTGGTTTGCAAATCTCCACTGTTTTTTTCTTTGCTTTTTTCTGATTTTGTCCCTCCTTTTAAAGGCATTAGGTAAAGAAAATTAGACAGAAGGTATTGCTCAGATACACAAGCAAGTTGAAGACAAACAATCCCATGAATCTGCCACTCCATGTCTTTCACAACGTAATGCAAGGTCTAGAACCACAAAGAGAAGAGGCAGAAAACATTGGCAGCATTAGACTCAAAACTACACCTGGCCTGACATGTATAAGATGCACATTAAAAAGAAAAATCTTTAATAGCAGATGCTCTATAAACTTTGCCATTGAGATGCCTGGCAGAAGAAGCTTTTGCACAGCAAAGCTGCTTTTTTTTTAAGGGTTCTAAGCAAAATGTTCTATAGCTCCATAGCTGGAGTTTCTACCAAAGTGATATAATCTTTTTAATAACAAAAATACACCTCTACTTACATCTGCATTTTTTTATATTGACAGCATTTTACCTTGGCTCTACAGAAGTCCTGTTTAAAAATCACAAATGATATTGCTACCAATACATCATCACACTTAGAGACACTTTGATCATTTTCTCCATAGACTGAATAAATTTTGGGTGCAAGAATAACTAAACATAAATCAGTTACATTCATAAATACAAAAGCTTATCAAACAGGGAGTCTTACCCTCCTGAAACTGATGCACTCCACATTAATCCAGGCTTAGCATCTAAATCACTAGTCAGGGTTCTTCAAAAGAACTATGAAATAATTAACACAAAATAAAAAGTTTCTGTTGCCTTCCCATGGTAAGTACTTCACATTGTTCTATTACTTGTTAGGGAAAAAACTAGATACTGTGTTAGGTCATTCCTTAATATAGACCAGGGTAAGTCAAACTTCTTTCATATCCAGTTAACATGCAAACCATTTGACCTTTCCAACAGGACTACTAGAGACCTGGCAAGATCCACTTTTTAGCCTATGGGACTTCACACAAGGTATTACATTTTACTTCAGGGCTTTGCTACAGGCACAGCTGACAGCAGTTGCAAGACTTCATTCGTTCAAATACTTTCAACTATCTCTTGCATTTACCTCTGCTAAACTTAACTGTTTAGGCTGAAGTTTCCAATAAAAGAGTAACTCAAAATGAGGGAAAAAAACCTATAATACTAATCCATAGTGGTACAACATTATGGACTATTCTACTTGAATTTTTCTGGCCTCCAAGTCTTTGTGCTCTGTGGCTGCTTACCCAGTAATTTTGGTGTACAGTATTTCGTGCAGCATTTATTAATCTGCTTTAAGGGTGTGCATCATGACATGATCATCAGCTTACAGCATGCTATTTTGTCCCCCTGCTACCTCTCCACTTGGGATAGCATACCCAAGCGACTACATGAAACTGCACTGGTGTCTTGAAGTGACAAAAGATGAAAAGCTACTGCAGTGCGGGACACCACCCCAGTAACTGACAGTGCTGAAAGGGGAGTAATGAAAGAAGCAGATAAATGGGAAAAGGGGGAGGGAACCCATGCCAGCTCTTCTGAGAAAAGATAGTACCTCTCTCTGCAAATTCAGCTTGAGGACCTTGTATAGTAAGGGAACCTGAAGAGGTACTTCTGTCATATTTTCATTGCTGTTACTGCCCTGACAACTTGAGTCGTTCAAACTTATGTAACACTGGCCTTAGCAGTGGCCTCTGTCCCTTCTGTCTCTATGCTCGTAACAGACACCTGTAGAAGCAAACAAACTCAATGGAACAATGGGCTGAGGTCCTACAAGGAAGAGTGCCGGGTCCTCACTTGGGTCTCAACAACCCCATGAAGTGCGACAGGCTTGAGGCAGAGTGGCTGGGAAACGGCCCAGTGGAAAAGGACCTTGGGGTGCTGCTTGACAGCAGCTGAACATGAGCCAGTGTGTGCCCAGGTGGCCAAGAAGGCCAGTGGCATCCTGGCCTGGATCAGCAATAGTGTGGCCAGCAGGACCACGGGAGGGATTGTACCCCTGCACTCATGACTGGTGGGGCCACACCTTGAATCTTGTGTTCAGTTTTGAGCCCCTCATTACAAGAGGGACATTGAGGTGCTGGAGCATGTCCAGAGAAGGACAACAGAGCCGGGGAAGAGTCTGCAGCACAAGTCTAATGGAGAGCAGTGGGGGGAGCTGGGGGTGCTTAACCTGGAGGAAAGGAGGCTCAGGGGGACCTTACTGCTCTCTACAGCTGCCTGACACGAGGCTGTAGTAAGGTGAGGGTCAGCTGCTTCTCCCAACAAACAAGCAGGACAAGAGGAAATGGCCTCACGTTGCACCTAGGGAGGTTTACATCAGATATGAGGAAAATTCTTCACCAAAGAGGTTATTAAGCATTAGAACAGGCTGCCCAGGAAAGTGGTTGAGTCACCATCCCTGGAGACATTTAAAAGATGTGTAGATGTGGCACTTCAGGACATGGTTTAGCGGCGGACTTGGCAGCGCCGAGTTAGTGGTTGGACTCAATGATCTTATAGGACTTTTCCAACCCAAATGATTCTATGATTCTATTCCTCATATTTGCTCAAACTAACCTCAGCTTCAATTTTCATTTTTTATGACCACTGGCAGGAGGAGTATCACCTTTCCCATATTTCCACTGCCTTAGGCATATGAAACACAGTTTTCTCTCACACTTTGCCTTGTATTGGTAACATATGAAATCTATTCTTAAAAAGTCAAAACAAGTAATAATTTTTTTAAAAAAGCCAACAATGTTATCTCCTGGCTCCATACCAAAGCCAAACAAACAAACCTTTCAACACCATGTCTCTTCTCACAATGCCTTTTGATAGCCATCGGCCAATGAATAATGAGAAAAACAGTTACACTAAAAATAGCATCTCCAAATGGTGGGGAAGCCGACAGAAGCTGTCAGGCCTCCAGGGCGAGATACTTGCAAAGAAAACATGCCTAATTTTTTTGCAGTTACTCTTCAATAAATGCTCCTGTCTTTCGGCCTCTGGAAGGACTGCCAATTTTGCATCTGCTCTGAACATCTAATCAGAGCTTATTTTTTCACTACATCTGTCTTTGAGAAATAGACACTGCAAACAAATACTTTAGTTTTTCCATCACGAAATATTTAGCTTATACTCCTCATACCGTAACTAAACCGTCACTTATAAGGGAAAAAAAAAAGAACCAGCATTTTTTAATGTAAAAAGGATGTGCTCACACATCACATCAAACATCGTTCAGCTACAAGCTCTTTGGTTCCTTTTTCTCCCAGTACAGCCAGCTTCACTTTCAGAGGAATGACATCAGCAGAGGAACTATTTTTTAAAAGTTAGCTTCCTACTCAGTCTGAGGAGGCTGTCTAACAAATAAGGTCACAAACAGAATGAGATGCAGACAGTTTTCTTACGCCTCTTCTCCCCCAAGCCCTCCTTCTTCCTAAGCCCACACACCAGTGCTGGTCTGTCATTCTTTAAACTGCACAGCAGAACAGACAAGGGAAGGAAAACAAATGGTAAAAGGAAACAGCCCTTTTCCCAATTTTCTGCACAAAGATGTAAACCATAGTGAGAAAAGAGGTAACCGGGAAATTACATCCGTTCCAACTGATCTCTCTTTCCATCTTCAAGTTAAACTGAGGGGCTCTCTAAAGACTGTTGCTTGCAGGCAACTATGCAAACTCTGAAGCACTAACCAGCACTCTTAGGACTTTCAGAACACTTGCTCATGTTAAACCACTTGTGCAGCTGGGAGCTTTGTAATCATCCAAAGGAAAACCTCTGCTCCTTCAGGACTCGGTGCACAGAGGATACAGACTTTGGCACTGGTAGCTCGTTTGTCATTCTCAGTATATTTTTCAGTAAACCACATCTTGTAAACGGAATTAAACAGAACAGAACAACGCTTCTTGCTTGGTATCTTGGCAAATCCCATTCGTTTCATAAGCACTGACAGCTCCTGTAAAATACAGCATTTGCTGCCCCAGGAGCAGCATCAGCAGGTACGTGCTGTAATGTCTGACAGCATCTCTGACCTGTGCCAGGAAGTTACAGAATTAGAGAAAGGTTGGGATTAGAAGGGAGGTCTGGAGAACATCTGGTTCAACCCTGCTGCTGAAGCAGGTTAACTTATGGCAGCTAGCACAGGATTGTGTCCACGTGGGTTTTGAATATTTCCAGAGAAGCAGACTCCACAACCTGTCTCGTCAGTCTGTTTCACTGCTCTGTCACCCTTGAAATCAAGAAGTTTTTCCTCATATTCATTTGGAGCTTCCTGTGTTTCAGTTTGTGCCTGTTGTCCCTTGCCCTGGGCACAGGCTATATCTTCTCCAGGTTCAGCTCTCTCAGACTTTCCTCATAAAAGAGATGCTCCTGTCCCCTACTCATCTTCACAGCCCTTTGTTGGACCCCCCCAATATTTTCTTGTCTTTCTTGTACTGAAGAGCCCAGAACTGGACACAGCACTCCAGATGCAGCCTCACCAGGTCTGAGTACAGAGGCAGGATCACCTTCCTCTTCCTAATGCACTCCAGGATACCACTGGTCTTCTTGGCCACCAAGACACGCTGCTGGCTCATGGACAGTTTGTTATCCACCAGGACCTCCAGGTCCTTCTCAGCAGAGCTGCTCTCCAGCAGATCAGTCCCCAGCCTGTGCCGGTGCACAGGGTTGTTCTTCCCCAGGTGTAGGACCCTGCATTCGTGTTTTGTTGAACTTCCATTATGTTCCTCTCTGCCCAAAGCTCCAGCCTGACCAGATCTGCTGAAGGGCAGCACAGCCTACTGATGTGTCAGCCACTCTTCCCAGTTTTCTACCATCAGCAAACTTGCTGAGGGGACACCCTATCCCTTCATCCAGGTCAACTGATGAATAAGTTTAACAGGAATGGACTCAGGACTGACCCTTGGGGAACACCACTAGCTGCATGCCTCTAATTAGACTCTGTGCCACTGATCACAGCCCCAAGCTCTGCCATTCTGCCAGTTCCCAAGGCACCTCAGCTGCAGTAGTGGAATGCATCTTCAGCTGTATTTTGTACAAACCATCACAACTCGGTAACAAATCGACCCAGCACAGCAATGCCAGCAGCTGCCAGTTGGGGTTTAGTTAGGAGCTCTCAGTACCTTCCAGGATGAAGCATAAAGTTACTGACACAATTATCACTGGCCAGGCCAGCAGTTCTAATGTTTCTCTCCTATTCACATACCTGCTTGAAGATGATTTCCCCAGCCCTCCATCAAAATAACTTATTTCATACTCACACAAAACTTGATTTTACTGGAAATGACACATACGGCTTAACAAAACAATTCACACAAACACAAGAGCAAGAGGCTCAGCCAGACTCCAGTCAGTCTAAGTTGTCATGCTCTAGGTCCATTCAAAACCTCATTTTCCTTTATTGTCTTCTCACTAGTTTCACACATATTAATGATCTCCCAACACCATCGTAAAGAACGTCAGGATGCTCGTGTGGGATGAATACTGAGCAGCTGACGTGATGTACTTGCATTCCCTACTTCATCCCAAGGTGGGCTGCTCTTCCACCTACTCCTTGAGTGTACTTCTTGCCAACAGATTTATTATCATGTGTCTTCTGTCAACTATAAGCTTGCAACTTCAACACAGAACAACATCCTTGAAACAGCTGAAATAATGAGAACCGAAAAAACTGCAAAACCGAGGGGTTATTTCTGAGGGGGGAGTGGTGTTTGTTTATTTTGGGTATTTTGAAGAAGAAAAGTGATCAGTGAAGCAGAAAGAAGCTGGCACTGTGGGAAACACACTGAAAGAAGCTGCAGTAGAAAAACAGAGCTGTCAGTCAGGTCAAGCATTTCAACAGGACTGTATTCCACTTAATTCTTAAAGCAAGAGAAAAACAAATAGCGAAACATCTTCTGAAACACAACAGTTAAAGTTGCCACCAGGATACGACAAAAAAAGTAACTTTTAAATACAAGAAAACATCCGATGTATTTGCATTAGGTGGGAGAGTATATATTGCCTACAGACTACATTCCTCTTCAAACTACAGCTTTGCTTGAGTATTTCCTTGTTTCTGGTAGCAAATATTGCCATAAAACAGAGAGAAGCACCTTTTAGAGACTACGTCACAAAAATTTTGATAAGCTGCTAACACGTCAAGCACACATTTGGAACAAATATCCAAACCACTCCCAGGTCATCTCAACATAATGAATGCATCATCAATACCAAACACTATTTATTTCCATCTGCAGAGGACAGCAGTTTTGACAGTTCTAATGTTAGTCACTCTTATTGAGTTTATTCTGGTTACATTAATGAAGCACGGGGAACTAACCAACTCCCAAAAAGGTAAAATAAACATAATATTAATTCAAACTCCAAAGAAGCATGGATAGTTTTAAAAGCTACTGTGTTGCACCTAAATAACATAGATCATGTTGTAGATATGATTAACCCCAAATTATGTTAAAATAGTATTTAGCATGCCCAAGAGCCATTTCACCAATCCTGCCTAGCAGTATCTTTATTTCCAAAACGGAATGAGAATAAACTCTTGCACAAACAAATCTTGTTCTCATCTCCTCTAGCTTTCCTTTTCTTTTTCTTTTTTTTTTTTCATCATAGCATAGGTCTTGAAGGAATAAGGAGGAGAACAGTTGCTTCCTTAATTAACATAACCCGCCATGAAGGAACAGTAAGAACAGCAGCCCAGAAAAACCCAAGTTTGCAACCCAGGCTCTAGTAATTCCTACCTTCTTCACCGCAGGCTAACTGCTCACAGTCTGCAATCTCTTGTTACACAAATGACACCTCAGAATTAACTACCTGGAAGCCCTACAGTACACTTACATGTGGCAGCCTGAGCCACTTTAACACTTAGCTGTTAATAAACCTCAACCCACCCTTTATCCCTTATTACTTTCAGAGCAACTTCCTTCCCACGGGCCCTTCCTTCATGGGAACCATACCGCCCATCACACTCCCACCACTGCTCCCGCCCCACACCAGCTTCCCGGTGGTAAATTCCTGACCTGTGCAATGGCACTCTGCAGGGCTCACACAAGTGCCTTCACCAGGCAGGGAGGAGGACTGGGAAAAGCCACCCTGTTGAAGTCCAGCCAGATATAAGTTCACAGAACAAGTCCTGCGTGCATTTGTGTTGTAGGGACGTATATATACTAAATACACATTTTACACACGTCATGTATGTGCACATAACTATGTGCACATGCACTATATACTTATACTGATACATGTAATAACTATCCCATCACAGCAACACCAACATCACATTTATTACTTCCCATGAAATGTGTACAGCTGTATAATTATACACAGCAGCTTTACAGCACTCAGCTGTATAAAGTGACTGACATAACCAATAGCAACAGCTATTGCAGGGTTATGCTGCAGCTAGTCTGCAATGTACTAATTTATGAAAAACCAAATGCTATCTCTGCACTAATGTTAACCTTAGCTGACCCCAGGAATTTCAACTGAAGGACACAAAACAGGCTCACTTTACCCTACAGAGGTAACAAGGAATACGCCCATTTAAACTGTATCCTGTACAAACTCAAGTGGCTTACTAAAAACTTTCTCCAAGGAACTGGGAGATCTTAATTTGTTCAAATCATTAGTGAAGAGATTAACTTTTCAGATAAACAGCTTCAGAAACCAGTGTATTTTCTGAGCTCCATAAACTACACTTTATTTAAACTTAATGTCAAGGAGTTTAAACTAAAGCAGGAAATTAGCCCTCAGCAGCCCAGCATTCATCTTTAGCATCTAGAGGACAAATTAAAAACAAAACAAAACCAAATAGTCCTCCCTGCCACGGAACATAATTATGCTGTCTAATTACTGTTTTGCTAAAATAATTTAATTACCAGCCTTCAGATACAGGAAGGAATTTATGCTACATCAGGAAAAGAAGGGCTTGGGGGGGTGAATTGTACATGCTGTTCTAGCATACCAGGAACACGGGTGTTGAATTCTTCCAGTAAAAACTATCGGGCCAAAGCTAGATTGACATACCAGAACTAAGCTTTTTTTTTTTATCCAAAGGAGGGGAGAAAATAAAAAAAAGGGCACCAGGCAGTCTAATACTTGCATACTCTTAACTACAAGTAGGAAGAAACAGCGCAGCCGAGGAGCGGTGCAGAGGTATAATAGGTGAAGTGAAGATTGTGCTTCCCCGCCCATGCACAAATTAAAGTTCCAAAACCACACCAGTCCCCATCTTTCATTATGTTCTGCTCCTGTGGGCACTGACATTTGTCATTAGGAAAACCCATAACTGAGGCTTTTATAGGTAGCTATTTAGGCCAATTTCTCCAGGCTACTCCGTGCGACAGCACATTTGATTCCTGCAATAAAGTTGTAGTCTAGGCTAATTCCAACATATGCTTCCTCTTTTAGATGGAAAGCCTGCTTACAGCAGGACTGCACTCTAGATCTCCAGGATAACAGAGGCCTCTGTTAAAAAAAAGTAAAAAAAGTATTACCCTTTCCTGAAACTGGTTGTTTCGCATGGCTTACTGCCTACAGCGCTTAGCTGCTCGTCAGTATCACGCACGAGGACCCTGTGCAGGCAAGCTCCTGTGCCTTTCCAAATCCTTGTCATGAAAGCTCCCGGACCATCAAATCAGCAGAGTGCTATCCACAGCCCCAGTTCAAATTTCTCATTAGTGTACAAGTAACCAGCTACTGAACAAGAAACTGAATTACAGTTCAGCCTTTAAGCCCCTGGAATTCAGGAATAAACTGCTTTTCGACCCCTTTTTGTCTCTGATATTAACTGTCCTAATCAGTACACAGGCATTTCTACAGCTCTCCAGTCTATTTTAGCCATATAAAAAGAATCTTTCAGAGCCAAACTGTACTTTGATTTCACCAGCATAATCTACCAGTGGATAAGATAAGCCAAGACTAAATGAACTGGAAGGGTTTGAAACACTAGTTAAGATTAGCTAAAAATATTGCCATGATGCATAAACCCAAATAGAAACCTGCTCCATCTCCCAGGGCAGTATCAATTCTGCAGACCCAACAGGTGTAAAAAATAATTCATCTTTGTCACTAAACTCCACGAAAATGCGGGAGGGAGAGGAGAGCTGTTGACAGAGAAGAGGCCATTTGTATATAAACGATTCCACATGGCGAATCAGATTTAAAGGTGTCAGGGTACAGAGCCATCAAAAGCCAGTCCCCTCACCCAGAGATTTCCAGTGATCCCAGAAATTCAATACTGCAGAGTTTGTCCCTATATTTGATGTGCAAAGTGCTTCAGCCATCTGAAAAAGGCTTTGAAACTCAGCCCATACTGAAAGACAAGCCTTCCCTGAAAACACGGTTTTAAAGTAGGAAACTAGTTAGACAGTGCTGGGTACAAAGATCATATTTGTTTTGACTTAGTTCCTCAAATCCTTTGAATACCAGTTCAGAGCACATACTCTATAAAACACTCATGAGAAACTGGCATGTTCACTCGGGAACGTATTGATGAACTGCTATTTACAACTCCTGTCATTTAAGTACTTTTTTATTACAAATGGTAGGATTTGTAATAACAGACACCACAAGATCCTCGAGCAGCTAAGAGCTGCCGAATAAACAAGGGTAACACGAGTGATTTTCCCCCACTGCTTCCCATTTGAACTGCACAGGCTCAGCCCAGCAAAGTAAATTGCTTGTTTCCTGTCAGCCTCCAACCTCTGCATCTCTGTTTTCTGGATGGGAGCAGGGAAGGGAATTCAAGGCTAGTTTCTTTTGTTATTTGAATAAACAAATGCAGATAAAACAACCATTTCAAATGAACAAATCCTTCCTAAGCTAATTTTCTTGGAGCCTTCATACAATAAAGATTTCTTTTCCCGACTCTATCCCTCCCTCCCTGACCCCCAATAGTCCTCCATGCCAGAGGGCAAGTTGAGCCCCAGTGTCTGTAATTAATGGCTTTGTCTGAAGGTTGTGGGTTGGCCACAGCATAACAGATATCCACACGCAGGAAAAGAAGCAAATGCACTTACTCGAGAGATAGACAGAGGCACATTGAAATCCTTGCCCCCTTGAAGCCTGAAACCCCAGGGAGCCGGCCCGACCAAAGACACGCTGTAGTTGCTCATGATGTTTAGTATTCAAGGACCAGATCCAAAGAACCGATGCCTGCAGAAGAGGATTAAAGTTTTAATTTAAAGATGATAAAAACAGAAGGCACTGTCTGCAATTTTCAAAGCCTTCTTTCTTTGCCTGTATTCCCCTCCCCCCAAAACAGCCAAAAAACCCACACCAGGTCTGTCATGACTTGTGCTTTTATTCCTCGTATGTTGTTTCCCTCCACGGCTTAGGAAGAAACATAACTTGGAGAACTGCTGCTGCCAAAATGTTTGACAACTACTTTTTACTAACAAAACACTGTGTGGGGCAGGGGAGGTAAAAACACCCACCATTAAAGCTCAGCTTAAAAAAAGTCAATATTGAGACAAGCATGAATTGATAGCATCCCTTAAACCCAAGTACAGAAGACATTAGCACTACTGGCACATTCATTTCTAACAAAATTAATATCATATGCTGCCATGTCATCAGCTCAAAGCTTATTTCTAAACACAACAGTGTCAAAGCATCACAACTTTGCAGTTAATCAGAAGAAAATAAAATCCCTGTGACTTTTTTTATTTTTATAGCACAGCTTCATGAGGGCAGAACAATGTCACAGACAAGACAGATATTAAAACCAACTAAAGCAAAATATCCACAGCCACGACTCAATGCTGAGGAAGCAAAACCCAAGCATCTCCCTCTCCACAAATGTGGGCAACAAATTACCTTTAAAAGGCAACTGAGATACTTAAGTGCTGTTCAGCGTCAAAGATTAGGGCTTCAGTTCCACCTCAGATAAGTAATGTTACAATGACATCTTAGGTAGTGGATGCCGTCTATTTTTGTATAGTTGAAGCCCGGCAGGAGCACACCAGGGCGGGCTGGTGTAAGACTACACCGGGGCACAGCCAGATTCCATACTCATATAGGGACATTTAAGGTGGACCTTCAGCCAAGCAGCGGCAGGCGGCTGCAAACCCCACCAAACTCTGAAAAAGCCCGGTTTTAGCTGCTCACACGCTGCAGGGGGGCCGCGTTAGTTTCTCGGAGACGGTGGATTTTTCCAAATGCAGCCCACCCACAAGGAGCACGAGAGCAGGGCTGTCGCACAGCCCCCGTCGGTGCAGGGATGTCGCTCCCCAAGGAGAGCCATCCACAACGCACGTTCCTGGGTTCACCTCCCAGAGCAGCAGAGATCCACTGCTCACACTTGTTTCTAAATCAAACAGTGCACTTAATTCACACCGACGGCCACTCAGGTAACCAGAGCAGGACTACTAGCATTAGGCAGCACAAGAAATATATATTAGGAAGCAGAATTTGGAGCTTGGACCAGAGGTGCCTGGGTAACTGGGCCATTCCCAACCTGCCCCTGCCTGTTGGCATCCAGCAAAGGGGCAGCCCTGACCCCAGGCGCTGACTCAGCCCACCCTTAAAAGCCTCAGAGAGCATCAATATACAGAAGGGGAAACACATGAGACTGAGCTCTCCTGTGGCTAGAGAGGAAGAAAAGCCCACGCCAAGTTTGAGCAAGGATTCTTAGGGGGCTTGCTCACCACTAAAGTGAGCTGTTTAATTGCCCTGTGCACAGAATTCTTTTAAAAAGAGGATCTGCATTAGTCACAGATTTCTTTCTGCATAAAAATACAAATTCTTTTCACTCCCGCTAAACGAAATCCACTGCAGTGACAGGTCACTGTATATTATGAGACTGCAGAAAAAGCAAGCCACATCTAGTGACCAGCACATGGTGCAGTTATTCCACACAGGCGAGAAAGCTTTACCTGTCAATTGAAACTAAAGCACTTGTGCAGCTTTTTTTTTCTTTTTTTTAACTGAGCAACAGCTAGTTAAAATTACAGACTCAGGAAAAAGATTCAATTATATTAGGAATGGATACCATTCTTTTTCATTTGTAGCAACTAGAAATAGGAGGGAAGAGACTGCACGCTGAAATACCGTGCATCCCACTCAGCATCACTCATCTTTCCTTTCTCACCCCCTTAATTTTGATATGTCTGCATCTCCAGCCTGACAGATACACCAGGAAGGAACGGCAGACAAAGAAGACCCGTTCAAAGTTTTAGTTAACAAATTTCTTAAAATGTGCCAGGCCAACAGCTAAAGGAAAACACTGCAAACCACCAAACTCGCTTCGCGTGGGGAGCATTGTGCAAACAAACCAGCTAAGGGTGAAATTGTGCAACTTTCCTTTAGACGGTCAAACGCTTGGTGGACCTGCGTCTGGAAGGGGGAATTTCAAATCCCCGGCAGGAACGCCGGCCCGCAGCACGGCCGCACAGGGCGCAGAGCCGCCCGGCCCCGCAGCGGCCAGCGGGGCCTGCCTGCCCCCGGGGCGGCTGTGCCGGAGCAAGCGGGGGGGGGCAGCGCCAGCAAAAGCCCCCGTACACCCCAGCACCCCTTTGCCCACCTCCCCAGGACGAGGAGCCCCACGGC
>VZTA01013292.1:209900-375061 GCA_013398855.1 Mohoua ochrocephala
CCCTACGGAAAGAGGGAGCTGGGTTGATTTAATGTGGAGTAGCGTGAGGAATGACAGGGATGTACTCGCCCCCTGAGGACATCAAAGTGGGGGAACGGCAGCGAGGCAGAAGAGCTGTTGGAGCTAACAGAGAAGGCTGGCACGAGAACAAACAGGTATAGAGTAGCCATGCATAAATTCAGCTCCGAATTTAGAAGGGATCCGCCAGACATTAAGGTTTCTGGCACAGCCTCGCTGTAGGAGTGAGTGCATGAAATGAACCAGGTTCTAAGGTGATGCTTGATCGGATTGTCATAGGATTAATTATTTAGCACGGAGACTGTCCAGCTGGGAATCCGCAAACCTGGAGTGGGGCAGGCTGGCTGGGAGAGCACTGCTGGGCCTGCCAGTGCCAGCCACTGCCACCGCCTTGGGAGAGGCAGGAACGGGGCGAAGATGAAACAGCGGCGCTTCAGAGTCACGTTCAGCTGCACCTCACTGCTTGGTGAGGCTTGAGGTTCCTGCCAAACTTCGCATGCAAGAAGAAGTCATTACAAGTAAAAATGGCTGTGAAAGAAATGTGCGTGTAGTTAACTGTACCATTATCGGTACAATTCAAAGGATTTCGGTCCCCTCTTCAAGCCCGGATTTACTTTGGAGAAGGAGTGCAGAAGAAAGCTTTAAATTCTTGTTTGTCACCGCCATCCAACACAACACGCAGTCCTCATAATGGACAACCCTACCTCATCACTCTGGCCCCAGAGCACTGTCCCTTGCTTCTGCTGTCACCTGCACAGCCTTGAGCCTGAGTTTGGCCCTGCTGTGCCCATTGCCCCCACAGGCTACCCCAAATGGGAGCCCTCAGGCTGGAGCTGATGCTGGGTTAGGAGACCCATGCCCTAGGTGCCTGGGTGGGCATGAAACCAGGGCCTGTCCAGTCCTCTGAGCCCTGGCTTAGTGAACCCCAACAAGGGTATTTTAACAGTGTCCCACTGAGCTGTGTGTCTTCTCACTTGCCATGACTAGGACAAATGCACCTCAAACAGCATCCCAAAAAGAAAAGCAGCTGAACCCTCCACTACTGTAGCCAAACCACTGTTTCAGAAATCTTTCTTCTTTACTCTGCTCTTTTCCTATTAAGTCTCTCCAATCAGGCAAAACTAAAAATCCCTGTTACGCAAACAGACTCTCACATGATTTTAATTCATGGAGGTAAAAATTACCCAACACAGGGATTTTTCATTGTGTCACAAGGGCTGTAGGTCACTCTCATGCTGTCTTATTTATTACAGTAGAAAGAGCTCCAGGACCCCACTCCCCAGTGTGACTCACGTGGTACCTCCAGTGTCAGCGTGTCCCTGTGCTGACCGCTTAGGTAGCAATCTGCTCTCAGCTCACCAGAGCACACAGCCTGTGGTCCTGCTTGATTTTTCACTTTGCCAGGTTAGTAAAAACATCCTTTTCCACTTCAGTTCTCCCGAAGCCTTCAGCTTTTCCTGTTGGAGGAGTAGCTTGCACATGCAGCATCTCAAGGCAGGAGTACCTTAATTCACCACGACTGGAGAAGAGCTTGCAGAGAGACTTTTGCTGGTTGGCGTTGCAGCAGGTTTCACCCCCGGCAAGCCTGGATGCAATCTGTACCATAGCCACCCATTGCAGCAAGGCCGGTGCCACTCCCAGCTCAAAGCTGGCAGTCTCATCTTTGAGTCCGTCATCACTTCGCTGTGGCGTGATCACTTTGTAACAAATGAGTCTGTTTTCCTTTGCCTCCAGAGACGGGGCACAGAAATAGAGGCAACTCATTAGCTCGAGATCGCTCCATTCTTGGTCACTTTTCAAATATTCTCCTCTTTGAGAAAAAGCTTTTCATTAAAGATGAATAGTGAAATTAGAGATAGTAAGTTGAGCAAGAAACCTCAGCAGCAGCTGAGAACTGTGGCCTGCCTGTTCTTCCTGCCACTACCGGATTTTAGACAGAGCTTACATTTTTCCCTCTGAACAAGGAAGGAAGGAAGGAGTCTGGAAATTAATTAAATGCAGTAGTCAGCTAACCGTGCAGATACAGCCTATCTCAGAATTACTCAGGCACTTAGGTCTCGTTTAAATGCTAATGAAATGCCTTAGGTGCCAGGTAATGGGCACTGCAAAACTGACAGAGAATATCACCTGCGGTGGTGAAGTACAAAAAGGTACTTGTAAATGGAAAAAGTAGTCCATAAATTATGAACAGATTAACAATGCACAGTCGAATTATTCTTAATTAAGCAGCACTTAATGTAACGTTACCTATCTGTGTGCTAAGGCATTGAACTACAAGCTGTGCTTTTACTGCACTGCTACTTTCACTTTTGCTTTTCTTCCAAAAGTAAAGCTAATGCAAATATTTACAACTCAGAGTATAACTGGTGTTCAGCACGAAGTAACCCTCTCTCTAAAGAGGTTAATGTGAATATCACCTAGAGCCTAACAGTTTATTTCCAGTTCCAAGATAGCTCTGTGGCCAAAGAATACAATAAATTAGATATGTTCTATGTGTTTCTGAGAGGCAGGGGCTGCAGTCAGCTTTTGTCAGGGCACACTGTTACACTTTGGTCACAGCAAAGCCCAAAGCCCTTAGAACTGGTATCACAGAAGAACTTTTATTTTTCTGTTTGTTTGGTGTTTCATGGTTTTGTTGTTTGTTTGTTTTGTTCTGTTTTTCTTTTTCCTGTCCCTCTTTTGGAAAGATACCCAGTGCTCAACTGCATCCTCTCTCATACATCCTGTCCACCCCAGTAAGTCCAGTTAGCCCAAAGACTGCTTCACGTGGGAGGAGCCATGTGGTTGGGCACAGAGTGGCTGGCAGGGGGTTCAGGGTCCAGCCAGCTGGGCAGCTACACCCACCCAATTCACTTTGTTTGGGACAGCTTTGTCAGCCAACAAAAACCCCATGGTCAAGTTTACTCTTACTTGTCACCTTTTTTTTTTTCCCTCCCCTCTTAGAGCCCTGTTCTCCCTCCAGCTGTGCTGACCATCTTCACTTGTCATCAGCCCATTTTCGCACTGAGCATGTTTTCTTGTGTTACTTCTTCTGTAGCTGTCGTCCTCTCTGACAGCAGTTCACTCCCCATCTTGGTGATCAAGACAGGTTTTAAACCCGTGGCTTTCATCAGGTTGAAAAGTTAACAGTGTTGCTGTTCCCACTCTAGCCATTGAAGCTCTTAATGTTACAAATGGATTTATTAGTCTTTTTTGTACCCTGATTTCTTCTTTATTTTAGCTAATCAACTAACTTCTTTAGTTTTTCTTTATTGGTGTTTTTCTTTATAAAGAGAAAGTAATATTTACTAATAAAATACTCCTTATTTACGGTGTCTCTGGAATCTTGGTAAATTGCATAAACAGAGGAAATAGGCGTTTGTTATTACTGGACTCCTTTGTAGTGACTGAGCAGACACATCGGAGCCTGGTCATTCCTAGCTCTAAGCTAGGAATATCTGTTTTGTTCCCTCTTTTCTCAGGTAAAAGAAGGACCACCTATGTGGATGCCACAGGTTAAACATTTCCACCTTGTGAGTCCAAACCAACGAAACAGCAACTAAACCTCTTCATTCCAGGAAACACAATTAGCCTTTTCAGAAGCTTAAGGTTATTTACTTATCTCATTAAACGTGGCCCATTTTAGGGACTGAAATCAATGTGAAGCTTCTCAGAACATCGCAGCCTGAACTGCTTCATCCTTAGCCCTGCTGTGAGGCATTAGCCTCATTTTATAGGTGGTGACCAGAGGCAATAAACATTTATACATGCAAGGAATCAACTGTCAAATAATTGAAACCAGTTCTTCCAAATTCCTTCACAGCTACTAACAACTAACTACTGGATTACTCTACCCCAGGCTGACAGAGCCCTTTCTGCTTCTTCAAATGGAGCAATACATGGGAAGAAAAAAAGGTAGGAAAAAAACCATCAGACTTCATATTTACCATTCTTGACAGAGTCAAGCAAGTTACAGGAGTAATGCCTTCAGTCATCGCTGTTCTTACCTCTTGAAGCTGGCTGCCTGCCTTAATTTCCTTTTCCTTAATGGCAGGGAATGCAGAAACCTGTGGCTTGGTGTGGTTTAATTACAGTCCATCAGCTGTGCAGGAAGGGCTCGCTGAGTGATGTCTTTGAGCTATGTTTGAGATTCGCTGTGAACACCAATTAAGGAGGGTTTGGCAGGTAAACAGCCAAACTTTCAGAGCGATCCTTGCAGTTATTTATATTCATTAATGCCACGGGAGAAGAGGTGCAGCTTTGCCTGTAGACTTACGTGTAACAGATTGGCGAGGGAGGGAGCGGGTGCAAGCTGCAGCTCGGAGAGCCTGGCAGGTCGGGAGCAGCCCGGCACAGGGGTTTGGACAGACGGCACAGGAGGGGAGCAGGCAGCTCCCCTGCATTATTCCTACCAGCACCACTCACTCACAAAAGCCTTTTTGTAGGATCTGTTCTGCTGTTCAGCCTGGGCACTCAGCAGATGCCATTTGGGGCTTCACCACCACAAGCTCGTCTCATCCTCAGGTCAAAGCACTGTCTGCCAGTTCACAAAATGAACGTCATCCAAACTAAAGACATCCCAGTGCATCAACAGGTCTAACAACACATTTACAAGTGCATGGAAATAAACTAAGGAAAAAAAAAAATCAACCTATCTTTCCTGTTGTGTTGACTTAGCTGCCCCGGATTTTATAACTGCTTAGGTAAAGCCATACAAAAACCTGTGCATACAGAGAAACCTCTCTAGGCCTTTGTAACCACCTCTACAGTTGTTTGGGGTTTTTTTCCCCAGAGAAATACAAAACAGGCATGAGAACTGTTCCTGCCTGCAGCTCAAGGTCTGAGAACATGTCCAGGAGATCTTATTTTAACTGCTGCACACAAAAAATATTATATCAACTAATAGCCATTCCCACAGTAAATAAAATAAATCTAAACTTTACTGACAGAGGAGAATGGGGAGGAAAAAAAGAAGCAGCCACTAGAGAAGCTTATATTTATACATTTTAAGAATTTGAACAAAACTTGTACACACCAGTGTCATATTTATGTGTGAATTATTTTGCGATGATTTATTTGTGAAAACACCAGTTCCTTGTTGACTTTGCAAGGTTGGCTGCCACACAGATCTGGGTGTCACCCCCAGAAGACTGAAACCTGCATTGTGCTGATATTTTTGGCTGAAATGCTGTGCATAAATCAAGATGAGCAAGAGGGACGGAAGGGACCACAGGTACATAGAAGCATCCCTCACTGTCAGAAGCTGTCGTGCCCTCCCTGGGTGGATCCAGGAGTCACACAAACTGAAGTATCATCAAGCCTGAGCCTGAGCCTTTTCCTGCCAAAATGCTACAGCATTTCTTCCCATTTGAATTTACGTCTTAGAAGTGTTTGTGCTTTTCTGGTCCCAGCTGTTCCCATCGGAAGGCTGTTCTTGCCCCTGTTTGTTTTAATGGCCAGCAACCTGCATCTTATTTCCAGACTAAGTTTAGTCACATATGGGCTTAAATAGTTCTTCTCCCTCCCTGCTGTTTGACTCCTGGGTATTTTTAGAGGGAAACCATATCCCCTGTCAACCTTCATTTTCCTGGGCTGAACAAGTCGAGGTTGCCTTGGCCTCCATTTGTAAGGAAAGATCGTGGCACTCCTGGTGATCTCAGTAGCCGTTCCTTACACCTGTTCAGATTTGTATTTTCCATGGGCATGAGACATCAAAATCATATGTAGTGTCCTAAGGACACCTTACTGATGTCATCTTCTGTCATGGATTTAGTTTTTCCACAGGAAACATCTTGACTGACATGTCCCAGAGTGACATTTCCCTCTCCAAAGAAAATCGTAATGGTGCTCCAAAGGTGCCAGAGAGTTGCACAGTTGATTATTTTTTTTCTACTTTTTTTTCCTTTTTCAGTTTACTGATAAATGATATCCATATGTGTGCTTTTGTTATCTATGCTTCTGAATTCAACTCTGTTACATTGTTGTTCTTACCATAACATTTTTCAGATCTTCCTCCCTCCTGAGAGGGCCTCCCAACTTTTGTCATCCACAAATGTCATTAGCCAACTTGCACACTTTGTGCCTAGTTTACTGATGAAAACATTAAGCAGGAAAGATTTCAAGACCTTTTGATTTTATAACCATACATTTATATAATTATATACAAATATGTAAACAAACTCCATTAACTACCTTTCTGCCTGGTAGTTTTTGTTGCAGTCTTTCCTGCTGCAGCCTTCCTGCTCACCTTGCATAAAAATGATGGTTTTTGGCAGATTAAGGATTGAAGCAGGACGTCAGATGCGGTCCTGAAGCCCAGATGAATGAAATCTGACACATTGCCTTTGTTTATAATCTCAGTGGCAGGACAGCTGTGAGGTTAGCCTGACACAGGCTGCCCTTGGCAAGCGCAAGAAGCCGTGCTGGGAGGAAAGCGCAGAAGTGCTGCAAGCTCTGTCTGGAGAGGTGCTCAGACCGGAGCCACAGGAGTCAAAGGCTGCTCAGAGGTCTGAGTGAAGATGGCAACAGAGAGAGCTGGTATTAAATTATGGGGACGTTTCACAATGCCTTGGACACAAAACGTTGTCGTGCCAATATTCGCGAGGCAGCAGAAGCAGAGAACTTAGCGGTGTCATAGAATCATAGACTGGTTTTGGTTGGGAGGGCTCTTAAAAGGTCATCTAGTCCAGCCCCCCTGCAATGAACAGGGACATCTCCAACTAAATCAGGTTGCTCAGAGCCCCGTTTGTTTCAAAAAGGGATAGGGAACAAAAGAAAGAGGGAGAAAACAGTGTTTTAGAGTTTAAGGCCATTAAAGCAAGGGTAAAATACTACCTGAGACATTTTAAGGAAAGATGAAAAGAAAGAAAAAGCTGTTGGGGAAGTATTTCTCATCCGTGCTTCCTATCAGCAAGGTGGTCACCTAACATGGATAAACCAAAACTATGGATATCTGGGTTCTTCTCTGAGCTTTTTTACTACATCCACATATGGAAAAACGTAGCAGCCATTTCCTGCAGAGGTCAGGCTATATATAAACAACTGCAAGTGAAGCAGGGCCTAATGCAATTGGCTTCACGAGCTGCCTGTCCACAGCATCTGTGCAGCTACAGGTGGGACATGGAGTCACATTAATCAATCCAGGGTTAAACAGGAGCTGACAGTACTTTGGAGGAACACGAAGTGCCTGCAACCTGTTAGCTGGGCACAGGCCTGCACTTTCCCTCTCTTTGCATGAGATCCACCCTCCAAAGCACAGTGATACAATCCTCTCGCTCTGGAAGCTTTCATTCTAAAGAACACATGAGAGTGACAGAACAGCGACATCAATCACTTTAGGCACGGTGTACGTGTTGAAATGCGGGACACAGGTCGCACAGCAGTACCTGCAGTGTCTGTGCTAAATGACAGAAAAATATATTAAGAGACTAGTTAAAGGAACAGCTGGAAAACTGGTGGAAGGGGAAAACAGCGAAAATGAGAGGGAGAAGAGTGAAAAGTTTCAGCCACCACCTATTGCGGCTAAACTCATATTGTTTCTAAAAATACAAAAGCAGAAAGCTGGTAGGAAATGTTGATGCCAGAAAGCTTTCAGCAAGTGAAGGGCCATGCTGGTGCCCAGTGTAACACTGAGCCTCCAGAGCTCCAGGACTGAATCTGACAGCCACGTCCTAATGCCACTGCTCAGCTCCACCTCAGCTTGACCGAAACTTCAGAGCCCATTAAAATCAAGTAGAAACTTTCTGTGGCTCCAGCTCCTAAGTTTAAAATTGGCACGGGCTCCTAAGTTTAAAATTTGTCTCGCATTTCGCCTCTTCCCCAGCCCTGTAGCTCGATACCCCTCGTTAGCCTGCTCAGGATGGTTTCTGTCCGTCTCTCTGGAGAACATTTGTCACCCCGGACTGCTCCAGCCCCTGCTTACTTCGTGGAGAAGGAATTTTGGCAGCAATTAGCTGAAGTGAGTTTCGAGACCTTCAGCCTGTTTGTTTGACCTCTGGAAGTAGGTGGCTAATTCAAGGACAATGGAAGCTGTCGTGTTACCTGTTTCCAACATGAAATCAATCAGGGGAGAGCAGGAGTGAAGTCAGCCTTTCTGTTTTGATAAGAGGGTGTCCAAAGATCCCTGGAATGAGCGGAACTCCAGCAGCCACTCGGGCGCAGGGCTGCCTGCTATTTTTACACCCGGGGGCAGGGCTGGGGAACAAAGTGGTTCTTCTGCTCCTGTTTTATTTTTATTTTCCTGAAACTGAAGGGGAAGGGCACAGCTCATGGCTTTTATCCTCCAGAAGTATGCGTGGGCAATTAAATTTTTTTTTTTTATTCCTTTATAGTGAAAAAAAAAGTGTTACCAGTATAGCCTTATGTCATATATCATATATATGTATTTATATCATAGTCTACATTATATATACATATCATATATTTTATTATTAGATGTCTAAATATTGTTTCAACTTTCAAAAACAGACTGTCTCTAAAGACAACCTTTAAGAAAATGGAAAATGAATCCAATATCACATGTGTAATGATGATGTACCTGGTCTGTGGTCCAGGTGTCAGGAAACAGAAGACAACTTCACTCGGGAGCTGGTTGCCCTAATGACGCAGAGGGACAGGGATATCAAAGTAGGACAGCTGAGAGAGACGTGAGGCACACACCAGGTCATATTTTATATGGCAAAAGTCAAAGTAATGGTGTTTTGTAGAGTTTAATTCACGTGCAGAACTATGTTTGAAATTCAGTTATACACATATTTGTGCTAAGCCCCTTTGGAAGCAGATCCAAGTCATCCCAATGTTTGGAATTTTTTAAACCAGTTGGAGATATAACTCAGTCATTGCAGGGTTTTTTGCCTTTGAGGGAGGGAGCAGTAGCACTTAATTTCGTTTAGAAGTGCCCTTTTCCTGTTGACAGAGATAAGCCCCCAGAGAGCCTCATCCAATCCTCCCGTGCTAAATATGACAGAAAAGAGTCTTTGGGAAAAGAAGCCCAGCACAAGACCCTGGGGAACACTAATTGCAAGCTTATTTTAACCATCTTGCATGTTCTGAATAGTTTACAAGGCTGTTCCAGTTGCTGAGAAGTCAGAAGTCTTGGTAATAAAGACCCTTGGGAAACTGATCCATCAGTTTTACAAGTTTACAGTGCTGCTGGAAAAGGGCCAGCGAGCTGGTCCCTGGAAATGAATGAAATATTTCTCTATTACCTCATATAGCTTGCAACACCGTAGTAGCTGAGTAACTTGCAAGTGTTGCTGCATTCGTCCTTGCAGTATCTGAATAATCCGGGGAAATACAAGCACAAGCAGCTATAAAAATATTTCCACCTCTCTTTCGTGGGCAGGGTTTCCACCACTCCTAGCCCAGCAGGGGAAAATCTCGAAAAGCTTCCCTCTGTGGGCCATGACCTCATCCTAAGCATAGACCCTGTTCCTCCCCCCCACTCCAGCCTGCTCCAGGCCTCTGCTAACGGGACAGCAATGCTCACCTAACCTCGGTTTGTTTCTCACTGGACTAGTCGGTGGATTATGACAATTTTCTGTGAAGACAAAGGCGCATACAAGAATTACCAGATTAGCCCCTATGGGCTGGTTTCCCTCATCTCACAGGCGTTTGGGACCGAGACATGAACCCAACGTGGCAAATGACACTTAGGAGCCATAGGTGCTTTTCATTAATAGCTACATGACCTATAACTTAGGCCTTCTCATAGATTATTGCCATCATGCTATTTTTAACATTAGCAGTCACTGGGTATATATCTATGTTTTCAAACAAAAGCATGGCTCCAGCCCAGAGGCTCTTTGCAAAACAATTTTCTGCTCCTTCCCCCTCCACCTCCTCTTTTCCTTCCCTCTCCACCCATAAAATTCACATCCAAATTCAGTTATCTCTGTTTATCTGACAGGAAGTGCCAAAGGAAAAAAAAAAATTGATGATAGATTTAAGAAAATAATACATCGTGTATGCAGTAATTACACACCATAAAACATTTTACTGCCATAAGCCAAAATATGTGCTAGGAGTATGCTAATCAAACTTATTTCAAAATAGCTGCTTAGAAAAAAAAAAATATGAGAAGAAGGGCTGATTGCAAACAGAAAGAGCACATTTTCCATGTCTCACCAAAACCTTTGCAAAAAATTGCTTCTAACCATCTCTATTTAGGAGAGGGGAAAACAGCATGAGAAATGACTTTTTTCCTTCTTGCACAAATCAGAACTTGACTTGGGGAACAATACACCCTGTCCTGCAGCATTAACCTTACAGCCTCGGGCGCTCGGCTCGAAATGCCTCACCAAGCAAACAAACCCTTCTGGAGAGAACCACCTCCTTATCTACCCGCAGAGAAAGGAAGACATAAAGGATGAGTGACGGCAGGAAACTCACATTTCATTCCAGTGACGAATTTTGACCAGCTTTTCATTCCTCACACTGGAGATGCAAGTGCTTAAGAGGACCACAAAGACAGGGATGAGTGTACACAGCTCCTTTTAAGGAGTAGGGAAGCTCTTTTTGGCAAATAAACGCGTTTCCACTGTTGCTCAGTCATCAGGATCACCAGACAGAGGGCGTGGGCTTATGTTTTTCCTTTTTTTGGGTCTGTCTAGCCAGAGTTTTGCATAACTTCCCCCACCCTGTTTCACTGATCTTTCTGCAAGGATTTGAGCAGTTCATCTGCATAGTGTTCTGTCTGACCTGCCCAGTGATTTCCTAGGAAGTCAGGAATGCGCTGATCCCTGGGTAGGTGCACAAGGAATCCAGGGGCTGGGGCAGGTCCCTCTGTTGCCAGGGACAGCTCTCACCTCAAGAGCCAGCTAGTGGGGCTGAAGCAAGGTAGGCACACCAAACTGTGACTTCCAAAACCGGGGACATCTCTAGCGGGCAGGGATTGTAGTCAGTCGCTTGAAATGCTGTTAGCAAGGCCTGACTTAAGAGCAAACATGTGGGGAAAATGGTGACCTTAGCAGCCATGTATAGTTATTGCAAGCCTTGAAACATGCAGGACTCTCAGTAAGCTTTTCGTGTGATGGAGGTGGATACAGAGGTGAATGAAAACCATGAAGCAATATTGGCAAAAAAAAAGTGATGCTGTCGGACTCACTCCACAGCTCTCCTGGATACATACAAGAGTCCCTTTGCTAGACTGTGGAAATGAAATAGATTTTATCTCCCTAAACTTCAGGAAGGCATCAGATCTAGGACTGCCTGGTTAGCTATAAAACAGACATCAAGAAAAGGGGATGGCTACAAAAAAATTTAAAAGAAAAAAGGAAAGTTGGTAAAATCCTCCAAAACTAGGAATTTCAAAGAAATGCACGTCTGTAAGAGTGTTAAGAAGGGGTGTATGGAACTGCAAGAGGGCTTCTTGCAGAGTTACTCAGGGTAGATTTTGAAACAGAAAGTATTAGATGTCCCATTGGCTGTGCTAATGCCAAAAATCTGTTTTCTTCTTTTTGATGATAAATAACCTTAGGGGGGTTTTCCTATCCCAGAGAGAGGGTGGAATAAATTAAGAGTGGAAGTTGGCAGCCTTGCAAGACTGAAATCTTGGAGCAAACTCCAGAGCAGCTGGGACAAGGCAACCTCACTGATGCTTCTGGATGGCGTTTAGTCTCTTTACAAAGGACTGAGCGATATGTGCAAAGTAGGAAAGTAGCAAACGAGGCTTGCAAATACAAGTCGTCTTGCTGTAGAAGAAATCAAATCTAAAGAAAATGTATGACTAATTTTACATTATTACCTTGTCTTAAAAATGTGTGATATTGAACATAATCTTTAATCCTTGAAACATTTGAAATATCAAGAATAAATTACTAGTTCATGGCTTTTTGCTCTTCCCCATATTTTGGAAAGTATTGATTTCTCTAGCTAAGGACAAGATATGGGATGTATCATTCCAGCAGCAATCATTCTTCACATTCAGCTTTATTCCAATGGATACAAACCTCTCTTGACCCTAGCTAAATTAAAAGAAAGAACTAAAACAAGCGGGAGGTTTAATAAAAGTAACATTGCATCAGGTGCACAAACTTCCTGGAACGGCTAAAATTTACAGACAGAGTCATGGATTTTGGCAGAGCACTGGCATGTTTTGACGAGGTCACCAAAGGTGTAAAGTGACTGCAAGACATGTATTTGATTATCTCTTAGATTTATAGAGGATTTGCTTGCTTGGAAAGAATTTTTAGAATGATTGGCATACACAATTTGTGTAAGCTAACGGTGTTGGGATTTTATAGACAATTCTATTTATATACGAACTGGGGGGAGTTCTGCTTCTTGATCTAAGCTCCCGTGTAGGCAGGGGGTGCGAGTCTCCATTTGCTGCCTGCACGTTCCTTTGGACAGAACTCCACTGCAAGTGCCAAAAGATCCCACAGCAGAAGGGCAGCATTTTACTCCCACTGTAGACTGTCAGAGACCCACTCAACAACCAGCATGGCAATAATGGAGCTGCTCCACTGAGAAAGGGCACAGGCCAGCGAGGAACTGAGCAAGATTTATTAGCACCCTTTATGTAATGGACACAGAAAACTTTGTGTACTCTTGTTCTAATAATAGCCCCCCCAGTGACGAAGGGGATTTAATGGAAAGATAGCTGTAGACCCCTCGTGCTTTAAAAAAAACATCTCACAGTCTCCGAGTGTCCATTCCTTTGCTTGTCCTCATCTTTCACTTCCACTCAAAGCTATGTTTTGGCCATTTACGTGTGCATGCACAAATTCCCCGAGGCTTAGAGTGAAAGCAAGGAAAGCTATTTGCCTAAAGATGTAAAGGGGACAGGGTGGAGTTACTCTGCTGACATTAAGTTATGAACCTTCCCCCAGAGGGCAATGTTCTCTTCCCAAGGTCTTGCCCCCCAGGCACAGAGGTGAAAAAAAGCTCCTTTGGTGATAGAAAGGATTGAACAAAATCCTCCCTTTTCCCGTAACTGTTCCTCAAAAATGGATCTTGAGCACCTTTAAGTGGAGCTAACTGGTTTCTTCACTCTGCAGATGAGTAAAGCCACTCTAAAGGGAACGACTCCAACATACCTCAGCAGGAACAGAGGAACAACAGCAAAGCACTGAACACAAACACTTCCCACTTTAGAAGCAGGGCTTGCTTACTAGAAAAGTGGTAAGAAAGAAGAAAGACCATGCCACAGGGCTTTTGGGCTTTTTTCTTTTGTTTTTAGATGCCAAAGAGTTTCACAAGGATGGAAACAACATATGGAGGGAAACAGACTGAAGATGAGGAAGCAGATGAGGATCAGAGAAATGAAGCTCCTTACTTGTGTGCCAAATGTGGGTGTGGAGAAGACATCATGGGGTTTGTAGGTGAATTTTTTGGATTCACTCCACTGTCTGTTGCTCTCCAACTGAGACAGCTAAGTGAGAGGCAGCCCTGTCATCCCTGTACATAGAGAGTTCAGAACAATAGAGATAAATAAGTTGCAAGTAAGTTCATTTCAACCCAATTTAAAGGGGAAGAATGCAGCCAAGAAAGGCTGAGTTAATGCATCCCATGGGCCCACAATAGTTTTTGTGCATCTCTTGTTTTAAAAGAGATGTGCAAGGCCCATTGTTAGTTAAGGACTATTTTGAGAGCTGGATCAGAGGCAGAGATAGGGACAAAGAACTGAAAAAGTGACCAGCTCTACAACAGAGGACAAAACATAAAGAGTGAAGTGTGATTTTTTCCAATCCCTCCTCCAGAATCACTGACCACCTTCTTAGGTTTACTCAGTGTTTATTTGCAGTCATCCTGAGGACCACATTGCCCACCTTCCCTGTGGCTTTGTGAGGCACAACCAGCACTCAGCAGCACGTGTGGCTGAGAGAGTTACCACCTACAGCCATTGTGGCTGGGAAGGTGAAGCAGACTGTGGAGAAAAGTCTGTTTCTTCATCAGACTGGGAGATATCAGGAAAAACTGTCACTGTTAGAGTGGTCAGGCTCTGGATAGGTTGCCCAGTGAGGTGGTGGAGTCACCATCCCTGGAGGTGTTTGAGAGGCATCTGGTGCTGGGTGATGGTTTTGTGGTTATGGGGTTACAGTGGCAGTGCTGGGTGGATGGCTGGGCTTGGTGATCTAAAGGTCTCTTCCAGCCTTGATGATTCTATGATTTAATTAAAAACTGCTGTTTAGAAACCATTTTAGCTAGGAAGTAGCTACAGAAACTGGATGCTAACTGCAGAGCATGACAAAGGATCATGTCAGCTAGTGCTGTTTTACGTGACAGTTCTTTTTCTGACGGGGCTGACTCAAAAGCTGTTTCTCTACTTAATGGCAATAGAAAGCTATTTCATAATTTCCAACTCTTTAAGCCGTATTTTGCTATTTATGGCAGCCTTCTCTCCCACAGATGCTGCCATCTTCTCTGCTTACAGCTAATTCCTTAAGCGCCACAATTCCCTGGATGGCTTCTTCAGTTTGGCTTTTTTTTTTTTTTTTCCAAAGGATAAGTGTATTCTTGCTGTCTAATCCAGGATTCGCACCAGTCAGCAAAGGGGATCTGGACTTGGCCAAACATCTACTTCTTAGACTCTGTGAAGAGAGTCTGCTTTAATTTCATAGATGCTATATTAGATTTTATCTTAAATATAGATCTTAGTTTTATAGCTGCTACCACTGGAGCCACACTTCTTTTACAGCGGGGGTCTGAGGTACTGCCAAAGCTGGCAAGGGAGGCAAAAGGGTTTTCTTTTAGCCCAGAATGCACACTCGTTTGTGAAATGTGATGTTGTAGAGGTTTATGAGCCGAAATTATGGCTAGACTGTGTGGGTGCCAGGATTTGCAAGTCTCTGGTGCCATTACAGCTGTCACCTGCAAGAACTGAATGGAAGATTTGGAGCATCTGTGGCAAGTTTATTCCCTAAACACAAGCAGATGAAACTCCCTCATTCCTAGCACCTCCAAGAGTAGATCTCCAAGAAGAATATAAAAATTCTAGCCACCTAAAATGTATTGGAAAAAACTCTTCTCTTTAGTATTAATAATTCACATATGTTCAGGAAAAGAAGTGGAAAATAGATAAAACGGGTTCTCTCTTTTTGGAGTTTGCCTCTTTCTGGCTGCCACATCCATCCTTGTAACCTTGGCACTGAAAATGACCGGGAGGGAGAGAAAAGGAGATAGCCACTTTTTTTCATTCTAGACAATGATTCTGTCTCCTTTTGGTCAAAACAAGACCCTTTTATTCTCCAAGGTTTGGAGGACTCAGTAGAGGACAGTGAAGTCATAGCAGAGGCAAAAGCAGATTTTTTTTCCTGCCTGAGGAGTTTAACCTCTTTGAAAGTTGTTGGAGCAGCTTCAACCCCTTACATTTTTCTCTGTTCTACTTGTAATTTTTATATTTTGGAGGGTTTTTTTTTGTTTAATTTTAAAATAATTGTTTTAGTGAGTTCCCTGCCTTCTTTGGAGACAAAAAGTTTCTCTTGGACCAGGAGGCTGAGCTGTGCACCAGCTACACTGCTGTTCACATCTCAACAGCAGAAAAAAGCCTCTCTGAACAAGAAAGTGATTCCCATTTTATTTTAAGGACACTGTGGGGAAAGATTTGTGCAGAGAGGAAAAAAAAGAGCAACAGAGAAGAGAAAAAAATCCTCAGTAAGATCTAACTGATAACTAAAAAACAAATAAAGGAAAAATTCTATTTCACTCGGTATTTTAATAATGTTTTCATTCTTCATAAAAGTGGGCTTTAAAAAATAGCCTTAAAAGTCAAGCCTAATCCTGACATGATTTTTACTGGACAACCTGAAGCCTTGCCTAGACTTGTCTGAGACGGGGATTTCAGAGACTCTTCCTGGCTTTCCTATAAAAACGCATCAGGATCCTGGGAAGCGTTGGCCGTAGGTTCTCAAATGCTTGTGTTGCTGCTGGGAAAGGAAACCTCACTGATGACACCTAGTGTTTTACCATATCCCAGGAGAGAAGGCTGCTCTGAGGGATACCCAAGGGGCCTCTTCTCCTCCCACCGGCTCGGCTAATAAAAACCACTGGAGGTGCAAGAAGTGGTTTGTACCGATCTTCAGCAGAAGAAATGGGCTTCTGGCTGTGGGTGTATAATGAGCCTAAGAGCAGAAACTTCTCTTTTTACCGGTTTGAAAAAGCAGCTCTAATGAATTTAACAGTGACCACTCTTAGCAGCAGATATACAACTGTGTTTCTTGACACAGCTATTCCTATTTAGCATCTGTACAACAGCACAGGGGGAAAAAAAAATCGAAGTCAGACTTTTCAGCTGATATAAAGCACTCGACATCAACGTATACAGTCTGAAGTCCAAAATCACGGCTAGGAAAAATGTGGATTGGGGGCAAGTCCGTCATACAGGAATCCTGCTGCTCTCTGCCAAGTGACGAGTGGAAGGTTTTGCTGGCTGTGAGGAGCATGGTGTAAAGAGTCAGACATCTTTGTTTCCATTTCCCCATTTTGGGCAGGCAGAAAATCAGCCAAAGCATCTGAGAGGATCATGAAAGAATGAAAGAGTGAATGAGTTTTCCCAAATCTCTTAATCCTCAGATACCAACCCAAACAATCAGGACCAGTCACATGTATTGCAAAAGGCCAGTATCCAGACTAATTCCTGCAGAGTTACAGACAGTGGATAAAGTTTTAAAACCTTCTTATTATTTTCTTTAAGCAAAAAAAAAACCCCAAAAAACCAAAAAAAACCCCAACATGTTTTTAAAGTATAAGAGAGGAACACTAAATACTGAGACTAACTGAGAAGGGAAGAGGGCGAAGTTGCATTTGCCCTGTTGCACACAGAATCCTGTAAAATTCAGCCTCATTCTACAGATCCTGAAGTCAAATGGACAAAGGTACAGAATTCACCCATGGGAATGCAGATACTGAGAATAAATCAGCAGAGACATTTCAATAGAGGTCCAAGGCTGGCAGAGCAATGCATTGGCACAGGCTCTGTTTAACAAATGAATCCTCGGGGCAGCGTATTTCTGGGAAAGCTTTGGGTCATTCCTTTCTCGCCACTCCCCTGCACCCCAAATGAAGCGATGACTGAGTATTTACAGCCTGGCCGTGTCAGAGGGTTGACAGTCCTGCTGATTTAAAGCACAGTTCTACTAGGAAAAGTGGCTCTGTGAATGATAACCTCATGGCTTTCTATTTATGGCATCTCGCTGATTTCCAGTTCAAGTGAACTGGAAAAAAGAATACAAATAACTCAGCTAGATTGGGTTCTTTCTGGTTTATCTGTCAATGGCAATTAACAACACATGAGTCAAGCTCTGTCTTTCCATAGCTGAGCAAACAAAAGCTGAAAGGTTCAGTGTAGCTTTTCTACTTTTGTCACTTAAATGAGGAAATGCCTCCCTCCAGAGTGCAGCTCCCCTTTGGCAGCCAGGTGCCCTGAAGCCCTTCTTTTAAAAGGAGAGGCTCCAGCATCTCCCCTCCCAGACAGCAGAGGAAGGAGGATGGGATACTGTACTGCTTATTTCTTGATTGTTGTAGAGAAAAGTGAACTTTAGGCACAATTTTAGTGACTGTTTCCCTCTACTGTTTTTCCTTAGCTCACCTCCCTGCCCAAAACCGCCGTACACTTGAAATGCCCATTGTTCTTTCACCTTAGCCCTACTCTACTAGCTATATATATATATTGCATGGCAACATAAATCATTAATAATTCCATCAAAGCAGGTGAAAGCATTCCAGTAGGAAAAAAGAAAAAAAAGTCCATTTTTTTCCTTATTAATCTGGCCCATGTGTTCTCCATTTTCTTTTCCATTAGGCAAATAGCCATGGAGTATCCTATGCTGTGCATAAAATATTGCAAAAACGTAACCAAGCAGCTCAATTCAGCTGCTCAAATCATGCAGGGCCATCGGTATTTTGAGACTGTCTCTCAATTTGCTCTTGATCAAACTGAGGGGGGCTAAGATTTCATGGACCAGGACCAGAGCTGGATACAGATGGGCCATAAAATTTTTTGGTTTTTCTTTTATTCCGTTTTTGCACAAAACACCTAAATGCAGAAAACTGTTTTTCAACTTTGGGGTTTTTTTTCCATCAGGGTAGAAAAGCCTGGATTTCCTGTTGCACTCTTTCTTTCTGTTCACCCCCTTTACTCTGCTACACCCAGAGATCCTTTTCCATCAGTTTGCTTTGTTATGCTGCAGCTTTTCAAAATGTGGCTATGTTTATGAAAACATTGAAAAACAGCAAAAGGAAAATGAAAAAAGGGAGAACTGCCAAGCCATAGATGCAGTTAACTGTTACCTTCAGTGAGGAAGCATGGAAAACAAGAAAGAATGCATTTTAAGATGTAAATACTTCCTTTAGAAATATTTCATGAGAACTGAGAGACAGGCAATCCATTTAAAGCAAAGCTTTGACATGTTTAAGGAATCTCAGCTCTGCTTTCTCACAGGAAGCTGAACTCAAACTTTGACCTCCAGTTCCTCCATCTTTCAGCTTTAGGTAACAGATGGGATTGTGGAGGGACTCTTGGAGCAATGTTTACCAGTCAAAAATGGAAAATAAAGGGGTTCTGGCAATCCCCAAGGAAGCTCTGTTCCTCTTTGGGCAATATGCTTTCATATATATACATAGAGATATATATATATATGCACGCACATATATATATGTATATATTTTTTTTTAAAAATGACATTCATCTTGAAGGAGCCCAATGCAGAGCCAGCAATTTGACTTTCACTTTTCCTTGCTTATGCTCACTTTTCATATAGGTTTCTCCTGAAGGTCAGAGCACATGAAACTAGCAATAGAGAGACAAGCACCACTTCAAAAATGTCTGGTTTTAGAAGCCCAATTGCTCTTCAATTAGCACATAACTCTTGTCTTAATAAACTCCCTTGTGTCTCTAAACACAACCAATGGCGAGTTGCATTCTCTCCCACAAAAGACAGTGAAAGCAATTAGTGGAGAAGTGAGTAACTATTATTAATAGTTACATTTTCTGCCTGGGCTGCCAGGGCCAGTGGGGCTGTAACAGCCACCAGCTCACAGTAAAATGACCTACAGCAAGCTGCTCAGCCAGACAGAGCACCAGGGAGAAATCAGTCCCTCCAACAGATTCTCCCTCATGGCATCAGTCAAGCATATATAGAAATGTGCAGCATTTAAAGGCCACGTTAGCAGACACATCCTTAGACTGCTGCAGAGATGATGTCTGCAATCGCATTATCTGCCCCCTCAAATTTACCTGTTCTTTTGAATTCTTCTTTGCAGTGTATTTGAAGGATTTCTTGCTTGATACATCTTGTTTTGTTCACACCGAAACATTCCCTTGTTTATTTCTTATAGGATCTTAGAAGGGGGGAAAAATCGTTATCAGATTCAGAGCTCTTTCTTTACAGGAGTGCCCCCACAGCCCCAATTTATAAGGGGAAGCAAAATCACTCAGGTGCTGCCTGATGTTAACTTGAGACACCTGCCGTGGTGGCAAAGCTGCGCAGAAGAGTGTCTGAAAAACCAGAAAGAGCTGAAAGCAACTGTGAATTATTTTCCAAGTTACCCTGCTGTGCCAGTTTTAGGCAGTTTTCATCCTGCCTTCTGTTAATCCGCCCTTGCTCTTTCCCTACTGTGTTCCTGCTCACTGCTCTCTTCTGTGCGAATCTTCCAACTTTCAGCCACAACACTAAAATGTTCTCTCTCACTTCTTGGTCCATACATTTCCTGCTTTAAAATGCCAACACCTCTGTCTTTGCCCACAAAACAGCAGTCTTCTACTATATAATAGCTTTTAGCTATACCATAGCTTTCAGTTCCATTGCGTATTCATCTTGAAAATTAAATTTTAGCAGGCAATGATCCCTGCTACTTTTCCCCTGGACCAGGCTTTGCCAGACACTTTCTCATTATGTCACTTGGATTCAATTTCACTTTCCTTCGGACTAAATATTGCCACAGATACCCAATACTTTCACTCTGCCATATAAAAATAGAGAGACCTTTCATCCACTTTTTTTTTTTTTCAATTCTAGCACTGTTCGTATGCAATACGACAGAAACTTTTGCTGCCAGCGTTTCTGGTTTCTCCCCAAACTCCCAACCAATTGGTTGCACTTAGACAGCTGGAGTCTAGCCCTGTGTTATTAATGTGAGGAGAAGTGTTTCCATTCACCCTGGTTCCCGGGAGCTGGATATAGCCCCTGCACACCTGAAATCCAAGAACACCCCTGTGGCATGTGGCACAGGACATTCCGGGAGCTGCAGGCCACGGCCTCCTTTTTAATGGGCTTGTTTCCTCTCAGTGCTTTAGAGTAGCAGGAGAATAAAAGGTTATATTTGTAAAAAATATCACTGCTTCAAATTGCAGTAACATATGTGGCTTTCCCCGGGGTATTGCCACTAAAGGGCTTTACAGCTTCCCTTGCCCATTACCTATAAACCAGCTTCCTGGCTTCCACTGCCTCCCTCTTTGGCTGCTTGTGGAACTGGGAAAAACTGTTTTTACTGGCAAAAAAATCCACGAAGTAGGTGTGGAGACACCCCTGATGAGCATTGTGTAGAGAGGGGCTCAGTGGGACATAGATATTCAGGCATGACACGAAATCCCAAAGTTAATCACGAGGAATTGAAGAAATACCTGAAAGACCCTTGATGTGGAAAAGAAGCGACTAAACTCGAGGCCCTTCCTGCCTGCCTTTGCAGACAGCCACCTGATACGTAGCTGGGTGCATTTTGGGCCATAGCAGCGTGAAAGCACCCAGGATGCATCCAGCTACGGGAGCTGAAGTTAGGGATTGAAAGGCTTTTTGAGGTGCATTTTCTGTGTAAAACACTTTTCCTCGACAGGCGTGGCAGCAGCAGGGTGGAGGCAATAACCACAATGTTTGCCAGTCTGTTCAAACACAAATCCTCATCCCCAGTAAGGGTAAATGACCCTCCTTTACTCACCTCACAGTTTTCTGGTGGGGTTACAGCAGATGCTGTGATACCAATACAGGCATGGCAGCAGCACCTAGCTGTAATCATTAGCCAGAAAGAACAGCCTATGGAAAAGAGACGCTGTAAAATAGCCTATTACTTCATGGAATGGATTCCAGGAAAACACGGTATATTTTGACTACGGATATTCAGAGCGGGAACTGCTAGTACGGCACTTGAGATAAGGAAGAGGCCAGATAGACCTAAATAGCAGAGCTTGGTATGACTTCTTATGTAATTATCAGCTCCCCATCACCATGAGGTCTGCGTGTCTCAGGCAGCTAAAAATAGAGCAGCTTCCCGCTGCCTTTCTCTCCTTCCAGCCTGTGTGAGGAAAGACCTGACTCACTCACTCGTGTTTGGGAGAGCCCTCTCAGCCCCCGTGGGCTTTCCTTTCACAGGCAACATAAGAATAATATTGATTTTCCAAGAGTATTTTTAGAATAGGATTTTTTTTCCATGTGGCACACTCACAAGATGCTGGGGCTTTCACGGTCATTGCCAATGTTTGATAATACTGGGATATTTCAGTCACTAGGCATAAAGGAAACATCCTATAGGCTGGAATGGAAACGTGGGCAACATTTCTTCCAAATTGCTTATTAAAAAAGTTATGTTCTTTGAGAGAGAAGACTTGGAAACCCTGCCCTTAGAAATACAATGTTTGCATTAATTTCTGGTTACTGCCATAAGGCATGCCAGATTAAGGTGTGAGGATAATATTAATTCAGTGCCTGCTATTCATTCATGTTTCCTGGAGAGGGTCCCAGGCATATGTTTTGGTGACAATTCCAGCTGTGCATTTGAATCTGTCGCTGAAATTCACCATATTATACAGATAGAAACATTAGGTGGCAACATTTGGACCCCAGTTGAGATCCAGCATCTCAGTTGTTGCATTGCTTGGATCTAGGGGATTGTTTTGTATTTCTGACGTAATACATACAGCTGAAACCCAGATATTTCAGTGACTTTGACCACATCCTGCAGTCAGGGAGTGTGAAGTGCCTGGGTTTGGGCTGGAAAGAGGAGGAGACCGCCACACCATTGCTACTGTCTGCTCAGACTTCGTCCCAGCCTCTGCCCCTGTTAAATGAGGATAATTACACTTTCTTGCCTCTCAGAAGAGCTGGGAGATGGCCTGTTGATAAGTTATTCCTCACAGTGCTTGCCAACTGCTTAAATAGAGTCTGTAAATATTTTGTGAATACTCTGTGACTGTAAACATGTCACATTTCTGCTCCAAGTCTTTCAGACTTTTGCACAACTTCCAAGGAATGCTGTCTCAAGAGCAGGGTAAGGGGACAGGGACACTCTGGGGTGGGAGAGGAGGAGTCAAGGGTCCAGACCAGGGTGTCTGGGGCAAGGGCAAGGACAAATGACACAGGATGTCCTCCTGGGATGAGCAGCCAGAGCAGCTTTGCAGTTCACCCAAGGTATCCAGTGGTTTCACTGTGTTTCTGTGCCAAGGGGACGGAGCTCCTGGATTTGGACACTCACCTGTGAGAGGAAACGATGAGTGGAGATGGTGCAGCCTCCGTGGGGCTCCAAGGAAGGTGCCCACCAGGCAATGATCATCCATTCTCCCCCACCCACAAGAACTGGAGGGCACTGAGTGAAATTGCAAGCAAAGGGAGGCTCTGTTTTGTGTAAATCACAATTAAACTGCAGAGCCAGTGGAACGTTTTCATAGTTAGGCTTTCTCATGAGTCCCAGGAGCGATTTCATAAATCCATGGAAGAAAAGAGGTCTGTGAAAGCTTATTAAATACCATTTCTGGCCTAGAATTGCCAGAAGTTCTGGGAGAGCAGAGCAGGGAAGTTTTGGTACCCATTTTGCTTCTCTTTGTGGTTACTTATTGCTGGTCACTGTTGGAGACAAGATATTGACCCAACTGGACCCTTGGTCTGAGTATGCATGGGGTTGGTTTTTTTTCATTTTTCTGTGCAAAACAAATCTTGTTTCTCTCTATTCGGGCTGTAGAGACAAGCTTGAAAAGAAGGTCAAGACTCATGAAAATTCACTGTGATAATCCTCTGCTTTTTACCCAATTTGATGATAGAGTCTGGCTTGAGTGTTTGTGATCACTTTCCCTGGCCTTACTGTGTCCACTGGAGTCCAGCCCCAGATTTTAGGAGCACAATGGAGGGGACTTCCTTACCACCTGCCTTTTACCTTGACATCTCCATTGATTCCCACCTAGAGACTGATTTTCTGCCTTTTTTTTAGCTTGGGTTATTGAAACTGCTGATTTTTCTGTAGCCTGTGGTAAGAGAGTTTTCAGTATTTGAACAGCAGCGATGTTCCAGAAGTGCACAACAACCTTTTCTGAAACAGAGGCATGTGAACAAGAGACTCTCATGAAGTCATATTTTTAGGGTGGTTAAAACCTACCCTTACACAAGTTTGGAAACAGCACCTCACTCGAAACGGAAACATGCCATGGGAGTTTCTCCTCTGGACATTTTGGTTGTTTATTTTTGCTGGAGAGGAAGAGCTTTACCCAAAAGCATATGTCTTGGTGCACCAGAGTATGGCAGAACAACCCAGTTGTGAAGGACCATCTGCCAGGCACCCTCAGCACTGCTCAGAAGCTGCTCCAGGAAAAATCATCACCTAGGAAAAATAAATCCAGACCAGCACAAAACCAAAGGCTTTCTGAGTAAGCATCCTATGCCAGTAGGGATGCATGCCAAGGCATCCGTGAGAAAAAAAAAAAGAAGAAGAGAGAATAAAAAATAAAGAAAAAGGCCCTAGTCACTCCCAAAATAGGCAAGATAGTAAAACCCCGAAAAAGCATAGAAGTCTTTTTTTCACTTGCCCGTTTCTCCTGGCCTTGCAGACCAGCACATCTGGCAGACTGAAGTCTGGGAGGGCAAGGCACGTAGGAGAGAGCCCCAAGGGCTTGTCAGGGAGTGCAACACTTGCTGCTGGGCTCTGATGTAGCAAAATAAGGTTTTAAGCTATACTGTGATGGAAAGACAATTTGATGCCAGGAGGAAAAGGCCACACCACCTCAACTCCCGGCCCCAGAAAAGTGTGTGGCTTTTAGGTAGCATGAGAGAGAGGAGGGAAATATAGCACAATGCAGGCTCAGCCCTGCCAGGCAGCTGAAGTTCAAGTTATTTCCACATTACAAAATACCTTAGGGGACATGCAATTTTTCCACTAAAGTTTACAAAAAGGATAACAGAGATCCTACTGGTCTCTTGGCAATTTTCCTCCTCAGCAAATCAGAAGCAGTTCCTTGCTCAACGGCTGTGCACTGTCAGGAAATTTACTGCGTTTCTTCAGCAGAACTCCTGCTTTGTGCACTCTCCTGACAGTCACACATGCACTGAGACTCAAAACAACATCAGCCTGTTTAAAACCATCAGCAAATAAGTCATGCCAAGACATTTTTTAATAGCAGGATTTGTTTCTGTGGGTATTTGCACTTTTAAGGAATTTATTATTCTGTGAGAGCGGTGTCTGAGACTGGTCTCTGATGGCTGTCACTGACACTTCACTTGAACATCCTATTTTTCATCCCAGATGTGTAAAGAGAGTAGTCATATCCCTCTCAGTCTTTTTCTACTGGGTGTAACAAGTGAATGAAGTTTGCTCTTGTAGGAGAAAGTTTTCATCCCCATTTTCTCCCCATGCTGGTGCCCAGACGGTCAGAGCGACCCAAGCACGGAAAAGCTGCTGCTGACTTCTGAGCTTATTTCTGTTGGCTTGTGCATAGATGGGGTTAGGCAGAAAGACCTGGTTGTATTAATTTCTTGGATATAGCTTTTTTATATCTTTTATGAAGATGGAATTGGCCATTTTATTGCTTCTGGTGGATCAACAGTTTCCACTCTAAGCTGCTGTTTTCATTTGCTTTGCATTTACGGAACTCAAACATGTTCAGTTTCACATTTTCCACACTTGTAGTCTGCTCTGGGCTGGATTTTTCTTTCTCCATCTCAGGAAATAGGGATCATTTGTTTCTAAGAACACGCCTGTGGAAAATTAGTTGTTAATGTTGAATACATCCATCTGTTCCTTTGAAGAGATTTGCCACCTGCTTGCAGTGGAAAGGAATCAGAAATTTGGCAAGGACTAACTCTAGGGAGACATCTTCTTCTGTCCCCATGAAAATCTATGCACACTGAGTTCCCTATAAATGTCTGGAGAATACCATTTTTATATGGCACCCACTAGCACACATCTGGCTGTTCCAGGGGAACAGACCTGCTCCTCGGCATGGAGGGAAAGGGCTGGGATGCATCACCCTAAGGACCATTGTGGCAGGGTATGTCACCCCTCTCCCCACCACGGGTGGCCGATGCAGATGGGAGAGATAACCCAGGTGGGCAAGGCCCAGCAGGTATCATCTCCTGGCACCAAAAGGTCTGCCAGCTTAACAGATGTGGGAAGAGGTAAAAAACCATAGGTGACCAAAAGGCCTCTTTTACACTATAAAAGTACTACAGATTATCACAGAGACAGAAGCCTTCTACCCACACGCCCTAAAAGCTTGAGAGACTTCTCCCCAGAGCCTGGATGCAGATCCCGTGGTTACTTTACTGGGAATTGAGGGAAAGGATTTCAATGTGTGCTCCATCAGGAACTGGATGGTAAGAAACATTGGATCCCAAGTTATATTATTTCTTGGCTGGCTGTAAAAATAATAGGTACCTTTAACCCCACGTGCATAATACTAGTATTCCCTTTTGTCTTATCCCTGTGTAGTAATAGTCTGTTTTAAGTCTTATGTCTGTTAGTTTTGTGCCTATTAAATAAATAATTCATTCTATAATAGACTGAATCAGCCATTATTAAAGAGCTTGTGAATGAGAGTGGGTCTTGGGGTGATGCCTTAGGTTTTAACTTTTATATTTTTCAAATCCTGCGCTGCGTGGTGTGTAACTCTGAAGTTTCTTGTGGCCTATGAGCTGCTGCTCTCTCATGCTGGTCAGACATAACAAACCTCTGCAGGCTTCCACTCCAAGGACACCAGGCCCAAAATGTGTAAACTAAAAGCCTAAAGAAGGGGGCAAACTTGGGGTAATTCCATCATGAAACTGAGGTTATAATTGGAGAATTAACCCTGATATGCAAATGAACCAAACTTATGAAAGTGTGAAGAACTCGTGACCCAGGGTCCATCTGGGGTGTAGCCTCTGGACTGCCCAGGGTGTACCTTTGAAGGCCTTCAAATAAATACCTCCTTATAATCTCTCATTCTTATTTGGTCTCTGTGTTTTAGGTGGCCACCCCAGGCATCAGGAGTGCTGGCCACCTCAAGAATATGACTGCCTGCTGCCAGAGGCCTGGGCAAAAGGCAGGGGCTTATCTAAAGCCACATCATCCATTCATAACAACCACGCACCACTGGTAATAGCAGCAGCCCTTCTCCTCACCTCTTATTGCCTGTGTCTTTGGCTGATTCAGTCCAGACCAAGGCCCTGAAGATGACAAGGGTCTTCTGGAGCTCTGCTTTAAGGTGAAGAATGTACCTGACCTTTTAAAGAAAAAAGCCTACATGATGCATAACTACGAATATCAAGGAAAAATGTTTCCGAGTAAAAAATGTCAATATATTGTATAACTCACTAATTCCTTCAGAAATTTTCTCTCAGGGGATTTTACCATGAAATATTGGCACCAGGATTGCTGGCACGCAGCCATCTCCTCATGCTGGCACAGGGGAGAATCGGTAACAGTGGATTTACACCTGACTTTGACATTTTGCAGTTAGCTTTTCATGTCATGCTGCAACCTGCAGCACTAACAAGTACAACCAGAGAGCAACCCAGACACACCATAAAACAAATAAAATACATGGACAGACATTTGAACTCTCAGTAAGCTGTAGTGTATGTTAACACGTGGGTAGAAGTGACAGGTACAACAAAGGCATCCCAGCACCAAACTTTTCACCTAAATACTTGGTCCATTCAAGGTGCAGACAGAATATTGGTTATGGACCGAGGCTATGGATGAGGTGCAAAGCAAGAACTAATCATCAGCTTGTGCTGAGATGAGCCAGGAGATGCATCTTGGCTGCATCGACCTTGCCAGGCTTCATCCTGCAGTCACCTGGTCCATGCCCTTGCTGAACCCAAGCACTGTGGGCAGTTTTGATTATTCCTACGTGAGAAGGGAGCCCACTGCACAATATGTACCCAAGTTTCCATCTCCCCGCGAACTTGCATGACTTTCATGTATTTGTGAAGGAACCAGACAAAAAATATCAAGGATAACCTGCACAGAGAAGCAGTAAAGAGCAGATGTAACAAAAAACCCCCCAACCAACAAACCAAGTGAAGGTGAGGGGAAAGTAAGGAAATTAAAAAAGATGGTATTTGTCTCCCAGTGTTTTATGTTGTTTATCACAACATAAACTATTTTCAGACAGTGAGCTGGGAGGGGGTTTCTTGTTCAGGTGCGTCTCCTGAAAGGAGGGACATGGATGGATGTCTGGGAACTGAATGAGCTTTCTGGAAGAATGCGGTATTAGGTCATGTTTCATACCAGCCCAAAGCTGCAAGATTCATTAAGATTCAAGTAGGTCCATTTTCTTATTTGAAAACTATCTAACCATTGATTTAACTATTAAAAAATACCATTGTCCATGATAAAAGAAAATTTTTACACTTGTGGTCTGGATTTTCTGTTACTCATGAAAACTGGAACACATCCCATAATTGTGCTATAGAGTTTTAGCAGAAACCAACAATTACTCATTAACTTTCATTCAGATTTAGGACAAAGATCAAAGTCTGCTGTCAAAGTTTTGATGTATTGACTTTGGCTATTTTTTTCAGTTTTGTTCACCTGATACCTGACATCCCAGTTGAAGTCATTGTATTTCAAAAGCAGCTGAGCAACTTCAGGATTTACCAAGTCGGTGAACTCTAAATTTGGATGTTATGCACTCAAGCAGGTGAGTGCTTGCACCTGAGCAGTCCAAATGACTTGAAAATAAAGTCATATATATATGTACCTTACTATTAACTGGATCAGAGCACAGGTTTCAAAAGCCTTGACTCAACTTTTTTATTCCTCCTCCTGGCTCCAAAAATAGTGATTAAATAAGAAAAACAAACAATGGATAATTCAGTTTAACGCCTAAGAATGTTTTATTCCATTTGAGTGAACCAATACATTCCTTTGTGAAACGGGAAGCAACAGCAATCAGTGTACATTTTTATGTGCCATCTATTCTAATGTGGCAACAGAGAAGCTTGCAAAATTTTCCTGCATTGTGGTAGTCAATTTAAGACTCATTTACTCTGGGACTGACGTTTCTGCAAAAGTCTCACAGTGACTGCAGCAAGTCTATCTGATATTTCACACAACTTTATGCTTTACCTGCCACTATCCCATTTGGAATTTTAGCCTGCTCCAGTTTCAATAAGCAGTAATCTTGGCAGTAGCTTCCGAAGCAATGGTACTAACAGTGTGTGACACTAACAGCATAAAAGTGAAACATTGTTTGCACATACCTCAAGCCTGCTAATTTTCTGAGATGCGCTCACAGTACCAGCACAGTAATGGTACCAAACACGTGCAAGAGATCACTGGAGAGTCTTCTTGTAGGCTAACAAGTAGAATGCAGAACTTCAGATGCGGAGGAATTTGTTGACTATGACTTCAGGTCTTCCTTTCTTCATCCTGCCAAAACTTATGGCAACACCCTGCCTACAGCCTTACCAGTATAAATCTGTCATAATCTGAGTGCAAAATCTACTCCAGGGCATGTTTTTATAACATGGAACACCAAATGCATTTTCTATTGTTATTTTGGAGTAATTACAGCAGTAAAAGTCAGGTCTACGGCTTGGAAGCCCTGAAAGAACACTTGCTTCCTAACATCTGGCTCAAGAAGAAAGGAGATACAGCAGCTGAGGATTTTAAATGCAAGAAGAAGTAAGGTCACTGACTGCACAGTTGGTGTAGGGAAAAAAAAAATCAGAGGGCAGGTTCAGCAAAAAAAAAGGACAAGAATCCAAGATGGCAGGACAGTATGTTTAGCCTAGGACTAAGCCTGCCTCATTTCCCATGAGCATAATACATAATTAACATTTGATTGCTCATTGTGGCCAAAACTATGCAGTGGATGAAAACCTGGCACTGTGGAACTGCGAGCGAGCACGTCCCTGTCTCAGTCCCCGGCAGCTGTCCTGCACTGTCTGGTTACTGTGCCAGTCCTCCAATGGAGGAATTGCCCTTGGAATTGCTGAGCTCATTGTAGATGACCTTGGCATGATTCCTGGCCCCATCAGAAAACTCGGCACGAAGTGGGCACAGGCTTTGGCAGCCTGGCTGCAGGAGCCACAGCCTGGTGCTGCCCCAGCTGAGCCTTGGTCCCCCAGCACCACACACCAGGGCTGCACACAGGCAACCACATGCATGATGTGGCCCCGCCACCGATTTCCTCCCTGCTTTCCAAGGTAAGGAAGTAGGAGGGTCTCTAGCCAGGAGAGCACCTCAAATAATAGCAGCATTACAAGTGTCAGCATTGCATTAGGCAGCCTGTCACAGCAATCGCCTCTGTAACCCACCAGTGCTTTTTTGTTTTCTTTTTCTAAAAATTGCACAGTCTCTATCAAAAGCACGTGTCTCAGTCCTCTCAAAGGTCTGCTGTTCTGGCACCTTGCAGAGCCTCAGGTCTGCAAGTTTGGAAGCATTCTTCTCTCTCCTGCGCTGCTTCGAGTTTAATTTGTTCTTTAGTGGTGTTCCTGTCAAGCTTGTTGCAAACAAAATTTGTGTTATCTTTTTTGGTAATGAAAAATGTAATTAAAAACACTTCTACGCTTTCCATCTGGTTTTTGCATCAGGAAAACAGGCAAAGAGAAATTACTTTCCGAGATCAGCCAGTGCATACACAAAACCTGGAAATTCTCTCAGTGGTCTCTTGCACAATCTAGGATACAGCCAAGGAAATAAACTGAGACTATGAACATAAACTCTCACTCTCTTGTTGAATGTCTGAACTCTATGAGTCTCAGTGGACCAAATATTTGCACTATTACATCCAGAGGAGCACCTGCTTTCTACTAATATATATTGATATTAGGTGAAGAACAATGTAGTTCAACTTGTTGTCTAGGTTTGAAAATCAGAGACTGAAGGGGAAGACGTGGAGAAATGGGAAAATGAGTAACGAAAGGAGGAATGCAGTTAGGAATAAAATGCTAGGCCAGTCCTGTGAGCCTGAGCCATAATGTGAAGCACAGATAAAATGAGCACAATTAGTAACCACAGATAACGATGTGAGTGCAGATCCTGTAGCAAACACCACAGTACTGTGCGGTTTCCTTCCCAAGATGATGTTTTACCCACTTTGAAGGCCTCTGGTAAGTGACCTGTAAAAGACATCTGCTGGTTTGTTTTAGAGGAGATGAGAAGAATCTCCTCTGAACAGACAAATGATATACAGCAGCAGCCAAGGCTTTATTTTTGTCAATGACTTGTCAAGCCAGCTGTGAGCATTCACCCTTTCAATCACAGACTCATTAGGATCCATACATATTTAATCAGGACTTAACTCTGAAGGTACTCTGAATGTTTCTATGGTAGTGTATGTTTCAGCATATAGCACCTTGCATTTTGACATTTAGGTGACCATGCTAATGCTGAGGTAAAATCCAGATTTCTACCACTAAACTTCAGAGGATTAGAAGCTGGGAAGCAGTCACTTCCCAGTGAAAAATCAGTTTCTTTCTTTGTGTTTAGCAAGCTGCCTATTTAAAAAATAAAACACAGCAAAAATAATGCTGAGAATTATCTGATTAAACTGTAGTTGAGGTCATGTTGCCATCTGCCTTACTCCTGGGGCTGGTGGAAGCTGTGGTCTTGCGGTGCTTCCCATCACTGTCCCGAGCAGAGCTGCCAAAACAGGAACACGGTTCTGAGTGCAGATAGCAGAAACATTCAGCAGCTGACCCTGCTCTCAGTCAGTCGTTTTCCCTTCTGCTGGCACCCCCGTCAGTGACAACAAATCAGGCGGCCTCCTTGACCAATGCCACTTGATCGTGCTGCCAGATCTTCCACTGCTCATTTCCTGCAGCACAATCTGAAAGAAAGCCTGTTTCCATGCCTGAGCTGGTTCGGACAAAGATAAATCTGAAGGCTGCCTAGTGACTACCATATAAACATACAAAAAAAATCTGATGATCTAACCTACAAGGCTTCAGTTGTTTGGTATAATTAAGTGGAGAAGATGCCAAGAAAATAATTACCGGAAAGTTTTCTTTTGACGAACTTATGATAGAAATTTCTCAACAGCTTCAAGGAATTCCATGGATGAGCTAAGCCCTTCCAAGTCCAGCAGATTGCCCTTTTTGTCGTGAAAGTGGAATAATTCAGTCTCTTCCTCTTCCAGTTCTTCCCGAAACAGATTGGTCTCTGAGGTAGGAATGATGATGATGCGAGGGACTGCATTGCTAATGACAGAATCCAGAACTCCGTTCGCTTGACTTCCTTGAGTGGCCATATGGGAAGTACTCGAGTCTCCTCTGCTGACACTGCTGCTATTCAATCCAACAGGCAGAGAAGTTGCTCTCAGGGAGCTGGTCACAAGTGCTGCAGAGGGACTGGGTAGGACTGGCTGCCCAAGCACCTTCTCCAAACAGCTGGAGGAGAGTGAAACCTGGAGAGGGGACATAAGCTTTAGCACGGTCAGACACCATATTGCTGTGTAAACCTGTGTTTGAAATATTCATTGCCACTGATCAATATTTGAGCTACCAGGCCAATTTTCTAAACACTTGAATCATTAACTTGAGGGAAAATCATGATGTGCTAACATGTACTGCTTGGAAAGCAGAATGTTAAATGAAGCAAAAGAAGATGTACTCAAATATCAGCAGAGATTGGGAAGAAAAAAAGAAGAAGAAGAAGAAAACAAAAGCTCATTCCTGTATCTGACTTATCATTAAATAATGGTATTACTCCATTTTTAACACATCTCAGGGTATCAGCATACTAGATAATTGCACTTCTCTCTCCTCTCATGGAAGAGATCTCAGGTAAGACTCAAGTACACTTCATTCTTTATTTTCCTGAAGTTTTGTCAACCTTGCGCCAATCTGTGTCTCTCCCCAAATGGCTCCTGGTCCTGCCTTGGGGAAGTCGGTGGCTTTGCATTCACACATTGGAAAGTGCTTCCTCCAAGAAAGAAGCAATAAAAATTCACTTTGCTAACAATTTCTTATCTGCCTATTTTGAGAGAATTCTGATTTCTAACTTGGCTCTGATGGCAAGTCCTCCGTGTTCTTTCCATAAGTCTTGTGCACAGTATGCAAATTCAGAGTAAACTAAGTAAGCTTTGGAAGTGTCAGTTAATATTTAGATATTAACTGACACTTTATTACACACATATTACTGGCAAGGGAAGGCATAAGCGATCAGTTTTGGCTTCCTTTAAAAAATTTCAGTTAAGGCAATAAAATCACTGTGTCAGATATAAAGATAAGCTGGAAGTCCCTCCTTTCTAGGGAAAAACAACACTTAAAGTAAAGTGCAGTTTTTACTTCATTACTAAGTGAACGCCCATGGGTTTGTGTAATTCTACTCCACAAGCAGGAATCCTTCATGAATCCCTATTGATGATGATTTCTCCAGCCACTCTACCTACCAAGTAGAGGGAGGAACAGTGTGCTAAAAAAAAGTGGTTTAAATCAGTGTGACAGAGAAGAAAAGTCCATTCCTCCATATCAAAGATAATAATAGAATGAAAAAACCCAACTCCAAAACCACTCCTCCCTGTTTCAAGTGCTGTTTTTGCCGCAACAGAAGGATAGGTTTCTTTTGGATGTGGCTTGGTGGGCACAATGCCCACTTACACATTTTTTAAAAGATTTCACGTTGGGTAATTCCCTTGAAACAAAACCTGGATGCAGAGAGGACATTTGACCACTCTCCTTTGAAATCAAGTACCCAAACCTACATTTTAAGACTTCCAGAAAAGCCTCTTCACTGCCATGTTAAGTTTCCAGGTCTCAGCCTACATCCAGTTTGTTATTATCCTAACTAACTGAAGTGAGTCATGGGGCTGGATCATATCTTTGTGGCAGCACTGAGAACAGTCCCATGCATTTTTATTCTTTGGAAAGCACCAAGCCTGGGACACTGACTGGCTTTTCCAGAACTGAGTATTTTTAGAAGTGCTCTAATTGGAATTCAGTCATAGACAATCCAGTGATGCTATTAAAACCTTAAAATAAATATTAAAAAATGCATTGGTGCTTCTTTAGGGTTTGTTGGGGGATATATTTTTTTTTTTTTGAGAATAAATGGGTGGTCTCATTGTGAAACATTCTAACTGATCTTGACAAATAAATATTTATTCTGGTAGTATGAATTTAGCATTTAGCTGCAATGGACACAAGAAGGACCTTCACACCACACAGGAATCTCTGCTGAAAATATTAAGAAAAACAAATGAGGCTTTGAACATCCAATGTAAATAAAATCCTCATATCTCAGTGAATGCCACTGAAAGTCTCCAGGGTTATTTATCAAAGTAATTCAAGACATGTCTTTTGAAGGCATGAGCCTTTTATAGCACATGAGCCTTCATGTGGGCTACACAGTTGCTAAATTCCAGATACAGAAATATTTATTTTATTACTGAACAGTTTATGCAGACCACCTGAGATTTAGTTCCCTTCTCCTTCCTTGTGAGACCAAAAGCCAATGATTCTCCAGAACTTGGAGACAATATCCTGCCTTTGCCACTTGCCTACAACCTTGGACACTTGGCTGCTAACAGAAGGCAGCAGAATTGAGTGGTAGATTTGAGCCCGTGTTGCCTGACACCATGTTTGAAGCCGCTGTTTTTCCATCAATACTGTTCACAACAGTTACAGGAAAAGAACAAGGTTTCTCAGGACTTGACCTTAATGACACACATGAAAGAAGACAGGAGAGAGGCATGCAGGAACCGGGGTCATCGAGTTGCTGGAAATCTTCAGAGCAGTTCCTGCTTTAACTATGCTGTCTCTAGACAATTGTCATCAGATCTGGAAGGGAGCACAGGGGATGGAAGCAAATGCTGTAGCTGCCCAAGGTGTGCGTGTTTGTCCACATGCACTAGAGTAACCCCATGAAAGGGTGCCTCCATCAAAAAAGGGGGTGCTACTAAGTGCAGCCACAGACAGGGCATTGTAAGCCATGTCTGTCTTTTCCCTGAAAAGGCAGCGCTGGGTGTGCCTGACACTGTGCCACCCATACAAGTATTCGTTTGGAAACTGGTGTTACAGCCTGGCAGAAGCTGACTCGTGGGTGACCTTCTGCTCCCATCAGGGAATGGGGTGTTCCTCGACAGCAGGATGCCAAACCTCAGTGGTTTGGGCAATGAGGGCGATGCATCCACAGAAGATGCGCGGAGTACTCACCATCTCCTCTTTCAGTGAGGGAAGGGTGGCAGCTGCCAGACTCTCCCACCCTTAGGGAGAAATGGGAGTTTCTTTGTCGTCTTCCCCCTCAACAGAAATAAAACATTTTAATGTACACTGAAAAGAAGGAAAAGGGTGGCTTCTATCATGTCAAACTCTGTTTTGCAGACTTGACTTTACTATAAAAGGAGACTGCCACAGTATGGACACAAGGGCCATGATGGAAGGAACCAAAGCTGGGGTAGATAAACAGACAAAGAGGCAAAGAACTCATCTTCTTATACTTGATGCTATTGACTATGCCTTAATGCAGTTTCAGGGTTATGAGCTGAGCTGGCTTTCCAAAACCAGGCAAATATCAGTGAAAAAGTTAATTAGGCATTACTGGCACTCATTTGTCACACACACACAAAAAAAAAAAAAAAAAAAAAAGAAAACCANAGAAAGAAAGCAAAGAAGTAACAGCAAGGAGGAAGAGGATGTTGGCATCAGTATAAATAAAGCCTGCAGATGAAATAGATGGGCATAAAGGCTGAATTATCATTCCAGAGATGATGTACTGCAGCAAGATTAGCACTAAAACAGAGAGTCCTCAGCTGAGACTTTTTTCCATACCTTTTCAGCGGTGGCTTCATCACAGCTGCAGGTCTTTGGGAGCAGGTCTCTCTTCTCTTGTCTCAGACTTGTGGAGAAAGAATGGCTTCGGCGAGGCTTCAGTTCCTCGTGAGCTGGCTCTACAGGGTCAAGCTCTACATTGCTCCAGGTCTAATCACAAATGGAAGATGGATTTCAGACAGTTGCATCCTTTCTCAAATTCTTGGAAGTTCTCAAACTCTAGCAAAACCCATGCACATTCACAGAAAACTAGGGCTGTTCTAACACAGGTCTCATGCTCACAACTCCCCTGGGGAGAGGCTTTATTTTCAGTCTTGTCACTTACCCTGGACTATTTTGCTTGCTGACTAAAAATAAAACCAACTTGGAAATAATGAAAAATTATTTTAACTCTTTTCGCCAGGATGTTTTTCGCCCTTTTTTATCTCATTGCTTATGCTATACTTATACCTGCAGAGCATCTGAATCCTAAAGACGGGCGCAAGCACGCTCAATCTGTTTAATATGTCTTGTGGCATTCTGTGTGACCACCAGCTGATGCAAAACTGTGGACGTGGACAGGTCAAAAACCACGTTTGCATACATCCCAGCAGCATATCCAGAACACCCAGGGCTTCCCAATCTGCACGAGCTTGCTGATTGCACAAACCATCACTAGTGCATGGAAGACAGTGGGTGGGCTCTGCTCTAATTTTCTAAGAGCGCATCAGTAATGAAGCACAAATGGGACATTGCAGAAGTGCTGTTCCATTTACAGGCTTGGGCCGAGGCTGCCTGTCCTCCCTTACTTTGTGGTGACTTTTTGATTGAGTATCAATGATGAGACCATTCCACTGCAACAGCAGCTTTTAGATACAGCTAGACTGAGGACAGATAGGCAGGCAGACAGACAGGGCTCCACACAAGTGGGAAGATAGTGCATAATTCCTCTGCATCACCTTGCTCGTATATCTATGTGTGGCCACCTGTTTATTTCTCCTCACTTGCTGAGTAAAACTCCTTGAATGAAATGTTCCTTGATATGACTCACAAATATGTTTGTTCCCTTCACTAACATGTACACAACACACAGAGGAAAGCGTTGGTGGCAACAGTTGCATCTTTTAGAGTGCTTCTGGTGTAATTTCTTACCCATCAATGCTTTATTGGAGCATTCCAATATTTCACTCAGTCCTGCTGTCATGCCAAAGTCATCGAGCTTAGCTTTTATTTCAGCAGCTGCTGTTCCAGCTAAAACCTGTACAGCTGCACTGAGCTGCCAGTTGCCCCAAGGACAATTGCCTTTGGCTGCCATCAACTCGGCACAGCACAGTGCTGTGCACTGCTGACAGCAGGGGTTTTAACTGAGACTCCTAAGCCAAAGCTGTGCCAAAAGCTGAAGCTCTTACCCTCATCATCCTGTCTATTTAAGCAGCACCGGCATCAAAATACACACAATAACCTGCTAACGTGAACAAACCTAAACCAAGTAGTGACCAACAGTGAAGAACAGAAAGCTTCTTGGATCAGGATGGATGATGCTGCTGAAATTACTTCATTTGGCATCAAACAAAGGAATAACGGGGAGAAAATTTAGGTTTTTATATCTAAAGGTATAAAAGGTATACGTAGGATTTATACTTTTGTGAGAGGTTACTGGCAGCAGCTGTTGCTCTGGGAGGTTTTTGATGCCCTAACTGAGGGGGAGCAGCACAGGTCCCCAGGAGGGCCAGCCCCAGCCCAGACCCTGCCGTGGCTGCCACCCCCCCAGAGCCACCTTCCCAGCACCTCTGCAGGCAAGGCCAGCTTCTTGTGACTGAGAGGCTGGGAAGAGTCTCAAGGGATTCTTTTGTTTCTCTCTCCCTCAGTCACCAGCCTTACTGACACTTGGGGTATGTTCTTACAAAACACCCCACCGTGCTCTAGGGGCAGGAGCCTTTCACTCCTCATGGTTAAAATCCAGGTAAAGAAATCAAAAATTTCCCATCCTGCAGAAAATGGACTTCTTTTAAAACAGTAAGACAGCTTTTAGGTTATAAAACTTTGGATGGAAGATTGTTTTCTTGTCCTCCAGCTCAGTGAGTGTCTGACAATGGCTCTTTTTAGTTCACATTAAAGACTTAACCTGGACATCCTTGGTCCCAGCAGGCATCAGAACAACACAGATATGCTGGCCTGAATGCTTTTTCTGATCATAAATCATCATGCATGAACTTCCAGCTTTGCAGAAATGACCTCACATGAGCCAAAAAATTTAGCTACACTCTCCTCCTTCCCTTTTTTGTTCTCTAATTTTGAATATATATTCATGGAGTTGCTTATTTAGAGTCTGAGAAATGTTATACTCTCTTTTTTTCATGGAAACAAGAAAAGACTTACAGCTTCTCCAGCAGAAACAGAGGAAACACAAGTGTTCTTGGTCCTGCCAGCAAGAGAGTGGTGGCTGGAAAGAGAGGTCCTGAATGACGATTCATTTATGGATCCCCTCAGGAGGTCATTCTTCGATATTCGTATCAGGAACCTCAAGCAGGGAACAGCTTTGTGGATGGTTTTTCTGAAGGAAAATGTGAGAAGAGAAAAAAGCCAAACCTGTCACACTGAAGACACGGCTTTGAAATTCATGTGGTGAAAATACCATCTCTTTCCATCACCTCAACACAGCTTCTGTTTTGATGAAGGGGGTCTTAAAGATTACGTGCAAACAGCATGGTATAGCTGGTGCAAACTGCTCAACAGGCTGAAAAGAAAATAACAGGTCCTTCCGGGCCTTGTGCCAAAACACAGACAGAAGAGCTGCATAGGTAAGTGAAAAGAATTGAAAATATCTCGAAGAGCATGATTGCTTCTGATTTATTTAAAATGTTAACCCAGAAAAATTTCGGGCTAGTTGGTACAAAGGTCTTCACTGTGCAAAGGCACAGAATGAGTGGAAAAAAGGGAAGAGGGCCAGAAGAATCAGATGTTGTTACTTATTTGTATCATGGCAGCTACTGTAAACTCCTATTGAAAATTAACACTGTATAAGCATAGAAGGATGGTCTAGACCCCAAATCTGCCTTATTCATTAAACAATAATCTCAGTCATGGTCGTGTGAGTCTATTTCTCCTGACCCCAACCCTGGCCCTGCATGGAGCAGAAGTGTCCAAGAGCCTCCCCTGTGCAATGCCAGCTGGCCTTGCTCCTCGCAGGGCAGTGCTAGTCAGAATGCTTCATTTGGTGTAACACCTCCCCAGCACTTCCCAACCCATTATTTCAGCCCAACAGATGAAGCTAAAAGTGGCACAAAACTAAATGAACGAGCCAAGAAGTGAGGCAGCAACAAGGCATAGACAAGGAACTGTTGCAGGGGAATACGGATCCCTGGAGGATGTCAGGACGCTGACTTTACACTGAGATGCAAATCAAGGAGATGTATATTGTAAAATCTTTTGCTTCTCGAGTTAGCAGGTCTGTTGAATAAATCATCATTTCTAATCTCAAAAAAGATCACACATGTTAAAATTTTAGAGACATGATTCTGGCATCATGAAATGAGGTCACTCACTAGTAATCAAAAAAAGAAACCCACCACCACCAAACCTTAATATTTGGCATCATCAGCACTCTCAGAATACTTCTGCACCTCTTTCCTCTCTAATTTCAAAGGCAAGTGAACAGCAGCTCTGTGCCTGCTCTGGAGATGAGGACTGAAAAAAGCTGTCTGCAGCACCATCCCTGATCCTGTCAGGATGCTGTCGGTCGCCTGGCAGAGCCCACCGAGCTGCTTGGGGCAGTAGGCAGAAGAAGGCTCCTTGCGTGGTGAGGGGTGAAAAAAGATAGTTAATGCTGTGCACGAAATAAAAAGTCCTGAGAAAGGGTTGACAGGACAGGAGAAAATGTCAAGCCCCCATAAATTTCTTTTTCATGTTGAAGACCTCAGTCTGGTGCTGAAAAGCAGCTGCCAGCTTTTTCCCCCAGCTGAGAAGCTGAACTACTTCCCTCTGACAACTTGAAGTTAGTGTAAAACACACTATCCCATTTATTATGTGGGATTTGGTGCAGAGGTCTCCTAATGCTGGAGATTCAGGAAATGAATGTCTGACGATGAATTTTCAAGGAAAACATATGAACATTTCTGAATGTCTCGAGGGACCAGAGTTTCTATTTTACTAATATTTGGGAGGACTATTGAGGGACATTTTGCTGGTTGGGATGAAAGTACAGATTTTGAAGAGAGCTTTGATATTGTATGGGTGAAATACAAAATAGGCATAAACTGAGGTACTTAATTATAGTTTTATAATCTGCAATAAAAGAGTCACCGAAAGTAAAATATATAGTAATTGCAAGCACCTTTTTGAGAAAATACTGCAACTCAAAGTTATTTAAGATTATTCATTATTTATGATGCAGGAGTTTTGAACTAATAGTTTTTGTGTAATTCTGCTTCGCTTGGGAGCCAGTTGGAAACATGGAGTTGCGGAATTTCCTGTTTGCTATGAAAGAATGATTACGAAACCTAAAACTTCCAAAATGTAAGGGAGTTTCTGCAATAACTCTAACACAGCAATGTGTTGGAGTTACTGTGGAACACGGAGACAACATAGAAGTTGTTAAAGATGTGAAAACATTCTTCCCCACAAAAGAGCATTTCATGAATTAAAACTTCGAGTACGTTCCTCACTTACATTCGTCACTTTCTGTGAGACCTGTTAGGGAGAGGTGTTTGTCTCCTTTACACTGGTGGGGAATGGGTAGGCAGGGGGATGAGTGGATGAGGAGGGATATAACGAACTCTCAGACCAGTTCTTAGAAGCCAAGTGCTAGCACAAAGGTCACTGTTACATTTCCAGTTACATTCACTATAATGTACTTTTCTCCATTGTTTCAGGTAAGGAAACCCCACAAAAAGGCTTGGTTTTGTTGCGACGTTAAGATGCAGCGTCAGGAATTCTCTGCGCAAAAAAGCATCTTGCTTTGCTAGTGGTACATTACTGGTTCGAGCCTGATTTGAACTCTTTTGATCCTGATTTCTGGATGCCTCTTTCTAGAAAGATTTGGAAACTAGCTTAGATGTAATTTGGTTCAGTAGTTCCAATATAAAATGACAAATTATCCCCTGCTCAAACCCTTAACCCTTTGGCCTGAACAGACTGGCCCATTTATCTGTGCTTGGATAAATTACTCTCAAGGCATAATGTGAGTAATTAGAAGATTTGGAAATTATCCAGAAACAATAATCTTAACATATATATTCATTATTCACTGTTCAAGCAAAATTGGTCCTGCCAATGCATTTTTGCCAACTGACTTATTGGGGTACTCTAGGGTTTTTTCCAGTTTTGAAACTGCATTCTTGATTTATCACAAGGGACCCAACATTACTTCTTTTTCTGACTGGATGGCTCCCAAGTGTATAAAATGTCTTCACAACAAGTCCATAAAAACTTCTCTTGTTGATATGTCTAGAAATACAAATTAGAAAGCAGAGAAAAAAATAAAACAAGATACAACAAGATACTTATCAAGAAAATGTCTGAAATCTTGTTGTGGACTCCAGACTTTTTCTTAACAGCCTTAAAAAGCCAATGCTGATAGGAAAAAGACTGACTGAAGCAGTTCTCTGTCACAGAGCCACAGGAAGGTATGGGTTGGAAGGGACCTTGAAAGAACCTTAAAGAACATCTAGTTCCAAGCCTGATGCCATAGGCAGGGACACCTTCCACTAGACCAGATTGCTCAAAGCCCTATCCAGCCTGGCCTTGAACACTTCCAGGGAAGCATCCACAGCTTCTCTGGGCAACCTGTTCCTTGCAAAAATAAGAAACTGAACACAATAACTTTGGTTCAGAAACAAATAATGGGTCTTAAACACATCAGCCAGCCTTGCAAAACTTCTCATTGAACTTCTGCAACCCATCAGAAACTAGGCATTGTCCTACTCTAAACTAAAATGCTCTGCAGACTGCAAAAAATTCAGATGGTTTTTGGAGGATGCAAAAAGGTGTTAGTTATGATAGCAGACATTTTCAAACAAAATATGTCTCTAAAATGGAGAAGCATGGATGTGACAGACGAACCACCCAGTGGATAAGGAATCATCTGGATGGTCGCACTCAAAGAGTTGTGGTCCATGGCTCAATGTCCAGGTAGAGCTCAGTGATGAGTGGTGTCCTCAGGGGTCGGTGTTAGGACCTGCCCTGTTGAACATCACTGTTGGTGACAAGGACAGTGGGATCGGGAGCACCCTCAGCAAGTTTGCTGATGACACCAAGCTGTGTGGTGCGGTTGCCACGCTGGAGGGAAGGGATGGCATCCAGAGGGACCTGGACAGGCTGGAGAGGTGGGCCCACATGAACTTCAGGAAGTTCAACAAGGCCAAGTGCTAGGTGCTGTACATGGGTCAGGGCAATCCCAAGCACAAACACAGGCTGGGCAGAGAATGGATTGAGAGCAGTCCTGAGGAGAAGGACTTGGCGGTGCTGGTGGATGAGAGGCTGGACATGACCCACCAATGTGCACTGGCAGCCCAGAAAGCCAAACGTGCCCTGGATCATGTCCTGCATCCAAAGCAGTGTGGCCAGCAGGGCAAGGGAGGGGAATCCTGTCCCTCTGCTCTGCTCTGGTGAGACCCCACCTGCAGTGCTGCATCCAGCCTGGGGTCCCCAGCACAGGAAGGACACGGACCTGGAGCAGCAAGTCCAGAGGAGGCCATGAAGATAACCAAAGTGCTGGAGCACCTCTCCTCTGCAGATGGGCTGAAAGAGTTGGGCTGTTCAGCTAGAAGGAGAGAAAGCTCTGGGCAGACCTTACAGGACATTCCAGTACCTGAATGAGGGCTACAGGAAAGCTGAAGAAGTAATTTTCACAAGGCCATGTAGGGATAGGACAAGGGGGAATGGCTTTAAACTGAAAGATTTAGATTGGATATTAGGAAGACATTTACTATGATGCTGGTGAGGCACCTGAACAGGTTGCCCAAAGAAGCTGTGGATGTCCCATCCCTGGAAGTGTTCAAGGCCAGGTTGAATGGGGTTTTGAGCAACCTGGTCTTGTGGAAGGTGTCCCTGTCCATGACAGGGGGCTGGAACTAGATGATGCTTAAGGTCCCTTCCAACTCAAACCATTCTATGACTCTATGTTTTCAACCTTTTTGGGTATATTTCAACCAGCCTTCTAAGAAACCTCCACTTTTATTACAACCACACTGCCATACATCAGACATCCAAAACAAGGAACTCAATTTCCAGCTCCCAAGTCCTAGATGTCAGGCAATGGAACTTACCAGCTTTTCCACTTCTTGGGTGAAACAAGCCTCGTACCAACGACTAACCCTGCCATCTAGTGGTATTTATACATTTATCACATTTACCTGTGTTTTCTCAGAACTTTGGACACAGCATCACTTTGGGGCAGCTATGCTTTGAAAGACTTGAAAAAAATCCTACAGGGAAGCTGAACAGCAGTTCTGTTACAAGTATATCCCCTCTGTATGATAAAGTATTTTTCGCTGCCAGTTTTTCAAAATTTTTGGTGAAAAAATGCTTCAGAAAACCAAACCTTGAACACATGCATATATAGCTGCTTAAATTGGTGAGGATGTGATTTTTTGAGCCTTGCTGGTTGGGACCTTTTATCTGGAGAGTGCTCTGTAGTGGCTGTCCCTGATATGATGAAAGATGACCCTGAGCATCACCTCCTCCTCCTGTCAGTCACGGTGCTGTGCAGCTCCACAGGGCAGAGCAGGGCTCTGAGGGAGAGGATAAAAGATCCACATTTGCATGTACAGTTATACACATACCTATATATTTACTATACCTGTATCTTGGGTGAATTATTGCATATATGATGGGGTTGTAGATTGCAGAAGCTTTGGCAATAACTGCTGGCACAGATTTGGAATATGGTGTTAGGCTGCTGCCTCGACTAAAACAAAGCAAAAACATTATACACATGGATTACAGGGATACTATATTACTAAAACATACTACTCCTTATAACTGGTTTTTTTACTGTTATCTTTTTGTGAGAAATACCCCTGAAAAGTTGACTAATTCAAGTGATTTCTTTGCTCAGATGAAAGGCTTGAATTTGACAGCATGTACTTGGTTTCATTCATTTAGAGAAGATCAAAGACATGCAGCAAGCAATTTTAGGATGACTAGGAACACAAAGAATCATCTTCTCTGTTTCTACAATAGACAAAAGAAGCCCCAAAACCCCAATGAAAGAACCCCCATTGTGGCCATCTGGGAAAAGTGAATGGCGATAGAAAAGAAAACAGAATCAAACCTACAAATCTTTCAGCAGCAGCATCTGTGCTGCACAGCAATGTGTGTCAGTGACTCAGTTCCAAACACTGCAGAAGGAAGAGAGGACTGGAAAAGGTTTGAAACCAATATTTCCCTTTTGACTTTAACCTCCCACAGTCAGTCAGGTGGGATCAATGGCAGTGCAGGATAAACACAGTTAATATCATGGTATCACAGAATGGTTTGGGTTGGAAGACACCTTTAAAGATCATCTAGCCCAACCTCTCTGCCATGGGCAAGGACATCTTTCACTAGATGAGCTTGCTCAAAGCCCCATCCAACCTGGCCTTGAAAAGCAGAACATGCATTGACAAGATACCAGGTCCCTTTGGAGTGGAGAATGGGTGGAGGAGACAACAGTGTATGGAGGAAGCTTCTTGAGACAATGGGTACTAGGAGATAAAAGAAGTAACTCCTCCAATTTATACAAAGAAAGTATAATGGGGAAGAGAATACATCGTGTACCAAAAATTAAGATTAAAAAGTCATAATAGTTTTAAAATGCATAGACAAATAATCCCTTTTCTGGCTTTATTCACAAGGATGTAGTGAAGAATGAAATATCACCTCTAATGTAATAATTATTTAAGACCCTTTCAAACAGGAGCTCTGCCTCATGTGGGTGACAGTACTAATCATATTTGCACCACCCCTTCTGTTTGGATTACTTTTCCACTTACCCTGCCCAGGCAATCAAGGTGACACAAGCATAAGGAGACCAGGACAAGACAAACACAATGATGACCACAAAAGCAATTTTTGCCAGCTTCCACTCATTCTTCATGGACTGAGAGAGGTAGGATTTCCGGCTGCAGGACCCCAGCTTTTGAACATCTCTGTGAGGGGAAACAGAAACACGGATACTGCAGTAGGACAATGAAAAAACACCATCTCTAATATGTTCTCAGCAATATGCAAGATGAAGTCAATTTCATATTTCCCTGCTCTAACTCTTCTTTTGTCCTCTGATATTTAAAAATCCTAGAAGGTAATTAATGTGGTTGCAAGTGTTTGCCTGTGAGACTGAGCCAGAACCCCTGGGACTACAGGACTGTGTCCTTATCCCTCACACAAAGGAGGGTTTCAGTTTGCAAAGACACAGAAATTGGTATCTCTTGCCCTTCATTGCTCTTAGAGGTGGAGCAAGCAAAGGCACAGCTGGATGGAAAAATCAAGTCTTATGTCTTTTCCTTTTCAAGGGAGGAACAGCTTGCAGAACTTCCAATTCATGAGGTAACACATGCTGGAGTACCCTGACAGCTTGAGAAACCTGTCCCAAACACTTGCAAGGACATTTTTACTTACCTGCAGATGTATTTATTAAAGAGTATTTTCAGTGGGAGGTACAACAGGCAGTCCTAATATTTTTGTCACAAAACATCAAATTCTTTTCTCACACATAACACCCTGCATTTTATTTTAAAAAGTTTTATATGGTTAGGCATTTTATATACTTTCACAGAGAAAATAGCAACTTTTACACATCAGTGTTGTTAAATGGAGATACATTTCAGGCTGAAGACATTAATTACCAGCCAGTAGGGTAAGAAACTCCCTGCTGGTGCACTGTAAATATAGAATAGAATCACAGAATCATGGAATGGCCTGGGCTGGAAGAAATCTTAAAAATTATTTAGTTCCAATGCCCCTGCCATGACAAGGGACACCTTCAACTAGACCAGGTTGCTCAAAGTTCCATCCAGCCTGGCCTTGCAAAAGGCATAGAAAAATCTTATGTCCACTCTGCTTCATGTGGGTGTACAAGACACCATTATTTTAAGGATGCATCCTTTACTCCTTCACTTGGTATCAAGTATACATACACAAAGCACAGTAAAAAACTAGGCAAAGGCCAAAAAATAAGAGTTCAGAAAGAAGTTCATTTTAGACAGATATAAATGTGCTTATAAAAGTGGAGTTCAGCCTTATGAAGCTAAACGATTTCAACAAGTGCCTGCAGACAGGGGCAGAGAAAAGCCATCAGAACTGATGACACAGCTGAGCAGCAGGAAGGACTCACAGCACCAGCTGGTGTTGGATCAGACCAAAGATAAGCCATGTGCTCATTAGCAGAAAAATAACTGATAGAATGATGTCACTTTACAGAGCTAACACCCTGCTGATTTTTCATGTCAAACATAGACCAAAAATTTTTTGGGGAAAAAAGTCTGAGCAAGCATAGCCAGACATTGTGCATGTAGTTGTGATGCTTGAGTGAAGCAAGATGGTTTTTGGGATGCCTGCCTTAAGTAAAACTGACAAAAAATATGAGGACTCTTAGGTTTACAGAGCTGCTCAAAAGCAGATGATTCCCCCATCACTACATGTTTTTTATTATCCCTTGAGGCTGAAAACTGCTGGAATACACAAGGACCTTGTTTCTTGTAGTGCAAATCTGAAATACAAATAACTCAATCTAATTATCTGATGTACTATTAATTACTACAGTGGAATAAGATTAGAACCAACAGAGACTTCTTTTTCTACTCTGAAATACATCCTTTCCAGTTTTAAATCAGCAAAAAAGATTTCTCCTGTTACTGCTGTTAAAGATCTGCCACTACAGTTCCAATTTCAATACAGACTAATTTTTGATTCAGATGTTTCTGCAGTTAAAGAAATTGAGAAAACCTTCTGCTACAAGAAAAGGGATACGTACTTCTTTCAGCTACATCGCTTACCTGCCAGTACGCCTTATGGCCAGGAACATCGATAAATAGCAATGGAATATTATTACCAGGGGAATAAAAAACACGCAGCAGCATAAAATCATGGTGTAACTTCTGTTTGCAGGGGAGTAGGTTACATAGTCCCACGTACAGGATATCATCAAGCCCTCAGGAACATAGGAACCTATGGAATACACGGAACACATTCACACGTACACCCAAATTTAGCACAGGTGCTGATCCAACCACTAAGCCCTTAAAATAAACCCTGTCCTGTATCCATGGTCTTTAAGAACTTTGGTGCCAGCCAAATTATACATTATATATATGGTCTGAGAAGTGAGTGCCCACGTGGAGAGGAGGTCCCGACTGCAGAACTCTCAGGTACACACTACTACTCCATCTGCAGATTGATCTGCTTGGATACATCCTGGGTGTAGGGGAGCAGAGGGTTTCTGCAGCGCAGTAGGTGCAGATGTGTGCTACAACAACAAACCATCAGGGGTGGCTGGGCACCCATCCAAGAACTGATAAGAAAACTCTTTTTTTTTTATGCCCCAAGCAAGACTAAAAGACCACACAGGGAATGCTAGGTGGGAGACAGCAGACAACATACTCCAGCCAAGGAGCGGAGCCACGCTCCATCCCAGTGAGTAGAGCCACACGACGGCGATGATCTGCACGGTGCGTCTCTTGGAAGTCCACTGGATGGACTGCAGGGGCTTGGTGATCACCAGGTAGCGGTCAACAGAGATAGCCAACAGAGTCATCATCGAGGTTATCCCAAAGAGAGCCCCACAGAAAGCATACAAGTTACAGCCTGAAGAAGAAAATGGCAGTGTCAGGGGTTTTCCTGAAAAGAGGCGTGTTTTCTCTCAGAGCCCATCATAATAAATCTCCCATGTTTTTCCTGGCTCAGGACTTCTCTCTCAACAGAAGCATTTTCTTAGCCTCACATTTTTGTAGTTATTAAATGTTTATTAGAAAAACACAAATATAAATAAAATACAAATAAATGTATTTAAACAAGTCCTACTTCACTGCAGGCTGCAACTGGGAACCTTTTGTCAATGGAAAACTGCCTCAAAGAAAATCCAATCTAATTAAAGTTCTATTTTCCTGGACTGTTGCCCAATATATCGATCTTAACATGCTGCAGCAGACATCTGTCTGTTAATGATAAATGGGTGGTTCAAAAAATGACTTTGGTTTATGTGGCTTAAAACTGTAGAAGTGGTTTAAATTTGGTGACTAAGAGACCAGCTGTAAAACACAGCTCCAACTCCTATATTTAATGGCAGTACTTTTTAAAAGAACTGACATTTTTTACATGAAACAGATCTTTTTACCCCCTCTGTGTTCAGGCACTGCACTACGAGATGGAAAAAGTTACACTGAATTTAATGGAGAAGCCTGTGTGGAAAGATCATCCATTCTTTGAAATCTTGCATTGCCCCATGTGGTTATAGACAAGAGCCCACTAAGAATGACAGGCAGCAAAAACACCAGACCCAACCTTAAAGCAGAATTCTAAAGTCTTTATAAGTAACCTGCAACTAAGGACCAAATCCCACTCGGCCCAAATCAAATGCTTCATTTGTGACAGCATGATAATTTGCACTGATTTTATCTAAGGGGATGAGCAAGACTAAAAATATCTTCAAACTAAAGAGGAGTCCCTTCTGTGCTGCTGAACAGTACATGGTCCCTGGGCTTGCTCCACCATCGTACAGCCACTAGCGGGTGCAAGTTTTCATCCACGATGTGGTGAGCGGCACCAAACAGAGCATTGAGCCTTCTGAGGTTCTTGCTGCACCCACATTTCAGCTATTATTTCAGCATGGATCACCTTTTCTTTCTTGCAGTTAGAAAGAAAGGAGCCTAAATTTGCTAAGTCCTCAAATGACTATTGTTATTTAAATATCTTAATTAAATAGGAGATTCCTAGAAGTACACAAGAATGGGTATCAACATACATTTCTAAATAAAAGTCGTAACTAGCCCTCAAAATGATACAGAAAAACTATTTACAACTTACTAAAACTTTTCTACCTATTTTCAGCCATAACATCTCCCTTACAAGCTAGAAGGTAACACGATTACATGTGTATGTTGACTCCTTCCTTTCCAAAATATGTAAGATAAAAGAATCACAGCTGTAATCCAGAACATGTAACATGTCACTGATGGTGTCTGGGGCTGTGACTCAAGAGATTTGTGCTGCTCTATCCGTGGCACAAGCCAAGGCTGTTGTGGCTAAAACAGTCTGTAGGCAGCATAAAGCTGGCGAGGGAGGAATTAGTGTTGAAAAGTACCTATGTCTCCAAGTATCCATTCTCTGTGCAAGCTGTTGACAAAGCACATGGGTGCCTGAGAAGCCGACATCAGGAAGTCACTCACAGCTAAATTCATTATAAAGTAGTTTTGGGGAGTCCTCAGCTTCTTGTTGCTTAAAAAACACGAGAAATACATAATTTTAAAAAAGACAAAGTGGAAAGTTAACTTTATCACTTTGCTTACTAGCATAAACAAATATTGTCCAGGTTGGAATCGATGGTTACGCACGATGAATCAATTGCTAATCACCAGTCAGTCAGCTGTAGTCATTTCAAAATAATTGAAAGGAGCAGGAGCAATAAAATGGATTGTTTCCTCTTCAAGTTAAGGAGAGTTTCAGCTGTCTTGATAAATATGGATTTGTTCAGAACAGCAGTTCCCTGGGAGTGCTGTAATATTGATTGTGTCTTGCACCGCACATGAGGAAGATCTGAAGAAAGTTACAGAGCCAAAGGATCTGCTTCTGGTGACACTTTAAAAACTGCTGACCTGAGGTGCTGTGTTGACACAGATGACCTGAAGTGGTTGACACACCACTAACTAAATGACCCTTTGCAAAGTGCTACAGCACAAGCAGAGCACACACAGAGACTTGGGAAAAGTGCTTTTGCTTATATACATCTCATAAGAGAGAATGAAAGCTCTCAGTTGCAGATGAACAGGCAACATTAAATGCCACAACAAGGAGTGTGAAAACAGCAGAAGTCTGAAAGAAAAACTTATCCAAGGAAAACAACTGAGGCCTTTCTGATGTGCTTTGCAATATCACTATTCACAGCTAACATGAATTTCTTTCCTCATGCTGATAAACAAATAGTGAAAAAGAAAGTGAGAAAGCCATCTCCGTGCTGCTGCAATTCTAACAAATTCTTGGGTCTCGTAACTGCCTGCAAAAACAGGGTGAGAGAGAGTGCAGAGATCACACCTTCCCAGGTGCTCATCTGCCTGTGCAGATTTTCCTACTTTGACAGTTTAATGCTTTTATTACACCAGCTAAACCACACACATTTCAAGACAAATACAGAGCTTGTGCTGCATTTTAAAAAAATCATGAAGGTATCTACAGTTGCAGGGAATTCAGTTTCTCTAAATCATATTAGAAGCCAGTTATTCAAAAGAACTAATTTATTTGTCTTAAACATTTAAGGATAGGAAACTAACGCTTGGTTCATAACCCCACTGGTGTCTCTAGCAGTGTAAGGCCCCTCTGCATCACCAGGCATAATGACAGCAAGCAGTGAAGGAGGAGGATTTTGAAATCCAGCATCACAGTGTGGGGCGGAGGGCAGATACTTCTTTTTTCCATACTCTAGCTGCAGTAGCTTTGGCTGTCTATTACTCTGCCAAGAGAGCACACAAACTGACAGAAATCCTATGATCTGCCTGAAGCAGAGTATTAATACACTGGTGGCATGAGCTCATTTCGTGTAGCACATTGCCTTCTTGGTCCTTTCAGGACATCTGGGCTCCTGGGAAGAGTGTCAGTGTTTGTCAAGTATTTCTGCAATTACTACAGGGTAAGTGAAGACGCCTGCAGCTGCAAGACTGTGGTTTCTATCATTAGAAGTATTAAACCATACTTTAAACTTTCAATTGGAAATTGTTTATAGAAAAAGATATTATTTCCCCATTTTATTTGATTCCTTAAAACATGAGGAATTTACACTGAGGTTGTCAATGATGCACATGTATGTGTGTCTGTGTGTGTACAGTTGCCTTCTCCCCTCTTTCCCCCCACATTTGTTGCCATTAGATTTAATCTAAGAGGAAAGCAACGCAGAAATCCACACACGGGCACAGGTGAAACTCGAGGCCACTCAGATAACCCACAAAAGGAATTTTTGTACCTGTAAAACGCGTAGAGGACTAGGAGGTTTCCGATGATGCCGATGGAACCAATAATGAGCACACACGTTCCTACGGTGTAAAGAACATGGCCAGGGATCTCTGCCTTGGTCACAGTGTGTGGCTGGGTACTCATGTTCAGACCCTGAACGAAAACAGAAGGAAAGGAAAGCTTAGCCCATTTGGGACCATTAGTCTGGGGAACACATGCTCAGCCTGTTGGCATTCACTTCCATGGCTTGTGTAAATCAAATACGCACCTCTGAGTTCTTTTCACGTCCCCTGTAATCATGTTTCCCCTCAAGTAACTTTCATAATTTTGACAGTAGACAATTCTCTTAAGAAAAGAGCAACAGAGAAAGCAGACTGGAAATGACAACTAAGGAAGTTATGATGATGATGTGAAAAAAAGGCAAAGAAGCCCGAGCATAAAACTCGCTCTGGGTAACTGCTGCACTTCGGGGCACAGAGCTGGCTGACAACAGAGACTGACGGCAAGAAATAACCTGTCAGGGTTTGGTTTTATTAGGAGCAATGACATCAAATCCCACACTTAAAAATGTTAAATCCCCTGCGTCTCCCCAGGTTCGCTTAGAGTGTACAAAACCTGGGAATTCCCCACACAAAAGAGAGGAATGAGAGGTATAACAACAGCAGTAACACTGCCTGTGTAAGAAAACATACATTAAATAGTCTTGACACCTCTTTCACTGCCCTGGATCTTCAGCACACGAATAGGCTCCCTCTCCGTATTTTTTCTGTTTTTAATCAAATTCAGATTTATCACTGGCTATATTCAGCAGAAAGGCAGCCTACAGCTAATCCACTCAGCTCACATTAGCATTAGCAACGAGAAGAGTCCAAATTGCCTCAAGGAGATTCTTATTTACCAAGTCGCAGGCAGCTAAGTCTCACACTCACAATCAGACCTGGAGAGCTGGGTCAAAGGTATGGCACCTTGTCACAGCTAGTTACACCAGGGGGCTGTGACACTTATTTCCAGTGCTTAGGCAGCAATAAGGAATGTCACTATGTGTGGCATTTACCCTCGACAAAGGTGTGAGAGGTGGTGTAAGAGCAGGCAGAGCACGGCAAGGTGGCCCAGCAAAGAAAGCAGTCGTGGCTGTTTGGTGGCATCAGGCAGAGCCAGCACCGTGCTCTCAGGGCAGGGCTGCCTGGCCATGCAAATTAACCATGTTAAACTCCTTTCCTCCTCTCTCAAACCCAATAACCTTAGCAGTGTGTGTGCACTGAATCATAACCCTGCCACATTTCTGACAATGCATACCAAAGAATCTAAACTGGGGAGAAAAGAAAAGGATTCTTTTTTTTTCCTTTCCAGCTTATCTGTTAGGCATGCCAGGGATTTGCCCCTACCTAGATGTTTATTTTATAGAGCACTATTACATAAATGTAATTCAGGGCAAGTAGTACTTGCCTGTCATACGAATTACACTTTACTTCAACATATGGGAATTCACTGTTGCAGAAATTCGTTTGAGAGACGGACTATGAATTTCACACCCAAAGGTGTCTCGCCTTATCTCTCTGCTGAAGAGAAGCTGACTTGGACATTTTGGCCTCGTTTACTCATTTGCGGGTGGTGAGCTGTGTCAAAAGCTGAAAAATGTCTCACATGACACATCTGTAAACTCAGCTTACAGTTTACTGGCAGTACTGGATGAAATATAAACTATTGATGCTTACAGAGTGGATTCTGGAAGGCAATAAATACCAGGGATTACACAGAGCCTTCAATCTCAGCGAGAAGCTAAAGCGAGGGATGTTTAGATTACACAGGCTTTGGATCTTGCCTCCAGCAGAGTCCATGAAATTCCACGGCCACTTCTGCTGCAATGTTAATAGCAGTTAGATAACTCTCAGATCTGAATGGAAAGACAGCTACTCATTCACTCTGAGAGAGCACGATGTGGCAGGCATCCAAGCTGCATGAAATATGGTAAGCTGACAAAGACTGAAAGCCATTTATAATACTGTCATTTGAATCTGAGAAGAAAAATGTTCATGTCTATGTGTGTGTGTATATATATATTTCAACAGAAAATCTCAACTTGGATAAAAAATAATTTCATTAAGCTGGTGGAAATTTTCGAAATAAAATGGCATAAACCAGTACAAATAGCTGTAGGCTAATCAAGGAGAATGAATACCTCATTTTACTCACATAATATGTTTCACCAATTTGGCATATTTTCACAATATAAAACTTTTAAATTTAAAGATTTAAATACTCTTAAGGTTGAGAACTTAAAATCTACTCTGGTGAACAAATGCTGCTTTTCTAATACAGACCTATTCTCCACACAGCATAACATCCAGCTGGAGACAAGTAGAACTATCATCAAGGTTTCAGGATATTCATTAAATTTAGGCTTTTTCTCTTTTTCTACAGTGTCAACTGTGAGAAGCTGGCCTTTTAGCAACTTTAATTAACAAGCTAAATGCTTGCCAATGTAAATATTTTACTGTATAAAGATGAGGGCTAGAAAGATGAAAAAGAAATTACAAGCTTAGCGACGAGCTTTAAGGAGAAGCTGGGTTTTGCAGATCTTCTCAGAAGCTGTTACTACTCTATGCAATTTTTTTTTTTACTTTTAGTTTCCCACAACTAATAAGAATAAAATTAAATTACAGGAGAATATTCCAAGTTGCTATGAGTGTTTCTAACCCAAGAAAACTCAAGTACCTATTGCAAATCTTTCCTGAAAACTTGGTAAGTTGGATGGCAGCTACCTACAGCAGGTTGCATTCACTATAGACACTGATGAGTCCTACTTTGCTCTGTCTGTATTACCCTCTCCTAGCACCAAATGATGCATGGTCAATGACAGCTGCCACAAATCAGCAAAAGATTAGTTTGTGCTATGGGGAAGGTCCTGCCTTTGACTTAGTAAAGCACAGATTTTGTATCCATCTCACGTCACTGCTAACTGCTGGAATACACTGTGTAGTTATACTTGGACTTTAGTCTGATCACTTTTATCTTATTAACTGCAAACTCAGACCCCTTGAGAATGCAATTGAAAAAACTTAAAAAAATAAAAAAAGACATGTTGGGAGAAGTTCCCCTTCTGCTGTTTCACACTGCTACAGTGATGTACAGCTGACCTGGATTCAACACACCTATCTCAATCGATTGTATTTTCGGGTTCTCAGTATTGTCACGGCCATGTAATGCAGAGTGAAAAGCCTGTTCTGTATAAGCCTCAGTCTTGCTCCTTCTCTTTAAGGATGTGATTTAACATAACGATAATGAAGGAAGGTATTACATTTTATTCCATGAATAGATTGAATATTTAATGGCTGAACCAAGCTTTCAAGTGCTTAGGTGAGATGAGTTCACCCGTCCATTTTTCCCCCCGACTGGCTTTGCCTTCCTCCATATTTTGGTCCTGGGACATATCTGGGACAGAATCTCAAGCACTCTGCTGAAGACACATGCATTTCCTGAGTGAGCACTTCAAAGGCACCATCCAGAATGACCTGATTGTTTAACTCAAAAATCCAAATGTAAACAAGCAGCCCATGAAGATGCCAGTAATTGCAGCAGGGCCAGCTTCTGGCGTACTTGCCAAGCCTGTGCTCGCTCTGTTTGACTCCTTCTGAATTAATGCTGAAATCATTTGCATTTTGACTCTGTGAGTTGTTAGAGGACCTGACAACTCACATAAATTATGATGTGGCCTTACCCTTATATATGAAGTGACTACAACATCAAAACACTGTCACCTACGTGGCTGCTTGGAGGGCTTTCCTGCAAGGGCAGCTAACAGATCTGCAGGCAAATGGAGGGTAAACAAGTTGTCCCTCAACTATCTGGCAAAGGAAGCAGGCACCACATATAAAAATAAACTTGGTCTATTTCTCCCAAAATAAAGAGGGAAAACGTGAAACAGATGAGGAAAGTCATTCTAGGAAAGCTGTTGTAATTTGATTTTTAGTGATAAAATGATAGCTAAATAATTAGAGCCATCTGTTTCTGCTTTTCAGATGGTAAGATTAATAAAGAAGACAAAACAAATTAATTAATGCAGAAGACAAAAAATCGTCGTTAAAAAAGGAGGGCAAGGGCAGGTCTCCTTCAATGGGTAGGAGTAGAAAATAATGGACTGAAATGGTTTTATGATTGGCATTAGGTGGATATAAGATTATCCAAAGCTTTATTTACCCTCTGGTTTTGCTCATGGGTGCAAGCTCATCTTGTGGAAATGATTTACACTGAAATGAGCTTAAGGAAGGGCTTGCTTACATGAGGGATTAATGTGCACTAGCAAGGGAATAAATTAACAACATAGCAGCCTCCCTGTGTCAAACTGCTCCATGGATTCACAACATAGAAGTCTGATTTGCTGTACAAAAAACTTGTCTATACTGTTACACCTGAAAATTTTACAGAAGAATACTGAACAATACTTAGGTATGTTAGATGAGATGGGAGAAAACTGAGTGTGCCAGCTAGCAGACAGTACTTGCCAAGTTCCTCATAATTTCACTGATAGTCCATATAATCCAGGTAATTTTAGCATGAAGCACCATCTGGTTTGAAAATTACAACAAAATTTGGGGCTTAATGAAATGTCTTGTACATAGGAACTCTTGAAGCAGTAAACAGAAGGTCTTTGCTGTGTAGAGACTATAGCGATCCTCAGATAGCATAGAACTAGTGATCCTCAGATATTTTACAGAAAATAACAACAACTAATAAACAACAAATAATAGCCAAAACAACAACTTTGCTTGTTCTGGATGACAGTACTGTGTTCCAACACCGTACAGCAAGGCCAGATTAATTCAGCCCTCAGAAAGTCAAGTCGAACTGTGATCATCCACACATGGAAAAGTTGCTTTCCTTATCAGTCTCCGGGTGGCAGTCCTCTTCCACACTCTTGCCAGTCAGTTCACACGCCACAGCCAGGAGCACTCAGACACACATTTACAGCGTGTATTTAATCAAGATGGAAATTGGTTTAGCAAACGGACTTCCATGCATGTGACTTCAATGCAGTCCATCCAAAAGTGACCAAGAAGAACAGAAACTGCCTGTGTACAACAGGACAAGTAGCAAAGTCAGGCATCTGCTCCAGACCAAGGCAAGTGTTCATCCAGACTGTTGTCACAAAATTTCAGGAAAACCTCGAGAATTTCTTCCTACAATAAAGTACTTATCTAATTGATTCCATTCCAGCAATTTGGTTCTGGTCTTCTGGCCAGTTGAAAAAAAGCACTGGATTTCAGGACTCATTTGTATCCTTAAGATCTCATGTTTAGCACAGCCCTTGCTTTGATGAGATGCCTTCTTTCAGGCCCTTAATATCTGTGTTTAAACTTCTTGCAAGCAATCTAATGAGGCATGGCTGGGGATGGTAGAAGAACCCTTGAAACCTCCCCCAAAAAATCCAAAGAGAAAACCATCAAAACCTCATTGAGTTCTCAATACAAGAATGAATCAGCTGGATACTTAAAGTAAGCATACTCAGATTTTTACATATCTGACCTAATGAGTCAGTATAAGCAATGGATATTAATAATTCAGAGGTTTTCTAAATTAATGATATTATATTAAAATGATGCTCCTGAGAATAACATAGTAATCAGTAGCAAATGATAAAACTGAAAAGAATTTAAGTTTTAATATCTGTCTTCCAGTTACAGAGATCTCTAAGGGCTTATTTTCATCTCTCTGGAGACTGACTGAAAGAACCTTAAAATGTAAAGCCTTTCCTGGAAAGCGCAGAGACATTGCTTTCTATGTGCATACTCAGCTACACTGCTGAAATCAGCAATAAAAGACACATTTATTTGTCAGAGCACAAAAGAAAAAAAAAGAAAAATCCCAACTCAAATATCAGCCCACCTGAAAAACAAGCCATCTTGTGTTCCAGCTCGAGCGCTCTCTGCGTGGCTTGGGCAGGGAGCAGCAAACGTGAGGGATTACCCGATGTTCTACGAGTTTTTCTAGGGAGTGTGCATGCACAGCCCAGCCTTCTTTTTTTGTGGGGAAGAACTGGCAAGTAACTAGCACATTTGGTTTCCCTTCCTGAACCCATGCCACTAGAATCAAACCTTGAGGCAAGGGACTTTAATTTCAAGACCTGAAAATTTTAAACCAAGGTACCAAAGGCACATTTCCTGAGAACATGTCTCTTCCAGTATTAGCGTACTTGTATAATCCACACAGCTAACGTTAACCAGGTCTTCACAACATTTTCCTCTACAGAAATTTTATGTTCTATTTAAATGTATCCAGTTCTAGTCTGAGACCTAAAAGTACCAAATTCTGCCATGACTTACGAATTTTTGAAAAACAAGCAAACACAAACCCACTACCAGAAGCTGCTAACACTCAGCTGAGTTGAGGGCTCAGTCCATCTTTCCCCTATCCCATCTCACAGGCTTGCATGCCAGCGCAGACAGTTCCTTAATGTGACCCCTGAGACACTCACCATATTGTCCCCTTGGCCATAAATTATGTCGAAATTATCTGATGCTGTGTCCAAATGCACCTCAAATCACAGCCCAAGCTGAACACGCTCAGGCAGGCAGCACACTGGGCAAATCTAATCAATGCTGACACTGCATCGAAATTAGCTGGACTATCACAGTTCAGTGCATATTTGTTTGGCCATAAGGGAACAGATGACTGCTAGCACAGTGCAACAACAAAGCAGCAGGCAGAAATCTCAGGATATATATATATATTTTAGAGCCTTGGAGCATGTCAGTTAGAAACATGGGTGGTCAAAACAAGATGTGCTTGTTAAGTCCTTCAATGTAAGATATTTAGCAGTCTCCAGGGAGAAGTTGCAGCAAATATTTATTTTAATCTTATTGTGCAGCATACTCTCATAGGTTATTTTACTCCCTCTGAGCATCCTACTGCTAACTGGAGTTCTTTAATAATCTCACAAAGTTCATCTAAAGAAAGAAATCCCATTCTTCTATGTTTGCCACTCAGGGGTGAGAATGTTTTGAACTCACTCGGCTCTGTAACTCTTGGAGATAACAAGGGCTCTTCACCTGAGCTGCTCTCCCTTCTCTGCCTCTTTTGAGCTCCTGTAGCTCATCCTGATCTCTTTTACTCATCCCAGGCTACCAGATGATGGCTGTTCCCATTTCATCCACCACAGATGCCTCATACCAGGAGGCTCCCGCTCCAGCCTGCCCACCACACACCAAAAGCCATTTCATCAGCTGCCACAGCTGGCTGATGACAAGGCAGTGCCACAGCATCCATGGCCTGCCTGGACCAAGCCCTCTCCCCCTCCATCAGCCCCAGCAGGACAAGCTCGGTTCCCGAGTGAGGCTCACACTTTACTGGATTCAGTGGAAGTACATGGAGAAATGTCTGCTGATGGCAACACACTGAAATTCTGATCTCTGCCATTGGTTTCTGAGCTCTGCTCTGAGATTTCAAAGAGCTTGAACATGTACTCTGGCTTCTGGACAGCTGGACTTTTATATTTTAGTTAAGAAAAAATAATTTCTTCCTTACTATTGATAGCTGAAAGCACATCCTTCACCAGCCACCTCTGGTCTCATGCACCTTGTCTAGATGTCAGGAGTCTTTACATTCCACCATTCAGCTTCTTGGGGAGACCAACTCAAATGCTGCTGGAAGATCTGTGCATGGAAACTGCTCTGAGAAGAGCAGCTTAAATAGATCCCATTAAAACCTGTACTTATTTTTAAGGACTGTGGAAAAAAATCCCATCAGCTGACATAAGCTTTTCAAAGGCTGATTACAAAATGAAAACACATCCCAATCTTGCTAAGGCAAGATCTTAATAACTTTTATTAATCCTGTATAGTGTTTCTAATGCTACTTTTTATAATACAAATAGCTAATACTTTTCACCAATGTGGTCATTTGGTTCCTGCTGGATTCTCTGCTCCAGACTTATTCTGTCACCTATGAAGAGCTGTGGTGAATGATGAAGGAAGTACAAATAATAGTAGAATTACACTACTTTAACTACATTACAGTGACACTTTTTTCCAATTTTTACTAGGTAGGCATAAAGAACTGTAGATTTCCCTCTCTATTTTTCACTATTTGTAAACAGACCACTTTTTCTTCTGCAGGAAATAAATATTCTTAGCTGAAGGCCTGAAACCAGAGACATTCTTCATCAACTAGGGTAATTTCCATATTTCAACAAGAGATTTTGGTCATGGGTGACAGGGTGGAGGCAGAGGGACACCCAACTTCTTGATGCCACTTGCGTCATTCCATCATGTACGTTTGGGAACATGAAAACTGCTAGAAACAGTCAGATCAGAGGCCCACCATCTCCTGTGTCTCACACTTGACAGAGTCTGGCAACAGATGCTTTTAAGAGGAAGAACATGGGGAGTACAGTAAGAGAACACTCTCAATCTGCTAACTTCAAGCACATTTGTGATATTTGTATAACACCGTAGCATTCAGTTTCTGTTTAGATCAAAGAACTGTCTGACCACTCTAGGCTGAGGATTATTCCATGTTGTATCTGCTTGCTTCTGTTTAATACTCCTCTATGCACGGAAGGCAGGGTATGCAGAAGGCAGAGCCAGACACTTCCCAGAGGTGAACGAGAAATGAACATAAAGAATGTCAAAATGTTAAAGTGAGCCCTGCTTGGAGCAGGTGGTAGGACTTGACAACCACCCTTCCAACCTAAAATATTCCATAATGCCAGCGATAAAACCTCCAAAACACACAGTTAATAAATTAGGGTTTAATAAATGAAATGAAATACTATTTCAGTTACTTGAGGACAGGTATTCTGTCTCAGTAAACTGAAAATCTTCCTACCTGCCTTCTGTTACTTTCACAGGAAACTGGGGACATCAAGAGCCAAGTGAACCTAAATGCTGTTTTACACCCAGAGACTTCAGGTAATTTCAATTGATAATCTCTGCAGAGACCACATGTCTTGCATAGGAAGGCTGCAGTTAAGTGCTCTACTTCATTTGCAACTTTTTTTCCTACTGTGGCTTTAAATCCCGCATGAAAAGAATGACTTCCAGAGGTCTTAGGCACTTCACACCTATTGATTGCACTGGTGGCAAAACACCTACTCTTCTCCTGCGGTGCTGAAAATACTCCCTGGTGTTTATCTGCCCTGTTAGGTGCCTAAGCATCACAAAAATCTGGCTTTGAAGTATTTTATGATTAATTTTAGAGAATCTAACTGGCCCACTGATGCAATGTCAAGTCCAATGGCCTAATGCATTTTAGGCTGGCCGATTCCCACCAGACACTCAGAATAAAGCACCTAGCCACCACAGGTAATGGAGATAATGAAGATGACTGGGAAGAGAAAGAAGTTATTGGGTGAAATATGTTCAAGAAGTCCTATCTCTGCAGCAAAAGGCAAGTCTTCACTGCCAAATGAAACCTTTCACTACGAGTATAACTACCCTTAACTCTCTAAAACAAGAGTAAATCAAACTCTCACCCAGGGAGGAGATCATTGCTTTTCTAGTCCCATGGAGGGTGAAGAACTTACAAATTTCTTGTGGATTTAGCATTGCTAAAGGAAGAGAGACCAACGTCAAATGAACAAGTGAAACCGGCAGCTCCATTTACAACTAGAAATCTATGGCAGCACTGAAGGCATTTCAAAGATTGAAGCAGCACTTGCAAATTAATAAGAAACTGCAATGTGAGCATCATTAGAGAGAAAGTACAAACATCAAAAGACCTCTAGATTTCTAAAGCACCAAACTAATGAAGCATGAATTGACACATTTGGTGGAAATAGGTGTGTATAGTGTAAGTAATGTCTGAATCTCTCAGAAAATTATCTCATGGCAATGCTCATCCAGGGAGAAGAAACAGTATCTTACACAAAAGCAAGTGCCTTTGGTTTGGAGAAGCATCAAGACAACTTTGATATATCAGTGAAGGAAGCTTCATTCTTTCCCTCTCCACTGCACTACCTAACCCACTGAAAACAGGGATGATGCAGGTATTTTAATGTGATCCCTTGTTTTAATTCTACAGACCATTTTTCAAGACTCTACGAAAGGTAACAAAATATTTAGCACATCTATATTAGGAAACACCATCTTCCTCTCACCCTCATGATAATCTCTGGATATGGAGGGGATTTGAAGCCTACATTACCTCTGCAACATCACCTTGGAATCAGGATGAACTACCAGAACAGAAAATCTCAGCACAAGGCAGCTCCCTTTTCTGAGTTAAGAAGAAAAGTGACATTTTACAGAAGAACCTTTATGTTAAAAAGCATATTAAAAAGCCAGCAAAGTAATGTGCACCAGAGAATCTCAAAAACAAATACAAGTCTAAAGAAGCACTGTGTCTGTCTCAAGTCATGTCCATACTAGATCTGAATTCACACTGGACCTTCCTCTGTCCACCCAACTCTGGAAAAGCATTGCAATAAAGAGCGTCTCTCAATGGAAAAACAGATGAAGGAACAATTTGCTCACAACAGCTGTGGGGGTAAGAGAGATATTCATTTGAGTTTTCTCCATGAGTAAAAGCCCACTGAACACAAATAGTTACTATTAGTTGCAAATTTGCATTGAACTTTAGTAAAAGTTTATTGCTATTAGTTTTGTTGTATCAAACACTGAGCTAATGACATAGTACAAAGCAATTTGACAGCCATGATTCTGAATACAAAATAATTCTTTTACAAATGGGTTATTAAAGTGTTTTGAAGCATTACCCAGGACACCATCAGACTGCTGTGGTGGAGGAATGGCAAACACTGCAGATCTTGCAGCCCTCCAGCATTTGAGCCACGCTGCCTTCCCTCACCAGCTGCTTGAGGAGTAACTGACTGGCACTCACCTACAGCAGTGCCACTAGAGTTTTCCAAAGCACCAGCATCAATCCTCTAAGAGTCTCCCTGGTGCTCCTGAAGTCACCTTCATTTGCTATCACTCAGCTTTGGTGCAGTGGTCTCTGCAGCACCATGGAGAGAGGGACCTCTTACGACAGTGACTGCATGGTGACACCACCACTGCATGTTTCTAAGCCATGCTGACCCTTTCCCTATCATAGTAAAGTCAACTACATCATTTGAGTATTTGCACGTGTTTCAGAATAGAAAATGTAGTAAAAGATATCAGATATATAAGAAACTATGCATATTTTTCTTTCTTAGCAAAAGGCAGGTAATTTATGGAACACTAAAGTTATTGGTTGCAGAAAGTTCAATGAAAGTATTTTACCCTTTTTATAGTTAAAACTCCAACAAATTTCCTTCTCACTTGAGATCCAGTCCTTTTTCAGGCATTGCTAACTTTGCAAAGCACAAGCAAAGTGTGCTCCTTCCCATTGCTTTAGTAGGTCTAGATTAGCTGTAGCTGTTCAAATGCTGCCCATTTCATCAGGCAGCCAGCAAGGACCTGGTTTCTCCCAGTCAGTCATTTCACTGGCAGCCCAGCTGTGCTGATGGCAGTCAGTCCGGAGGGATCAGCAACAATCAGAACAGTCCATCTCCCTGTTTCTTGCGCTTTCTGCTTAGGGTACGTTTGAACTTTGCAAATGCTGTCAAACCAAGCTGCTACCATTCCCTGGGCTGTTCTCAGCAGGATCAGCTGGTAACTCCCAGCTCAGACCTCACTGCAACAGGCTGGCCCAGGCACACGGGGTGATCCAGCTCAACAGCAGACCAAGCCTGCATCCTTGAACCACGCCCTGCATTCTGCTTGTGCCACATCACATGTTCAGCTACTGACCACCATCTGTACCAGGCATTTCTGACTGCTGAGTTACCTACCTGCTAAGCACGCTCTCAAGTCCCAGTGCCTATCAAAGCTGCATGTGAAGTATCTTTTTATTTTTACATTTCCTGGGGTGGCTGTCCTCATCACAGAATTTATAAAGAGTATCTAGCAGCATGAAATCAATTTATGCAAGCCAGCCTGGTGCTTCCTCTCAGCTGCATTATGAGTAGCTACTTAAATTCCCTGGCACCTATACACTAAGATTTCCTGCTTTCCAGGGCTCAGAGAGCTTGACTTGTATTGCAGCTACAATGTCTTGCAACTCCGTGCTTCTGCTTAAGTTTGCATAACTTTGAAAAACTCTTGGGTACATTGATACCAAAGGCTGAATCATCTCCTGCAGTAGCACTGCTGTGTCATGCCCTGGGGATTTAGGAGTGTGACAAGCCTCACTTAACCACCTGCAGCAATATGCAGACACACGTCTCTACTCTGGGTCCGGTTTGTGCACTGAATTCTGCTTCCAATATGCTTAGGCAGGGACTGCTGGACTAAGCAGACCATCTTCAGCAGCCACCCTCTCTCTCCAGGCTGGCACCTCAGGGCATTGGAAGCACAGGACATCCTAATTTGCAGCCTCTGAAGGCAGCCAAAGTCAACCAAATGTCAACTTTAGATCCCTTGATCCACTTACGTATTTGCATACAAGATGTGAACTAGTTGAAAATTTGGTGAGTATATAATGACAGGGAACAAAACCTGGATGACCTGGAAACTTTAGAGAAAATTTAACAGCAAAAATAATGCAAAGGGTCGCTGCGGTAAAGATGTGATTAAAAAGACAAACTGAAAGTTAAGACCTTTAGCAGCGCCAGAACACAATATGGGTAAATAATTTGGAGTTATGAGTTACATGCTCAAATTCCTTTTCACTTGCCACTTATTTATTACTTAAAAGGACTCTATAAAAAGCTCGCCCCAACTTTTTGTCTCACTTATTCCAGGACAATGACCTGTTGCAATGAAACAGTAACCACAGTTTCCCTCCCAGGCTGGGCTTTCTCCCACAGCATTCCCATAACCTTTTCTCTTCCACTCTTCAGACTAGAAACAAATATTCTTGGTAGACTTCTCTGAATACCAAGGCTGGGATGCCTAATAAAACTAAGTCCAGACAAGTTACCAAAGATTTAGCAGTAAATCTTCTGTCCTAAAATCTCTACAAAATATTGTAATGGTATAAGGTCAGGGTATACAGGGATGAGGCTGTATGAGGACAGAGGTACAAAAATTCTTTATATTTAGCTTGCTGACCTATCTCAGTCTTCTGCCTCAAATCATCATAACTAATTTCTAATGCACAAGAAAATCCTCTTTTCATTATGAATGTGTTCAAATAATCCTAGCTTAATGTATAAACTATTGACAAGCCTTTCTACAGCACTCCATTTAGGTCAGTTTACATTACATTAATCGGCTCTACAAAAGGATAACAGCTCTGAAATGTGCTTTAAGACTTCATTTATATTTCCTTTCTCATAAAAATGTTCTTGCTATTATGGACCAGATCACAATGAGGTTTAATCAATCAGATCTTGACGATGCAACAAATACCATCATAAGCAAACTCCTGCTACGTCATCCCCTTGCACAACCAGTTTTCCAATCAGCCAAAACTCCAAATCTATCCTAAAAATCTAAACAAAACAGCACAAAGAAAATACATTTCCCTTTGGGGAGAGCTGGGTCAGACACACACACACACACTCTCTCAGAAAATAAGCATCAAAATTCATATTAAAACAACTTCAGTGAGATTTGTTTTTTCCTTCTAAAGGAGAAGCAATTCATTTAAATTATTCGTTAGAAAACAAAGCAGAAGAGAAATGCTCCCTTCCCTCCTCCCTGACCAGCTCCCACTTCCTGAAGCCTTCCTCCTGGCACGTACTTTTTGGGTTCAGCCGAAAGCATTTCCCTTCTCTCCGCACATCTGCTCCGTGCAGGGCTGCCGAGCTGCGACTCATCCTGAGGAGCGCTGGAAATCCCAGGCTTTAAAAAGCCGCTCGCAAGCCCCTCCTGGGCTGCCAGGCTGCCAGCTCGGGCAGCGATCGAAGCACAGCATAGCCCCCAGCAAGCCACACGGCCCGTCAGTCACCCTCGCTGGCCACACCACCGCTGCTTCAAGTGCAAGCAGATGACTTGAAACAAACAAATAAACAAACCCCATCCACACCCAAATACCTCACAATTTAAAAAATAATACTTTTTTTTTTTTTTTTTTTTTTGGAAAGGGTGGACACCCAGAGGAGCTCGTTTCCAGGGCAGCCCAGCTGGCTGTCTCTGCCCTGCCCAGCCCATCCTGGCAGCATCCCGAGCCCCTGAGGGTGCCACCATCGAGGCTGGGCACCCTTGGAGAGTCAGTACCTGTGCCTGCTGCCCTGCAGTCCCGAGCGGGCAGCCTGGGATGGAGAGCGCTGTCTGGGATTTCTCTTGTGGCAACTTGTGCCCCTGGCCTCTTATGCTTTTGCTGCAAGGAGCCTGGCTCTGCCTTCCCTGGAACCCCCCTTTAGGTGGCTTCAAACAGCAGCTGGGCACCCCCCGCCTCCTCCCTTCCCCCAGCCTCTCCTGGCTGGCCAAACCCGGCTCCAGCTTTCCCTTTGCATGCCCTGTGCCCCATTCCCACAGCCCATGAACCCCCTTGGTCAGGTTAGGGTACCTCTGCCTTGCTGCACAAGTGAGCAGGCACACGCCTAAGCCATAGCCGGGTTTCTTGCAGGGCTGTTGAGAAACAGGGCATGAAACAGAATCACTTCCCAGCAACTCAACCTGCAGCTACCAAAATGTGATTTACAGAATATGCCTTAACATTTAAGCATCTCCTGTTACAGAGGTGCTTGAATAGCCACAGAAAATTTAGCGAGCAGCAGTGAATGGGTCACGGGAATTTCTTACCTCACAGCAACTTGTTGGTGTCATGACTTTGTAAAGCTGAGCATTTCAGAGGCACTGGAACACGATGAAAAGAGCAGGGATCTGATGGCAGGCATGCTCTTTGAGAGCCCCTCTCTTGCATTCTGGCCAGAAAGACATCAGAAAAATACTTAGATTTCTATCCTTATATAATTTTTTTCCAATGCATTAATATCTTCCACATACTTGGTTTCAGTGTTTCCCTTTTAAAAGGTGTGAATGGAAAGGATGTGTGAGAATGAGTTTTGTCTGGAGAAGAAAAGGTTCAAAGCAGCAGAGAAAGGAGGTAGAAACTACAATTTAAACGAAGTTCAAGGAACTTACATTCCCCCTCCATCTAGGGCATGACAGTGGTCCCAGCTCCTCAGGAGAATCTTAAAACTATTTCTGCCCTCAGATTAACCCTTTTAACTGATGATTTTAAAGATAGTAGAAATTGAACTACAGATATAAAACTTACAAGAACGGTGAACATATACCACATGGATGATCTGCAAATGCTGGAGAATACTGCTGAACTTCCTAGACTGGAGGCCTAGATTTCAAAACAAAGTTTACTCTGGCATTTAATAGCCCAAAGACATGATGAATATGTTAAAATATAATGAACGGTCAGCCAGAACAGAAAAAAACCCCACCAAACTATTCAGTGAAAACGCAATATGCTGTTATGCATTGCATTATAAAAACCAAATTACGGTATCATTGTCATACATAACAATTTAGACATCCGTACTGTTGGTCATTATTACTTCATCCTTGGGTTTTATTCCTTACCGAACTACCTAATTTCCATTCAATCATTTGATCTGACAGGTTCTGCTTCCCTCCTCTGAAGATGTCCAGTTGTTATCTGCTGTCTTTCAAAGTCAGTTCTACCTTGGCATCTTGATGCTTTACTTTCTAGGTCCACCTGTTGACATCCTGGTTGTAGATCTGTTTGGGAGTGGACTCCAGTTCTTTCCGTTACTTTATATGCTCCGAGTTCAAACCCACCAAATGACACATACATTAGATACTGCTACAGTTATGGAGTTATTTTTTGGTTACCTTACAACTTTTCCATAAATATTGCCTTTCAGAGGAAAATCTATGCACAATATTGGAGCTACTATATACACTAGTGGTAGTTTCAGAATCTGTTGATTTATCATTTGATGGCTAATAATGTTTCTTATCTCCAGTGTGGCTTAAATTTTCTGTAAGGCAATAGAGATCAAATGAGAAATTATCAGCCCTCTAACATCCACACGAGGGTTCCCTTTTTTCCTTTCCATACAGAAGTAAGTAAAGTGCTGGAAATGCTGCCCTCTGAAACCTGAGACCTGACAAACTGCTCAGATGTCCTTTCTGAGGAAGTGCTTTCTTTGCTCATGTTGTTCATTCCCATGTCTTCAAGCTGGAGATGAAACTTCTCTGAGCACAAGCCACTACATACAATAGTTCATACAGCTGGATCAAAATGAAGCCTATCTTCTGTGAGATATTCTGATTAAAGCTAAGAACTGGATGCCAAGGGAAAGTTAAGTGCCAACTAAAGCAAATTTCTTCACACTTCAGACTTGTTTAGACTGACAGGGTCTTGACTGACAATTTGAGTTGGCTCCATGAATGACAGTGTTTAAGTACAGAGGATTACTGAATTCGTGTCTCACACGTCTCTCTTCCCTGCTCTCACACCAAGATAAGTTCTTCATTAGGCCTTTCTATTTCAGCTGTTTGTAATTAATCCTAGGACATGGGAAAATACAGTAAATCAATCAAGTGAGTACAACCAGACAAAGTGTTTGGACTCACTGAGCTTTATGAACTGCACTTGCACGCTTAGACTCACTGTGTGTTCAAATAAAAGCACTGAAAATCAATGCATCAAAATTAGTCACAGAAAACAGATTGCTCAGGTAACTGAAGAATCAGGTAAGGGAAATAACTGCCTAAAAAAAGGTCAGATAAAATGCCTGAGACACAGTCAAGATACAAGCACTAAGTGGTAGCAGTTCCATGTGCAGATTTAAAGAAACCAACCAAACATTGAAAAAAAAATGCAGGGAAGAAGTATATGTGGTTGTTTGGGGGTTTTTTAGGAAAATGGAGTAGAGTGATTTAGGATGAATAATAGCACTTTACATTTCTATGACACCTTTCATCCCACAGGCTGCCAAAGCAATTGGCAAATTTAACAAATTGAAGGACATTGTCCTCCGCACACCAGAATCATTTTATCTGTCACTAAAGGCATCCCCTGCTGGAGCAAAAAGCAGTATCTGTTTAAACAGGTTAGGTCTATTGTGACAAACACCACATCTAAGCAAAGCCACAGGGAGGGGAGAATTGTCAACAGCTGGAACTAGTGCTGAATCCTGGATTAAGCAGTTATTAGGAGAAGTCTGCTAGTATTTCTCCAGTTACCACTGGTGATGACGACTTTATCACAGGTCTTGCAGAGCTGCCATGCCCAGGGCAGGCTTTCTCATGACCCAGCTCCTCAGGGCACCCGCCTCAGCGTGAGGTGCCTTCACATGCCACAGTCCCCCTCCTTGCAACGCTTGAGTGTTACATTCACCAGACAGAGAGAGAGCAGAGATTGACTGTAAACATCCAGGCATGAAAACAGACCCAGTGGTCAATCAAGAGGCACTGCACAGAGAAATGTAGAATCAGAGAATAGTTTGGGTTTGAAGGGACCTTTAGAGGTCATTTAGTCCAACCCTCTGTGCAATTAGCAGGGACATCCTCAACTAGATCAGAGCCCCATCCAACCTGACCTTGAATGCTTCCAGGTCATTCGTCACCTTTCTGGGCAACCTGTTCCAGTGCTTTACCAACCCTCATTGCAAAAAAACCTTTTTTCTTATATGTAATCTAAACCAACCACCTTTTAATTGACTTAAACAGTCAACTTTTATCTGAGCCTTCATCAAGGTCATCTTTCTTTCCTTGCAGCCATACTTCTGGCAACACAGCAAGTGTCAAAGGTGTTTCACACACAACAGACTGTTCACATATGCTGCTTCCTAAGGCACGTGGGTCTGACAACAGCCCAATCAGCTCCTTGGAAGTCTCTGAACACTGAGATTAGCAAAACAGGCTAAATTCAGTTACAGACTACTGTCTATAATGGCAAAGGGAGCAGAATTACACCGAAAAGCTCCTCCAGGCTACAGATTCAGTGGGATCGGAGTGAGTTTCACACTCCCTTTGTCCCACAGTCACGTCAGGGATCTCAATCCTCTTAATGTCCCATAATGGCCATACGCTTATGGCTACTGATGCTATGATCACTGAAGAGTAAAAAACAAGGTGAGTACAGCATGATTATTAAAAAACCCTATAAACAAAACCACAAAAAACCACTGGTACATTCCAGTTTTAAAAAGAAAACAAAAGGCATAACATCGAAATCCCTTTCCAGATGTGCTGTTGGACCAAAAGACTCTCAAAGACTGATGGGTAGTATACAATCACATTTTCATTTTGGGATGGCACAAAGGCACATTTGGAAATGTGTTTTGAGCTGTCGAATAAGGAACAGTGAAATAAAAAGTGGGAGCAGAATCGTATACCAATGAGCAAAATGGATTTATTCAGCAGTCCATATTTTTCACTGGTTTAAAAATAGCTACAAGGTTGATCTGGGAATTAGTCTTGGGACTGTTATAAGCTGCTGTGCAAACACTCAATGTCATCCTGCTGAGCTTCTGACAACTCTAAAAAGTCTCACATATTTCACATGGCAGCTGAAATATTTTAATTGCAAAGGAAAACAAAGTGTTAGCAAGGGTCAGGCCAGCTGAGTGTGAATGAAACAACTGTAGAAACTTTAGGGCTTGGAAAAACTCTCGAGAAGTTCCTCAGTTGAGTGCTTCTCAGGAAGGGTTAGTCATCATGGAAAACCAACAGTTTTTCAAATACTAAACATCTACAGTATAATCTAAGCTTTAGGATATGAATGCAGTCAGTTAACACCAAGGTATGGATTAGACTTAATCACAGAATTAGAATGCACATCACTCTGTTTCAGTTTGCTCATGAGGGACAAAGAAGACACAACAATGCTTATCTAGGACACATTTCATGCACAGGTCACTCATTCGCAAAAATGTAAATCTGTACAAGCTTGACTCTTTTCTTCTCCTCCCCCACTAACAGAGCATATGCCAATGACAATGATTAATTGGGCATTTGTCTTTTCTTTCCACTTCACCTATTCCAAGCCTACAGAAGCCTTTGCTTGCTTTCACTTGAGAGGGAGAAGCTGAAGCTACCTGAGGTGGTGGTCTCTGCATGAACAGGGGCTTCAGCATAATTCCTATCCTGTCCCCAAAGCCCCTTCCCTCAGAGAGGTTGACATCCCTCCTATTCCCCTATTTCACCAGCAGCAATCAGTTACCAGGACTCAGAGACAACTTTTCTTCCCAGGCTCACCCTTACCCAGAGTCCTTCCCATGGAAAGGACAACCCAGTCGAGATCCATGCCCAATCTCATTCCTCAGTTGAAGACATTCATTTTCTCAGGAACAGCAAAGGATTTTTAGCCATGGTTTATAGTCTTCACGGCCTTTGAAGCTCCTGCCTCCCGAGGAGAGGGTCCTGGGCACCAAGCCACAGCCAAGGAATGTTCTCTCTGTGGGAGACACAAAATGGCAGGGGAAGAAATGCAACTGCAAAGGACCTAAGGGAGGAATTCAACTTGATAATGCTCTGGAGAGACGCTCAGCTGGGGGACAGGAATCTGGGCTTGCTCTTACCACTCCTAGCGCTGTTATGCACCCTCGGGAAAGGCCGTTTGAACCAGAATGGAAATGGACCTGTACTGGAACAGGGACCTCAGATCAACATTTTGCCACACCACATTACTCAAAATACAACCTCTTTTACATTCAACACTCAGTTTAGAAACACTTTTCATGATACCAGTGTTTTCCACTGGAAAGACATTCTGATTTTTTACTAACTCACAAGTTTTTCTCTGGCCTCATTCAATCACAGAGTTTTTAATCCAACAGCTGTTTTAATCCAACAGTTTATGGAAAAACCCTAAAAGTCACAACTTCTGCTGTCAAAGTCATGGCAGTGACAGTCACACACATCTTTCTGTTGTTGTTTTGTTATCTTCTATATTGAAGTTTTCCATTTCTGGTCAAAGGTGACTTATTTCTATAAACAGAAACATTTTCACACTTTAAATGCTTAAAACAAAATCCTTTTGTGTAAAAAGCCAGCCTGGAGAATTTCATCCTGGCAGCTGAATGCATCAGAGTCCTATCAATGCTTAGACAGGTAATGAGGTTAAAAAAAAAGAACCCCAAATTTGGTATTGGCTCCCTATTTCAGACACTCTTTTAAAAAGAGACACCGAAACCAGGAAGCCCTTATAGGTCTTCAGTTCCTATATGACAGAGGATGGAAGAATATACTTGGATGTAAAGCAACTGTGACCCACGTGTCCTTGAAGAGCCAGAGGGACAACTGTTACAATCCAGAAGGAATACACGTTAGGCAATAGCCGTGCTACTGCCCTGAACACTTAGCAGAAAGTGCTGTACCCTGTCAAGTGTTGGCTCCAGGGGCTGCAGCACAGCCCCTGACACAGCCCTGATGGTCCCTGCTGACACGGTGACAGGGGCTCTGTGTGAGCTCCAGGTGACACTCTGCCCTGTTCCAACGAGGGCACTTTGCAGAGCACGTCGAGGGAGGCACCTGTGGTGTGACCTTTCTGAGCTCAGCCCTGCCCTCACCCCCTCAGTGATCAGACACCAGTTCCAGCTCTGCAGGAACCTGCAGTGTGTACCATTCCCACCAGCCACCTCACAAACCAGGGGAGTTAAAATCCAGGTGCCATTGAAATGAAGGGCATGAGATAGTAATATGTTTCGGAAGATCTCAGGATGTACCATGATGCCAAAACCAATACATAATAATTTATTCAGCCATTTAAGCCCAAATAATTCTATGGTTTGAGTTGCTCTTCAGATAACATTGCCCTGAAACACTGGCTGAAGCAGAAGAAAAATGAAATTTAAACTATAAACTCCTTTAAAAATTTGGCTTCAGTCTTGACTTGAATATCCTCAGGACTCGGTGGCAAATACCAAAACCATTGTTGATTCTTACCTCAGAAAACAGGAGCAATAGTGTTCCAGTAACTGAATTAGATGCAGTACAATAGTAGTACATTTAGCCTGAAGTGAGAAGAAATTTGAATTTTATCTCTACTAGAATAATAAGCCATCGGTAACATTGTCTGGATGACAATCTGACACATAAATGTGAGACTGGTTTTCAAATGCAAGTGCTAAAAGTAAAGGAAAACGAGCCCAAATTATCTAATTTTTCTTTGAAATGGGAACTTCTCTGACTTTTTATCTTCAAAAATTTCATTTCTGTTCCAGAAAAAAGAAGGAAACACTATTTGGAAGCAACAACTCAGAAAAAGCTTTCATACTTAAATTCACTAAGTTTCTTTCCAGAAGAAAGAACAAAAAACCCTGTTACTAAAAACCCTGTTCTTCCCTTCACCAAACATTCTCTGGTCTAAAATTCCTTCTCTTTCAGACTGAGATGATTTCTCAGCTTTCTTGATCCAGTGCCACATGAGTTCCTGTAATCCCTTCTCCCATCTGGTACAGAAGTCATCAGGATGCACTTACATTCCTCAGCAAAATAGATATTACTAAAAAAATCCAGCACTTCACTAAAATGAAACATTTCAGGCAAAACCCTTTTGCCTCAGAGCAGGGCATACAAATGAAGAGACTTGATGAGCACCACGAAAGAACCTGGAGTGGGACTCGGGAGTCTGGTTTTTTTTGACCACCTGGTGTCCTCCTTCCCTTTGCAAAGGCACTCCCACAAGTCGCCTCTTTCCCACATTCCTCACAGGAACCATAACACAAATGTACACGTTTCCTGAAAAGAAGACAAAAGTTTTGCTTGGTCTGGAAATCATCAACAAAGAAAGCTTTGAAATGAGTTTTTTGCCCGAACATATAGTGAATAAGGGATAGCCACAACATGAAAGCAGCTATCTGCTCTAGGTAGTTTCAGGAATGGATACTCTTCCCCCAAGGTCAAAACTGCAGGGCAGAGAGAGAAGCAGATGCAATAAGATATTAAAACAGCAGAGTAAAAGGAGATTTTTGACCAGGAGATGTGGTGAACTACATAGGACAACTTAAGGGACCATTCCATGTATGACTGAAAGAGGTTTTTTATTTCTTCTAAACATTTTAAATAGAGTGGGGTGTTTTTTTTAACCACAATTTTATGCAGAAATATTTACAGAAAATTTTGCATTACAGCTATAGGCAAGTCAGATCACACATCCTCAATTTCTGGGAGTGCCTGCATGCGTGCGCACACATACACACACTTTCATAAAAATTCATTTCAATTAAAGAAACATTTCCTAATATAGGGAACAATCCTCATTGCTGAAGTTAACTGTACCTTTACTGATCATTTATTCTGGCAGCTGCAATTTTGAACTCTCTGTCCAACTGCTCAGCTCAGGAGAAGGCTGGCCTACAGAAAAAAAGCATTTTTTGTTCTTTCAGAAGCATAAAAGGGTGTTAGATTGTAAAGTTAGCTTTGCTACGGTTAAACTCATGAAATATAGCTGCATATTATAACAGATAAACGGTATTAAATAAATACTTGAGTTTCCTTATTCTCTCCTGGAGAAATACTAACTCACTTTTCAGTGAAAGCTGTTGATACAAATACAGTTTGATTATTCCTCCTGTCAGTGTCTCCTTCTGCCTTTGGTCCCAAGTAACAGATCACTTTCCTTGAGTCAGAGAACCAAATTCTACTGTTATAGCACAAGCTTCAGTTTGGCTTATATATTTGTGTTAGAATAGTGAGAACAGAAGTTGGTTTACAACACTGATCTTTGCACATGCATTAAAAAACCAGCTTTATTGTATTTTCATGTTGCTAAGGAAAACTCTTTCTGGGCACAAATCACTAGGATTCAGCGTTTGAGAGAATTTGCCCTTCTTGTTCTAACTCTTTCATTCTGCTCACTTTTTCCCCATCTAATTTCCAAAATTAGAAGTCTGCCCGACACAGAGCTGTTCTCTGCAAGTCACAGAATCAATTAGATTGGAAAAAACCTCTGAGATCATTGAGTCCAACCTATGATCAAACACCACCTTGTCAATTAGACCACGGCACTAAGTGCCACATCCAGTCATTCCTTAAACACCTCCAGGGATGGTGACTCCACCGTCTTCCTGGGCAGTCCATTCCAATGTCTAATCACCCTTTCTGTGAAGAATTTCTTCCTTATGTCTAACCTAAACATCCCCTGGCGCAGTTTAAGACTTTGTACTCTCGTCCTGTCACTGGTTGCCTGAGAGAAGAGACTGATCCCCCCCTGGCTACAGCCTCCTTTCAGGGAGCTGTAAAGAGTGATAAGGTCACTTTTGAGCTTCCTCTTCTCCAGGCTGAACACCCCCAGCTGCCTCAGCCACTCCTGATAGGACTTGTGCTCCAGCCCCTTCACCAGCTTTGCTGCTCTTCCCTGGACACTCTCCAGCACCCTCAATGTCCTTCCTGAACTGAAGCACCCCGAACTGGACACGGGATTTGAGACCTCACCAGTGCCGACAACAGGGGAAGAATCATTTCCCTGGTTCTGCTGGCCACGCAGCTCCTGATACAGGCCAGGATGCCATTGGCTTTCTTGGCCATCTGAGCACACAGATCAGCATCCTGAATAGGCCAAAATCTGCCCTCTGCAGCTGAGGTTGTATCTCCTCCCTTTTCTTGTTTCTTTCAGTGCCTCTCGCTTCAGACCTCCCTGACCCTGACTTGGTGTAACGGGAACATGGCATGATGCACAGGGCGGCACCGTGCAAAACCCTACAGCCTCGATTTTAGCCATGCACCGACTTGTTTTTATTTCACTTCAGAGGCCTCACTGAAGGCACGACATGTTCATTACCATTGTAGCACTTCATAAACAAAACATCAACCGAAGGATTAACTACATAAACATCTTGTTAAATTTGCTGTCACTATTTCCTTGTGATCTGATGATAACTGCATAATTTATTGCTAATACTAATTATTAGTCTTGACAGATTTGGCACGTATCATGATTTCTACCTTCACTTCCTGGCATTAGCATTTCCCTGCTTCCTGATCCCCACTGACTTTGTGTTACCTAGAGAGCCTCCTGCTTTCTCCAGAGAATTTCCTGACACTCTTATCTGATCCCACAGCTTCTCTACATCCACTTAATTGAAGTGGTCACCTCAGGACAGGAAATGTAAGGTTGAGTTGATACCATAGTCTTCGGGACATGGTAATTCTGAGTGATGTCATGAGAAGACTCCAAGGGAAGATGCATCTCAGGCAGAACTGAAAAGAAGAATTAAATTCAAAGAAGAGGAGTTGAAGGCATCTTTGTTTTCCTTTGTGGTACAACAATTACAGCCACTGATCTGGTTTAACAGTTATCTCACTAAAAGATTTACTACAGCCAAAACTGAACACATAGAACTGCTTTTTGATTTAGAAAATGTAATGATTCATTAAGTATTTTTGTTTAAAAGAGGTAACTCAGCACCCTTAACAATCAGGGTGTCAGCAAACTCCTAATTTTAGTTTTACAAATGCTGCTTCAAAAATATCTTCCAAAAAACTTTTGGCTCCAAGATATGAGAAATATATACACAGGAAACTTAGCCTGAGATTTAGATTTAGTTTCCAAAACTATTGGGCTGTGGATGCTTACACTGAGAGAGAAATTTCTTGGTTAAGGTTAACTGAAATTAAAAAAGACTCTGCTAAACCTTCACGGGTTTGGAGAAAAGGATATTTGGTAGATTTTAGAGAGAAGCATAAAAGCAGAATTTCTGAGGGTGAGCATGCTAGCTAGTGCACGTCCTTCACATTTTATAGGAAGCAAAGTATTCCCAAAAAGAGACCAATAGTTTCCGTAAGTTTATGGAATCTATGAGTTTACTATGAGTTAAGTTTGATGACGACCAAAGAAATATCCATATATAAAATTCTAATGTTAACTATACAAAAAAATTGCTTAAACCTTTAGGGTATTACTGCTGTAGTGAAAGCCAGGTTTCTCAAAACATGCTAGCCTATATTAGCTAACAGATTTATATGATGCTTTAAACCCTCAGGATTCTGGCCTAGTAGAAAGAACAAGGAAAGTCTGCTAACAAATCTAGTGCTGTTTGTTTGTAAGGTCTAGCATGAAATGGTTTTAAGTTCACAAAATGGTGTTACACTCACCTACTGCTTTGCACTCACCCATTGCTCAAAAAAGGAATACAGAGCAGCATGACTCAGCTGAATAAAATGCAGCTGTGATGGTTACACTGGGCTATGGAGAACTGCTGAAATGTGATAAACCTGTGAAAAGTGAAGAGACAATGAGTTATGGAGCACTGGCTTCTCCCATAGTAAAGTGTCTGCCACATTTTCATCTTAAAATGTATTCCAGAGGGACATTTCACAACAGAATTGACATCTTCCTCACCCCGTGGTCCACCCTTCAGAAATGATACTTAGCAAGCTAACAGATATCCTCCCTTGGCAGAGGGGCTGCTGCAGCAGTTCACATCCCAGTGTCAGTGCCACATTCTTGTCCCCCACTGCCAAAATGCTATCCAGCCTCACATTAAAAGCCTGCTGGTAAATCAAGGATAGAATCACTATAAGTTTAATGGATCTAAACATGTATTAACATGCTAGAAATTATTTAAATGGATTAATTTTTGTAGTCATTTTTGATTGTGTGAATAGTATTTCACTTTGACTTGCCTGCTTAAGAACTCTCTCAAGCTGTCTTCCAAAACGTATTGACAGATATTTCCTTAACCTGTTGCTCATTTTCACATTTCCTACCCTGGCTAAAAATTTAAAACATTTTATTCAGCTTCTTAGTTATACCTTAATCAGCAATGCAATGAAAAAATATCAGTGTGATATTGCAGAGATATATTGATATAATCAACATTCAAAGTTTTGCTAAAAATCAAGAATTCAGCAAAAGACTGAATACATCTTCACTGTATCACATAACTAACCAAGAGCTCTTTATTTTCCAGGGAAGCACAGATTTTATGGGAAATTTACTGTATTAGACTAGAATATTTTGAAAAAATCAAAAACCCCAAAAAACCCAACAGTAGTTTATTTCAGGTTGGCTTGTACAGAAATTAGTGTAGTTCATTTTCCTGAGCTCTCATGACTTACTTTCTGGCAGTTAAAACAGAAAACTACTTTTCCCTCTGACCCAGAGGGAACATACTGGCTCCCATTCTCATCCAGGGATGGCATCACAAATATCTCTCTGCCTGAACTGCTTGATGTGTGGGAGTCACAGAAAAGAAGGTGATTCATTAGAAAATTGTTTTGGTAAAGGAACAATAGCCCTAAGATTTTTTTTTTCCAAAAGAATGTTTTTCTCCTTGGCCATGCTTCTAAGGCATTGAAAATGGAAAAATCTGGATAAGCAGAGAAGTTAAAAAGTGCCTTTCAATAATTCAAATCATGTGCGTTTTACAAACTTTAAAGTATGAAAATATCTTGTTGACATTGAAAATACTTCCACATTGGTAAATTCTTGATTTTTAAGAACTCTGATCCCCAGGAAAAAACCTTGAAACATGAGCATTTTATATCAGCAAAGCTCTGCATGCAAATACCAGACTTCCTTGTACAGGGGTAAATTCTAAATCCTGCTTAGCTCTCATAATGGTCCCCTTCAATCTGAGAGACTTCTGTAGCTTGCATCAGGTGAGTGTAATTATTACTCTCCTAGAAATTCTTTTATTAACATTTTCTGCTTATACTTTAAGGTAAAGAACATTTCTACCCAGACCACTACTCAATGATGCAACTGCAGTTTTCTGGAGCCGAGATGTCCCTATTGGTCTATAAATCAAAGAAATCTTTTAAAGACATTTATCAACTACATCCTGATTGTGCAAACACAAGTACATGGGGAACCAGGTGGATGCAAAACATCCCCCTGGCAGAGAAGCCTTGCTCTCTTAAATTCATCTTGCCCAGGCTGGCGGCTGCACGGAAAGCACCATGGAGAAAACAAAACCAAGCCACACCGCAGAGCAAAAGCAGCTGAGCATCTTGAATTGCTTTGGACCTGCTGTTCACAGTAATGATTTAAGCCCAAGAAATTCGTGACTCTACTGATGTCTAACATTTCTGCAAAGTACAGATTGGTTTAACCATAAGGGGGCACTGAATTCCCCATTCCAGCTCAGCAAGAACTTCTTATGTAATCAAAAGGTACAGAACCCACTGAATCGTTTGCGGTCCCGTTTCCCTCGCCGTGATACAAATCTGGCCACATCAAAACAACCACATCCCTGTTGCACTGATGACCCTTGCAAGACTGAGCTGTCGCTCGTATATCGCCAAGTCAAACCTGTCAAACTGTTCTATGACCGCTCAGCTAAGACCAATGACTTCACCAGTGGCCCCTGGGCTTTAACAGGCGGAAAATAACATTGATCTTAATTAGATCAGACACCAGCTTCTCTCAACTCTATCTCAAAGTCTATTTGATTTCATGGTTCATTATAAAATCAATTAATTGTTTCATTGCCTAGTCATTTTATGTTTCTTATGGAATATATTGTGGTGATATTCAAAAGATAGCAGGCAGGCAGGATATTTTGTATTAGCTACACTACACACAGTTAGAATGGAAAATAGCATTATTTTTAAGAGATGCAGCACATATAAACCAATGCCACGAATGAGTCTGCCAGACCATCCAAAGTAGTGTGATCAATTGTACCAGCCAGGGGGCCTTTCCTGAGTGCCTAAAAGCCCTGCTTTCACAGGGCCTTCACAACCTGTGACAAGGAGACGAGTGCCATCCACAAAGCCGTCCTCAGCATCACCTTTTGCCAGTGCACAAGCACTTCCCAGCACAAGTGCTCAGTCTCCTCAGAGCTGAAAGCAGAAACATCTTCAGTGCAGTGAGGTATTCTGGAAACTGAAACCAAGCATGAAACACCAAGTTAATTAGTACAGACATTACAACATGCTGGACATGAGGAAAAGTTTAACCACGATGAGGCTCTTTTGGGGCTGTGCAATAATGATATAATTTTCCATACAACTTGTAAATTTGAATGGATATTTATAAAAAATGGAATCATTCACTCAAGCATGAGTTTCCTAACGAGGTTGATTTTTAAGGAAGTTATTTATAGTTTATTCTATCAAGCTTTTCATTTACATCTAGATTCAGTAAAGCACTTAGCCATGACGCATTTAAGTTCAAGATGCAGCTCCATGAATATATAACTCGAAACATTCATTTCAGACAAATGGGATTCCAACACTAGCAGTGAGGGAAAGAAGTTGTTAAGATTCAACCCTACAAAAATATGCACATACCTTCTCCCCTGCAGACCGTATTTGCAAGAGATGTGGGCTGGAAAACTGCTTTTCGGTTTTTATTTTAACTTTTGTCCCAGTTGCCACGGACGTATTCCAAAGAGTAGCTTGCCTTAGCCTTCCTGATTAAGTGCCCCTATAACAAATACTTGATTTTTTATCTTGGATTTAATTATGTGTCGTTTTATCCAATATTCCTTACGCTTATTCCTTGATAATCTGTCATGTTCTCTTCTTCTGTGATTTACAAATATTCTTTGGAAGTGGCACAATGACTTTAACCTTGCCCTACTTTTGAGGTGTCAGTAATTGACAGAAGCCTGTCTTGCAGCTCATTTGAAACCATTCTTTGTTCATGCCTAAGCTGTACAAGTTGCAGTCAGAGCTGAGCTTCACCCAGCACAGAATCCTGCTTTTGACCCTGACCACCACTGATTCTTCCAAAGCACATTCACCAGGACCTACAAATGGCAGCTTTGGAATAGCTTGCTGCCTATAGAATGATTTTTTCCCCTTTTAATTAGGAGTAGATTTAGGTCTCCTCTCACATTATTATCTTATTTAATTGATATGATGGCAGCTTTTGACGGTTGAATAATTTCCAAACACATAACCTGTTTCTTGGAGTCCTAAAGCCCTGGGTGGGCACAGGGCATGCCCAGCCACTCTTGGACACTCACAAAGGCATCCCACTGTCTTTGTCAGGCTGGACATCTCCCGCCAGTCAATCTCACCAGTCCCACAGACCTGGCTTCAGTCTGGAAAGTACCCTCCTGCCAGTCAGGGGAATGACTGGAACGACAAGTGACTGGCTGGCTTTCAACAAGCCAAGTAATATTTACCCAGAACACAAGTATTTAAGGGGGAAATATTAGTCTCAAACCAACTTACAGTATCTATGTGTTAGGTGTTCCTCTGTCTTTTACACAGAAGCAGCTGAAGTCTACAGTGTTTCACATCCTCCCTGATAGGTCTGTGTCTGTTGGTCAGGGTCTCATTTCCATCCATTCCTGAAAAGTGATCCTGACATAAATGGTGTATTTCTTGTAGCTTCTTCACTAGTAGTCTGTTCTCCTGTGCCAGCACGAGGCCCCAGCAGCTGCATTTACCTGCATTGCTTACCTGTGAGAAATTGCCTTAATCACACTTGCCAGACCACTGAAAACCCCACTGTGTAAGCTGAGGTCACACGGAGGAAAATGTCCTGCAGCAGATATGTCCCTGTCCATGGGAGGAGCACACTGCAGTGCTTGAGTGCCTGCCTTCAAAGGACACCAGCTCACATCCAGCCTCTGCTCTGACCCTCTAAGAGGCCTGGTATATTTGGCATGTTGACTAAAGCCCTACCTACCATGCAGGAGTGGTATGTCAGTAGTGGGAGGCAGAAACAGTGTAGTAAATGCCAGCTGGGAAGCATTGGAAAACACAGTCTGAAAGAACTAGTCTTACTCGGAGCACCCGAGGCTACATAAGCCAATTTGACAAGTCCTTAGCTTCTGGAAGATGAAAACTATTCTTCTGGAATGAGGATAAGTAAACACTTGGACTCGTCAAATTACTGATCATTTCCATTGAGTTAGGAGGGATTTGTTAATTTATTTTTATTTATTTAATCTGTGCGCTACTAGGAAGAACTTTTATTTAAACATCAATTTCCAATATTTCTCTGAGGCACAGTGGTCTAATACAGCTGGATTACTTATTCAGCACTCTTTGTTCCCTTTGCTTGACCAATACTTATCGCTGGAAATAGGTTAAAATATTTCTTCTGGTAAATCTGTTTACAACACCACTTTCATGAACATTCGCCAGTTAGGCTGAATATATACAGCACTCATAAGCTGAGAGTCACATTTCCTCATGTGTATCATCCATAATAATATGAAACTTTATTCCCAGGCTCCTGCCCTCACTATTTCAGAATCAAAGAGTGATTCAGGACTCAGTAAATAACTCTCCCATCCTGTGACGGGGTAGAGAGTCACCAATTTCAAACTGAGAGAAAAGACCATTTTCATAACTGTGCCCCAATAGGAAAGAGGAGAAAAAAAAAGCTATGAGTCATAATGTCAGTGATTTTAACATCCATGAACTGTCTTCTCTACCCAATTTATGAAAAATTAACATCACCATTTGGCACTGCAAGGATGTAATGTAGGAATAAGTGGGTTTAAGTCTAACTTAATCATGAAGAGTTGTCGCCACATTTCTGTTGTGCAGTATTCAAAAGTCTTATGCTGAGTGCTGAGAGCTCATATCAAGTGCTACAGAAAATGAGATTGTACACCACCTTCCTGGAATAAGTCCTACATTGGCATAATTTAGTTAGGTACTACAACTTTGCCCAGAGAATAGCACAAGTCCACAAACAGTTTAAGATTGTTGCTTCCAGTGAGTGTACCGGTGTGGGACCAGCCCAGGGCCACAAAATATGTCTAAGGGAGTGGAATATCTCTCATACATGGAGATGATGAGAGAGCTGGGACTGTTCAGCCAGGAGAAGAAACAGTGGCTATACAGCAAAGCACATGAAATGCCCTCTTCCATATTCCATCAAAGATACATCATTTTAACTGTGAAGGTGGTAAAACACAAAAAACTTGCGGAGCTGTTAAAAATCCAACTGGACATAGCCCTGAACAATTGGTTGTACCTGCCCCTGCTTGAGCAGAGTGGCTTGGCCAGTAGATCTCTAGAGATCCCTTCCAACCTAAACTGCTCTACCGTCAACACCGTAATCTGCAGCAGCAACACTATAAAGTTATTTTATTACTGCTATGTTCCTGCACACGTAACATCATTTTTGGATGGTCTGTAGTTTTCATTGGGCTACAAGTAACTCCAAATAGTTCCAATTGATTACCCTCTAGTTGGGGATAATGCGAGAGAATGAGGTCAAAGACAGCTTCAGCAATGGAACAAACGTCATCTGCTTTAGTGGTCAGCTAAAGTGTTTGCAACCAAAGTCGTAGAAAGGGCAAATCCTCTTTCCAGCAACTTGCTGTGCTAAAAGAGATAATCCTTGCATTGCCTTCGAGTGCTTCCAGTTCAGTTTTCTGCTTAGGAGTAGAATGATCTATGCAAAATAAACCTTGTGAGAAAGTATAAACTGTGCTACGCTTAGACAATGCATACTAAAATTTGTTACCTTTAATTTTCCCCTGAAGAATGCAACTGAGCCACTGGGTAACTAAGTCAACAAATGAACTCCTACAGGTGACAAAATTCTACCTTGCTTTCAAACACGAGCATGCACATACAGCTACCTCCAGATAAACTCTTATTGCACTTTTGTTCCAGGGCCCTGCGCTGCGTCTCAAGTAGGGTCCTTGAAGGCCTTTTTTTCAGAAGGTAACATCTCAGGGTGGAAGGAGAAATGTCACTTTTCAGCTTCTACTTAGGATAGAAACCTCCACGGACAACTCAGAAAATAGGGATCCTTACCTCACTAGCTGGATTTCATCATCTCTCGACTCTTCTCATCTCCTTTATCATCAGAATAATGCTCGATTATGGTAAGAGATCAGCAGTACAAGGTACAGGCAGACAATACTGTTCCTCTTGCTTTTACAGCAACTTTCTGAAATGAATGTATATCTTCAATTTCAGCTACTTCTACTCATCAGCTTCCGAAAATTTGCAAAGTATGATATATCAAGAACACAAAACTACTTTAGTTTCTTAAATACTGTGGTAAAAAAGTCAGAAGAACTCTCCAGTGATTTTGCTGTTTCTTTAGAGGAAAACCAAAAGTGTATTACTGGAAGCCTGTACAAATGCAGAGTTTAAAAAGTGAAAAGGACTTAGTAAGTTTACCGAAATCTTAACAAAAATGGGAATTTGAAAACAGACAGTACTCAGTAGGGAGTATTTTAGTGTGGAGGAGGAGATGTACACAGCGTGGTGAACACGTTCTGTAATGTTTTCCGCACGTATTTTGCAATGACGAGCAGAGAGCGTTCACCACTTGAGGAGAGTCTATGCTTTTCACACAAGGCACAGAAGGAAGAGTTACAGCATCATCTCCTGTTGGGAAACACAGCAATGCAGAGAACAGGATAAGGGGAAAATGTCATCTGAAAAGACACAGCAGTGCCTAAGCTCTGGGTCTCTCTCTCAGGCACACACCAAGCCTGCAGCCCTGCTTGCACACAGGCCAGGGTCATCTCTCAAATGCCTCAGCTTTCACTTAGCCACAGCTGGAGACTGTGACTCTGCAACTCCAAGCACCAACCTTCCAGGAAGGATCTGTCTGAGCTACTGAGCTACTGCCATTGGCCGTGTGAGGGGAAAGAAGCAGCCCTTGCTATGTGTACATCGGCAGGGAGGGTGAGAGGGGTGTGAGACAAGGTTGGCGTGGGTAACTTCTAACAAATTCAGGAGACTACCTGGGTGAGCAAAAACTCCCTGATCACTCATTCAGACAGGCCATGAGACTGGTAAAAAGGCGAGAGAGCTGCCTGCAGGCAACCTGTCAGACTGACAACGTAACGTTTAGGGTCGGACCAATACCTCTGCTTTACCTTTAAGTACAAAACCAGCCTGATGCAGACCTACATCTGACTTTCAACCCCGTCCTAACATCACAGCCAGCTCCTCCAGGCTGCTCCTCTCTTCCTGCCGCTCTCTGAATCAGTGGCAACAAAAGGGGGCATTGTCTGGACAAGTGAATCATTTCATGATGACTCCCAGAAAAGCTCAGCAATGGAAGAGAAACGTATGGATACGTTATCATGTCTCACTTTCTTGTCTCAGCTTACCTCCTCTCAGTTTCTCACTGCATCCCTGCAGAACTGCAGTGATTATTTAACACAGAGAGAGTGGGGGGAACTCTCTATTGCTCACGGGCTGCTGTACACTCACAGTTTTGATGCTTGGTATAAAATAGTATGTCAAACAATGTGCCAACAGAAAGATATCACTGCATAGGTGGCAACATCACAAAAAATTTGCAGGTAAGAAATATTCTAAGTTATAGAAACAGCAAAATAAAAACCATCCTGGAGACAAGGACAACTTACACAGGTACTTAAAACTCTTGGAAAAAATTAATCTATGTTTGCTAAGAAAAACACACTTACTGATAAAGATGATGTTGCAAAAGCCTTAAGATTACAGCACATATTTTGGATAAACATCAAAATACTTGTAGTTCAAGTGATTTATGTTTTCCTACAATTTTATGAGGGTAGACAGAATAGTCCAAAATATGTTTTCAAAGCAAGTATTTTGCTTCAACATCCAAAGATTTTTTCCTTTCTGCATTAGACAATGACAAAAATATCAAAGCCTACAACACTACAGACCTTGGTCTTTTTACTCAGGGCACTTCCAATTTTTGTTTTCTTTTTCATTCTGCTAGCAAAGCACTTGCACTCAAATCCAGAAACTTTTCTGTTGAAGTGCAATTGTACTTCTCTCATCCTCTGAGTCATTCAATGCTACATACAGCAAACACGAAGAGGGAACTGCTCTGCAAACACCACTGCAGTTTGTCATTAGGACTTTCTGTATTTTGAAATCAACAACAAAAAAAAAGTTCCATAAATTTAATGACAAAATATGTGTAGACCCTTTGCAGTGTCACAGTCAGCATTTGCTGGAAGGATGAAGTCAGTTATATGGCAGCATCTGTCAAAAGCTGGAGGCTTTCTACTAATTTTCACTCCTAAGAGTCTGCAGTTTATGCAGAAAAGGACAGGAGCAAATAATTGAAGGAACAGTGGCTGTTTGAAAGTCTTACTATTTCTCAGACTGTTATGCTATCTCCTGGAAAGAACATTGGAAAGAGAAGGGAGGGCAGGCATAAATACTTTCACAATATCATGACTGATAGAGTACCAAGAACTCAAAACCAGAAACCGCTTAGGAACAACTCACCAGACAGAAATCTTGATCATTTCAGGTTTCTCTTGATGAGTCAATAAAGGCACTGATACTGACCTTGAAAGGCCCATCTCTGGAAAGTTGGAGGCATTTCACATTATTTTCTCTTATACTGAGAAGAAAAGAAGGCAAATCCAGGAATCCCGACAGAGTAACCTCTGGTCTTCATATGAATTAAATCTCAGGTCACTGAAGTTGATGAAGAAATTTTCATTGACAGAAAACAGTTATTGAATTGGTTTTATATTAGTTAATTTTACCTTGAAGTGACTTCCTACAGCTGTAACACTTTGCTCGGTGCCATCTCTGCCACTTTGGAAACTGGACCATTATGAGCAAATATCTCTGGTTGCTTGCTGCTGATGGACACATCCTGTCTACCCAAATGTATCAGGCACTTAATAATACCTCCAAATATCTCCCCAAAGCTAAAACAGCACATTACCAGAAATGACAGCATTTCATCCATTTTGTCTCTACAGAAGCAATGTGAAGAGAGAGCGCAGTTTTGCTCTGCCCTTTCATAATGGCCACCATGCCAGCTTTGATTTGGAACATGGAGCACAACTGCTGTTGGGAACTGCATTTTGGTCCAGATCACCCTTCTACAACATGCTGCCATGGTTTAGGCTCTCTGGCACCTGAGAAAAAGGAAAAGGGCAAACACCGCTCTGTTCTCCAGAGCTGCAAGAGGAGAGTCTGTAGCCAAAGGCAATCCCTGTTGCTCTCCCTGAAGAACTTCTCCCAACTGATTCTCATTCTAATCGTTCCTGGTTGTTGTTAATATTTAATTAATTTTGCAGTTTACATCTGTCAAATGCTAGCTCCCTTTCCCTTCTGCTGCACTTTAAGCCACTAAACAAAAGACACTGCTTTAATGTATTTAACCTCTGGGCCTGCAACTACTATAGAGAAGCACGAGACAGACAAAGCAGTAAAATAGTTATAACTAGCTTTAGAAATGGCCTCCAGGTCTCTGCCCCTAGCTTAATGCTTCTTTGCTTTCTATGGGCAAATTAAGACTGCAGCTGCCTACCACACACAGTTACCCGGGGATTTGCACCCTGAGCTTCAAGCCACTGGAAGCAAGCACCCTTAAAGACATGCCTGCAGGCCCCAGAAAAGGACGTGGAGGAAAGGCTGAGGCCGAGGATTGCACCATGGGGCAGGGCAGCACACGACAGCTGAAGTCTCCGAGAGCCCCAGCCAGACAGAAGTGTCACCTTATGCTGCGTGTGGCTCATGCACAGCAGTCACATCATCCGGCAACACAGGGGTGGAGCTGCACTTGTGCAAGAGCTTCAGTCTGCAGCCTCAGAAAGCACCAGACAGATGAAAGGAGCAAAGAACAGAGGAGACTAAACCGCTCTTACCTACCGTCCTTTTTCCATAGCCGGTATAAGTTCAGACAAAGAACACCTGAGTAACTTCCGCTTAAGCACCTCAGACTATTGCTAATTCAAGGAGGAGGAAGAACAGCTAGCAATCCAAATGTGAGATTATTTTGAGAAGCAGAACATGAAGAGTCCCTTTCTCCTTAAGCACAAAAGCACAAATAAATCATTTTCTAGCTCATAAATTCAAGGCAATTTTCTATTCTGTTAATCTTGTAATGACTTCCACACTCCAGCTTCCCTGGGTTTTGAGTTTAAATTTGTTTCTGGTACACAAAGATTTACCCTTTCTTCCTCTTGTCTCTGCAATAAGTTCCAAGAACTACCTCAATCCATTGGTGTTAATTCTTCCTGAAAATTATTCCTTAATCAAAGGAATCCAGTGTTTTAGCTAGACAAGTTAATTCGTCACCTGGTATTTTCAATTAAAATATATACTATACTTCTTCTAACCTCCTTCACCATACCAATGCACTGGGGACACAGTAAGCTTCAGAGGTGGGCTGGCTGTGGAACTGGCTAAGTTCTGGACACAAATGCAAGTATTCCCTTAGTGAATTTATGTTGGATTTACCAGTACTGGTTTCCATTGTGATTAGAGCAGTTGGAAAGTCACTGCTGGAGCCATGGGGAACAAAACTAAGTCTTAGACATTGATCCTTTTGTCCCGCTCACTTTGACAGATCACCCCCACGTACTTTCAGGTACAGAAGGCCTCCTACAGCAATAATTCAGAAAAGAAAAAAACAACAACAAACCAACCAAACCCAAAGCACCATCCCCCCGCCCTGAAAAAAAAACCCAACGTAAAATGAAAAAAAAAATTACAAACCAAACCAACCAACCAACTCCAAACCCAACCAAGTTTTTAAACCATGTTCCTCTTAATCCACTTTAGTTTCCTTGAAAGCAACTGCGATATTGAATGATCTGCATTGTGGAATCGCAAAGGATGGCATGAAGAGATTGGGTTTTTTTAAGAAGTCTCAAATTTCAAAATGTTGAAGTGAATGATTTCTCCCCCTTCATCCCTCCAAGTGCATCTCTGTAAACAGGTCCTCTGCCTGCTCAGGGCTCCCTGTGGGCTTCCAACTGGGACCATCCAGTACTTGTACATGAGATGAAGGGGCTTCACGTTTTTAAAAAGGCTTCCCTTTAAAAGCTTTTATTTGCTTGTTAAGTAACACATTTGTCCAATGTTATCCCTGCTGAAACTGATGTGGATGGAATCAGGAAGACAGCACATGTTACATTACATTATGAGTCTTAACATTTCACTAATTGCATTGACCTACTTCTGTGAATCACAGATTATTCTCCTGCTCATAAAGCACATCTGATTCCTTTACGTAGCTGTTCATGCAACGTGATACAACTGCAAGGGCCCACAAGGGGATGAAACCTTGTGATTTATCTATCCAAATGTAAGCAGACAGCATCTCCAGCTTTCATCAATACTTTGACCCCATGCACAAAACAAGGAACAAAGCTCTCTTATCTTCTGCAACTTGTACACAGCTATTTATTTCTCAATTCTTCCTTCCCTTTTAAACAGAGATAACAAAACATTAATTGAAGTCAGAAAAGCAGCTGACCGGCTCTGACTTGGCCATGTGGTTTTTCATTTCCGCCACAAGTTTCTGCAGGATATAATGGGAAACAAAGCAACAGTACAGAGACCTCAAACAGGTAGGGGTCAGCCATCAGCTGACATACCAAGGACACCATATTCGGTGTCTCTATGCTGAACTGCATCTTCTGAATAGATGGGTCCTCTGGCTATTCATCAAGAATTTTTACTCAATTGTCAGGTATGCATGTAACTCCCTATGAGCTGGGAAGAGTGTCATTGCTCCTCTGCTAAGGCATAACAGTTATTGGTATAAATGCATTCTCTAGGGTAACTGGCTTTTTAAACCTTGGCCAGTTTCTCATAAATAGAAGGGCTAAGATAAAGCAAATAATCTGCCAGCTAGCTCAGGACTGAGCATCACTTAAATGAAATGCTAAGGCAAATGCACTAGCAAAGGTAATTCCAAATGCTCCAACTAATTGAGCCATTATGATCCTGCCCAAATTCCCAATGGCAAAACCAGCGCCTGAGAGGAGAGCCCACAAGTCCTTATGCCAGCTTCACGGGACTTTGGATCAGGGTCTATCACATAAAACCACCTGCGGCTGTGAACCTTCCTACTTACAAATAAAGCCAAGAGACCACTTCTCAACTGAAGTGGTCTCAAATGAAGAACTGTGTCTGACAGACAGCTCTCTATGGCTCTCCATGTGGCAATTTGAAGATGAATCTTTCAGCCGATGCTTTTCTCTGTACACGCAAAAGCTCCCTGCTGCCAGGAGCAGAGGAAAAAAAAAGTTATCAGCTGAACTTAAAACCCCCAAAATTGCAGGCTTGTCTGTAGTTGATTGCTTCTCTAAGCTGCTCTGTTTCAAAAGCAAATCTCATTATTGCTCGTGTAATGATCTCATTGATCATTAAGCGTGGCCTTTTACTAGAGCTACAGTAACACTGGAAGGATATTTGATTAAGAAGGGATAATTTCTTTTAAATGAGTATGTGACCCTTCTGTATATTTTTAACAAAATATCATAAAAAATGTAATGGAATATGCATGAGCAGAGCAAACTGCACATGTAGGAACATGCTTGTATTGAGACAGATGGTGTTTTCAAATACACTAACCTTTTTTTTATATTTCAAACTGGAAAAAAAAGGCAGCAAGAACATTAATTCACAATAAACTTTAAATGTGTCAACTTCTCAAAAAATAAATACTCGGTATTTTTAATATTCTCTCCGGCATTTCTTTGGTCAAGAGTGTTTATAAACTTAAGCTGCAAAGGTCCAACATTAGGTCTGCCCAAAGGTGTATTTTTCTGGCTGAATTTACTGCTTGCTAAAAGAGAAGGCAAATTGCTGAGCTTTGTTACATATAAACATAAAAGACGAAGCGCCTTTGTTGCATTTGCAGGTCTAACATTTTGCAGGCCTAATATCCCTCATTAAGTGGCTTAAAATTTATGAAACTTGTAATTATTCACTTCTCGTATCTTACCCTAAATGTTAGTTTGCTCAAGTCTCTAATAGCAGCATAGCACTGTAATTAAAAAACAACAACAAACAAATGAGGCAGGGGTAAGGGAATTGCTAAGGAAGTAACCATATCTAAATTTACAGTGAAACTTCTGCCTTGAGTGGATTTATTCTCTTGGACCCACAAGCAGATGCACTAACTGCAGGTTACTAGCCTTGATAAGATGGCCATGTCTTGTGGTGTTCAAAAGTCAACTCACCTTAAAAAAAGGGTTGGAATTTCCTTCCCAGCATGGAAAAAAGCTGCACTGTGGAAATGTGCAGCTCTGGGGAGCTGGCCCTTTACTGTTCCCAAAGTAAGGCATCAGGAATCGGGGCTGTTTCTCCTGGCACATGCAGTAAGAGAGCTCTCTCACCACGGAGACCTGCAACAGAACACGGGCAACTTCATGAGATGGCACATCTTGTTTCGAACCTTCTGCTTAACTGTCAGCTCTCAGGCACAAGGGGAGCAGCAGCAGGGACAGAAGAGGTGGGGAACGTCTGGCCACAAGTCAATGGGCAGATTGATCCCTCAACACTTAGGAGTCACGGGGCAGGAGATCTGCCTGGAGTGTCCTGATCCCCTAATAGCCTGTGAATGCCCTGAAAGGGACATCTGCTGAACTAAATCTTGGATTTAAATTTAATCTATGTGACTTCCTCTGCATTTATCTAGGGCTTTCAAACCATGAGAGCCACCATGCTGACCAAGAAAGGAAATGTTTCATTGAGCCAATGTCTTCACTTTCCTGTATAAAACACATAGAAAACATCCTGACTTGGTGATTCCACATAATTGCCAGACATATGCCTGCAGAGTTGTCCCTGGGGCTCGGCTGACCATGAGAAATCTGGATATTTCTCCATGACCAAACAACAAACGGGCAAGAGGCCAACTGCTGAGTCCTGAGACACCTGACTGCAGCTCCTGCCATTAAAGTGCCCCTGCCGCCGTTCCCGGGAAAGGTGTTGGACACGAATGGATGTCTCCACACCCAGGTTTTATACGTGCTTCATTTAATACATCGTGATCTTGACTAGTTTGCTCTCCCATCCCTGAAGTTTACAGAAGTTAGACAGAGGTGAAAGACGCTTTAGTCAAAGAGCCTCGTGTAACAGATGGACACGCAGTCCCAGCCTGACTGCTTCATCAAGCACTTCAGCCAATTTTTCATGCCATCATCAGCAGTCGCAGGCCAAAAGGGCAACAGAAAGGGAGAGCTTAAGCTGTAGGAAATCATCAGCAGATGAAACCAAGGTTAGATCAGTTCAGTGCATTTCTAACGTCATTATTTTGAAACTTTATGCACAAATCACTTCTCATTTTAGATAGCAGAGGAATTTATTTGATCATTCACACACAGTGAGCTGGATCTGGCAGAAAAGAAGAATTACTTTTTCTTTAGGAGAACCTACTTCCTGATCATGTAAAGAGCTGTACTCAGCTTGAGTAATAGGTGCTCCTGAGCACAGCCTCTGTAAATCCCACTGTTTCCATACCCACGCTCCTGCCAGACCCTAGGATGCTCAGAGCAGCAGTGAGGGGAGGGAATAATGCCTGCCAGTGATGCATGGCCTGAGTGCAACTTCCACTGGACAGGGACTGAGTTACCCGTTCAAAACATGAAATGAAAAATTTGGTCTTAGCACAGTCCAGCTGCAGATTGGAAATCTTTTCTCCCTGATCCACATTAAAGATTTCCCACAGCAAAGGGAAAAAGGGGGGTTCAGTCCCTTATTAGTCATTGAAGGTACAATTGTAGCACAAAGGAGTACTTGTGTTTCATGTCAACTCAATGAATGGAACCGTTGGAGGGAAGGTACAGTTTTAATTCATTAAGAAGGTACAGTTTTAATTCATTAAATGACTCACAGAGAAAGTGAAAGTTAGATTACCAGTGTGCTTACTAATGCTTTACCATGTATTTTTACTGGTAACTTTGCCAGGGGGTAGGAGTAAACTGCTCTTTATTGAAAATCATTCCTGAAGAATAATACCTTCTGCTTCCCTTTGAGAAGGTTGAGAACCAGATCCCACAAAATACTGCTGTGTTCCACTCTCTCCTCCAACTTAAAATTAATAAAAGTTCCTAGTTCCTCAAAATTTGCAAACATTTGTAAAGTAAGTTTGTTTCAAATTCCATTTGCTTGAGAACCATAAATATTCCTTCAGTTTTCTGCTAATGAAATGAGGAAAAAGTCTCAAACTGCTTCTCTGCAACTGAAGGAACTGCTTTACCCTGGACAGGCTGCTTTATCAAAAATCAACAATAAAAAAGTGATGAAATTTAGCACTTTAAACTTTCTTTTTTGGGATGCACTCAAAACCACTCTCTCCATGTTGACATTCTGGAGAAAAGGAATATTAAAGCATAAATCTGGAGCAAAGGCAAATCTAAAAACACAGAAGTGCCACCACCAAGGTAAGCCTCAGCAATTTGGCTTATCACTCAGTCTACATCAGTCCCAATTAGAAGACACTTTGGGGTTCTTTCTGTAAACTTTTTCATAGCTGCTGGTTTGTGAAAACTCAGCTGTCGACATGAGGGAAAAACATGTATTACACAAAAATGAGTTGACCTGCGGCAAATGATTAAGACTGTGAGCCAAAAGGATGTGCCACCTTTTCATCCCAGGAGAGAGTGCTTCGCTTTGCTTAGCCCCACTTCCTGCACCCGCAGGGAACACGCACAATTGGTATTGATGCAAAGTGAAGGAGGGCTCAGAGCAGATTTTTGTGGTACACATCGGACTACAGCGTCAGAAAACTTTGCTCCAATGCTGCTGCGTTCTGGTCCCGCGCTCAGAGGAGAGCGAAGCACAGCAACATCGAATGGACTTTGCTAAGGCCAAAGTACAATGAAAAGGAGAAAGAGAAAACAAACAGAAAAGCACAGCATCCACTATAGATGAGAAACAACAACATGACAGCCCTAACTACTAGTGTGAATTACTCACAGACAGAGTTTGCACTAATCCTTCTTCAATGATAGCAAAAAACCCCACCCACCAAAACCAACCAAAACCCAAAAACCACCAGCTTAAATCACACTTGGTTCTTTATGTAAAAGGCTTAGGAGTTGGGGTTTTCTTGGTGGTGGCGGAGGGTTTTGGGGTGTTTTTGTTGGTTTTATATCTGACTCTCCATTTGCAGCTACTTGAGGCATTGTTCTATAATTAGATCAAATACTGTGGGGGTTCACATTAGTTAGAAATAATCTACAAAAGACATTACTTAGCTTGTTCCACACGTTTTACATTTAGAAAAAACACCCATCATCTGACTCGGCTCCTCAGTGCCTGTCTCTTAGTAGTAGTAGTAGTATTACTATTATATAGATTCAAATGGCACTTTATCACTTTAAATTTGCTTTGAACGCAAGCCAAGAAACTCCAGTACTCAGTATGTCCTGCTAGCCCCAACTCAGCAAACTTGCTTCTTATCATGAATGATGCATATGCCGTGGGTGTGAGACGGGGGAGGAAGAGAGGCGTGCGAGCGAACATGGGGAGGGAGCGGTTTGCATATTAACAACCCGTGCTCCAGCACATCAGCCTTTTCCTCCGAGGTCGAGCCGGCACTCAGAGGGACTCCTGTGCACCGAGGAAGGGACCACGGTATCACTGCACCGAGTGAGTGAGTTCTGTTTCAGCTTTGCTACTGCTGCAGCCTGGCTCCTCTCTTTCCCCTCGCTTCTTCCGATCCTGCTCTGCCCTCCCTAGGCTACCGTTCCAGTACCTCTGTGGGAGTTAGTGTGTCACATTATGCTGCGTGTAGAGCAAGTCCTGAGAGTATTTATTTTGGAGAGTTTTGTTCGGTTTATTCAGCTTGACTCTCTGAGCGGTGCTACCGGCAGTGAGGAGCTCCATACGGTGGCTGCAAGTGTAACTCAAGTATTCCCTCTATGCACCTTCTTTGCTGCTTGCAGGCATCCTTAAACTGCCTGCTGCACTTGAGACATCTATACAATCTCATGTATGGCTAAACCCAGACTTTACCAAAAAATTATGAACTACTTTTCCAGAGGCAAACACGCAGATCACTGGCCTGTTGTAGAAGCAAGACCCTGTTCCTCACCAGTGCCTTGAGCAGTCAGTGCTGAGCTACTTTGATAATCAGGCTACGTGTCAGGGTACTTGCCAAAGAAAGGACAACCTCCTCAGCGAAGAAATCAGAGTGAGGAGGCTCTGGGCATTCTGCAGGGAGTTTTCAGTAAGTGAAAACCCATTTCAAACCAATATTCCATTAGATGTAAAGGCTGACTAAAATGTCTTCACTTGCATAACCAAGTTAAATCTAGGCTAATGTCAGAGAAATTAGATGAACATTAAGCAGCGCCAACCAATTATGCTAGGTCATTTTTGTGCACTGTTCTGTTCATTTTTTCAAATTCCTGTGTTCTAAACCAATGGATTAACACACTCGGGTCCTAATTCCCACCATCATTCTACAGAGGAAAAACCTCCTGCATCTGCTTCCATTGCCTCTATTTTTCTCCTTATTAAAACTCGCAGGGTTTTTTGTTGTTGATATTTGTCTTTTATTTCGAAATGACACTCTAAATAGCTGTTAAGAGCTTTTTTCTTTGATCTTAACCGCTGTCATTTTCCTATATACATAATCCTCCCACACACATCTCCTTTGTTAAAAGCCATCTCTTGTCCGCTGTTCCTTTCAGACTACCCAAGCAAACAAACCGTAGCTATAAAGTATCTTTCCAGGGCTTCTGTACTCCTTAGAACTGCTTGTAAACACTAGTACCGTTATACGCAAAAGTTGCAACGTTTGTAAAGAAAAAAAGACACAGAGGTCTTTTTCAAGTTTACTTTTGTTCATTCTTTTGTTTTCTTTAATCCAAAATAGAATCCACCTCTCCCTAAAAATGCGCACATTGTGTAAATTACTCCCCGCTGCAGATGCACACATGCCCAGGCACACGGTCAAATCTATTTGTATAGAAATAAGACGGAAGCTCTCCAAATTTTAAGCTGAAAATATACACAAAGTAATTCTTAAGAGCTCTGGGTTTGTGCACGAGCAAGCACGCTCCTGTGCCACTGACCACCGTGCTCTGCTGCTCCAAGGGTTTGCTCCTAACATTTCTCGTAGCTGTCTGTCCCACACAACCTTCTCCTGAGCAGCTGGAAAGCAGAAGCAATTGAAGCTGGTGCTCATTTTCAAAACACCTTTGATCGAAATCTCACCAGAAAGTAATTACAGTGCCCAGGAGCCACTGACGTGGCTGGCGTTGGGCTAGCAGGGGGCATGCCCTGCCACAGAAAGCTATGCTTATTCACACCTGCTGGAAACTTATCATATATGCTGCAAATCCCAAAGAGGTGATTTTTTTACCCTTTTGACAGTTAGTCCAAGAAGGGGGAGAAAGAAAAAAGAAGGGGAAAAAAATCCGCCAAATCCCACACATACATTTCAAAGTGCCACCACTTTGAAGAAGCTTGTTTAATCCTGAGTCAATCTGCTAAAACTCCCATAAAACAAGCTACAACAATGAACTGAGGAAAACTGAAATGCCTAATTTTGAATCTCTTTAGAAGTGACTAAAAATATTGCTGGAATGACTTAGTAAAGAAAAAGCATGAAATGGAAAAAGAGAGGAAGGATATTCAGTGATACCAGACAAAGGATACTATGCTTTGTATTCATAGCAGATACAAAGAGGGAAGGCAAACAAAGGTTTAAGCTGTCTCACAAGCTTAGTTTAGCTGATGTGTGACAAAAAAAGAATGTGTGACGTGTAACTGTAAGTCTCAGCCAAAGGACCATATTTTTGTGCCAAAAAATTGGGACTGCCCTGGAGCAGAATAGCTGCAGTTTCCACGAACAACTGGCAGCAAACTGCCTCTCAGAAAGTACGTTCTGCTTAAGTGTAGGAACACACAGGTTAGAGTTTCACATATCGAGCAGTTTGTGACTGTAACTCAAGACTCCTGGATGTTTACCACTTACTGCCAAATCTAGGTGGTCCCCAGGCTTCTGGCTGGGTGTTGCTCAGAGCTGTAGGTCCACATCTGGCACTGCTGGTCCTCTCAAGCAAAAAATAATTTCAAAATATCTGAAGATTCTTGAGATCTGTACCCCAACCCACTGTACTGGTGCCTCCTGGGCAAGGTGGTCTATGCCAGGCACTGCAGGGCAGAGCAGGAGGACACGAGGAATTTGTGACCAGGACACATAGTGGGTGGTACTGGAGAACTCTGCAAAGTGAATAAAACCTTTCCAGTCAAACCTGTACCTGCTACAGGGATCATATACAGTGCTTAAAAGCCTATCTAATTCTTTCATGCCTGTAATTTTGGGGTTTTTTTAGCAAATTATACAGTAGATTCACAACATGCAACAGGTCAAGAGCAAAGTAGTTTAGACAAGCAGGGGGAAGGATTTGGTGCTTGTACTCCCTCTTGCACATGTATACACACTCACATCCACACGTGGCTGGGATAGAAAAAAGACCACTTTTTCACATCCAAGGAGAGATGTTAGGTGGCCAAGACAGTTGTTACACAAATTATTGTGCTGGACAAGCTTGAGAGGTCAGAAAATGGACATGATTCATCCTGGCAAAAGCAGCTGGCTTTGGAGAGCTGACTAAACAATATGGAACAACACCGCTCACAACAGAGCTCTGAGCTTTGCAGGAATATTGGGAGGTCATGCTGATTCATCTGAAGACTGCAGAGAGAGATGCAAGGCATGAATTTCACAGGAATGACACGGGGTTGGCAAGCATTAAGATTATTTAGGCTTTTGTTCGACCGCAAAATGCTTCTGGGAATTATTAAAACATCTGATGTGGAAATAAAAGACTTAAGTAGTTTTTTTCCTGAGAAATTATCCTAACCACTCCTTTGCATCTTTCCCGAGATCTCTTGCAATTTTATTTACTAGTAGTTCATGGTCTTGGGTGTGCAATTTATTCATCCAAAGGAGGCTGCACAAAACAATTTCAAAAGTTATCTGCATAAAAGTGGGACCAAGTCGATGCAAATCCAAACTGTGAGGATCAGACAGAAAGCAAAGACATCACAGATGCTCAGGCCCTAAAGGGAAGGTGTGGCAAGCCAGGCAAACTGAGAACACACTGCTAAGGTGGCTGAGCAAAGCCCTGTCCATCACCACTTCACTGCCTCCTTAATCCTGCTCACATGTGAGAGATCCCTCATTCACTTCAGTTCAAGCAAACGGACTGAACTTCAGATACCTGAATTATTGATCATCAGTTTGATTGCAGTTGCCTGAGGGGCAATCACAAACTCAGCTCAGGGAAACCCACTGGCCCTGGCATTCTCCTTCAACAAGTCTTGGCAGTGGACACCCATTCACTGCCCACTCACACTGGACTCCCACTTTCAAAAAAACTCTTTCATCTTTTTCTTATCCTCCTCTTTCACTGATACATTGTGGTTATTTTTCTAAAAAAAAATTAGCAAAAAAGAGTGGGTTGTTTCGCCTGTGTTCTCCAAGGATTTTTCTAGAGTTCTGATTTTCCACATCAGCAAAACAAGCCTGAAGCTTCCTCAGAGAGATAATTGCTTTAAGGTTTCCTACAGCTCCTTTTTTTTAAGGCCACATAAGGCTTTGCTCAGACAGTAGAGTTTTACTCATCAGGTCACTTAAAATACTCATAACCATTAGTACTACTCAATACTCTCACAGTAATGCCTTAAAACCTCTTCTCATTTTAGGATGCTGATTTCCCTCACAGGTAGCAAATAAGCAGCACACCAGGTGCATGCACATGCAAAATCCTTCTAAAAAAAGATCTTATATCTATATTATGCTCTAAGGGATTCATGTATCTAACCTTGAAAATCACGCTAAGAAGTATCAGGCCACAACCATTATATTTGGAATTTGTTATTTCAAAACTCGACCCTACATCTAACTGCACAAACATTTACTTCAGATGATTTCTGTATTAAACAGAAAAGGGTGCACAGATTTTTTCTCTTTTCTCTCCGAGGTCCAGATTGCTATCTGGCTTAGAAATATAAGCAATCAAATTCAAATGCTTATTTTCTGTAACTGGGCCAGAGTGGGAAAAGAGACCATCAATTTTCAGAAAGAGAGCTTATGTCAGACTGAGAGATGACAGGAAATAGAATTTCTTAGAGTTTTTAATTTTATTTTCTGTCAAAACACAGACTGTTGTGGCAACCTTCCATTGGAAGTCTTGCAGTCTTCCATCAATCTGCCAATATTCTCTAATCCTTCCCCCCAAAAGATGGACAGAAAATTTATTATTTTCTTTGCTAAAAAAAGAATTAATAAAAACATATTTTGGCAGAAAAAAAACCCAAACAAACCTTCAAATCATTACTATTCTTGGTTTTCAAAGGCTGAAAATATCTCTTAAATCTCTAATATTTTTGAATCTGTGCTAAAAGCAGGAGAGGTTAATGCTCAAGAAAATGAGCATTTTTCATTTTTTTTGCTGGACAACAAGAGAAGACCACCTGATTCTGCAATTCTCTGCTTTTTAACAAGAATCCCAAGGTCATTAACTTCCCCATTCAGGGAGGACATCACAGACCCCTCAGTTTTTCCCAGGTGAAGCCATAAGCTGGTTGTCTTAGTGTTACATACATCCAGATAAACAGCTTGGATTAAGCCAGGGTCTTTGCCAGGCAGAGTTGTCAACCTTCCTTGCCAACAAGGAGTCAGAAGGTGGCCAACAGCCATCCCAGGGCTGGTTCTTGCTGGCACTGAGTGGATTTCTCAGCATCAAACTTTACTCTCCAAAGAAAGGACAAATACATCAGTATTTCTCTCTGTAATTTCAGCTCTAAAAATTTAGACAGAAAATATTAACACAGAGAGTCTCAGAGAGAATAATTTTTCACCCAAGACAAAAAACATTGAAGGCATTCCTGCAGCAACCAATTGGATCAGTAACCACGAGGAGAGCAGCACCACACCCGCAGGCAGGGCAAGGCTGCTTCTCAGATGGCTTCTATCTTTTCAGCACCGCTCAAACAGGAAAATGTAAACAATTATGCCTTTCCCCAAAACTTTCTGACTGTTATGTTGGTTAAATAAAAAGGAAGAAATACTGCACGTTGACATTTTTTTATCCTTCCTACCTTGTGCAGTTTATAAAGTTACAGCTGTGGAAGATTTTCTTTACTTGCCTTCTGCAGTAACTATTTGAGTCTTGTCTCTCTGGTTCCTTCCTCTGAAATTGGAAAATTTAAACAAATAAAGGCAGAAAGACTCACTTGGACAGTTAAAATATCATTTTAAAACTGAGGAGGGAGAAAGCTGCTTTAATGCTCATCTCTTCAGTCACAGGGATGAGGAACTCACATATACGAGAAGGACAATAAGTAGGATGGGCATTTACTATTCCTAATGTTTCTCAGGTGAAACAAGGCAGACTAAGTCTTTTTCCTGGTTAAAGATTTTTCTTTGTACTCCTAAACTAACACAACTCTCCCCAAGCCCTAAGGAACAGAACCAAAAATCCATGCTTCATACCTGGATAAGTCAGGTCACTCCTGAGATGACAGCCTAAGAAAGATTTCTCCTTTAATGTGCAAAGTCTCTTTTGTCTGTCTATACACACACCCAGCCAGCTCCTCTCCTTTCCTTTTCTAAATGGAGTATCCTAGCTGACATTAGCACTACTTGGCCCTGTCACTGGCAGTAAGGAAGACAAGGAAGAGTCTTCCCTCTGAAATCCCAGTGTTATCATTAATGGAAGGCATTCAGCTGACACTAATTTTAAGACTTCGAACTGCATATGTGGCAGAAATATATGAGTAAATATAAGGATTGGGTGAAATTGCAGTACCCCATCCATCCCTGTAGGACACCCAAATCAGGCTGCTGGGTGTGCATCTGCTTCAAAACTTATTTGATTTTCAGGTCAACTTTGCAGAAAAATTTCGTAAAGAAACAGCATATGTTTTGAAAACAGCACTAGGAAAAAAAAAAAACAAAAGAAAGAAAACTGTCCACAAAGATTCTCACCTTTGGATAGAATAGTGCTCAGAGAAGGCACAAACTTCATTTCACACTTCATAAAGCAAGATTCTTCTTGGCAGAAAGATGCCGATAGGCTTACGTGAGTAGAAGCTGATTTGTTTTTATATTTTCATACTGTAAAATAATGAAAATGGAATATATAATCAGCTCCAGCAACTCAGACACTCTGAATTGACGTAAAAGCTTAATCTTACAATAAAATAAAGAGGTATCCACTGACTGAATCATCACTCCTGAATCATTGTCGTGCTCCGGTTGCAATTCAAGAGAGGACAATGACACCTGGCAGACAAAGACCTCCAGCTTCCCCTTTTTGGCAGGCCCACGGCCAGGGCAGCATTGTGTCAGGCACTAACTGTGGTGCTTTCCTAAATTAATGAAGAACCCTCATGTTGAATAAATATAAATACAGTGCAATGCATCATCTTTTCCAAGCACACAGTTCAAGTCCAAATTTTTAGAAACATTCAGATGACCCTTACCTCAACCCTACTAGTCTTATTTCCTGGAGGGAACAGCTGGGCTTTTTTACATCCTCTAACAATGATGAAACCTTAAGGCAAGAAAACCCTCAATTTCTTGCAGCACAAAGTACAGTTAAAGGGGACTTTGCACCACAAGCCCTTTGTCAGACTTTGGATGCACGTGAACACAGGCTCAACTCAGCTGTTTTCTCCCCCTCTTCACCCCCAGCTCAGAGAAAACTCTCTGCTGCTTGTCACTTCCAACACTAACAACCTTATACAGGAAAATATAATTACGTGCTGCCTTTTACCATTTTTTTTCCCTCTGAATTCAAATGCTGAGTATCTGCCATTGTCGCGTTCCACTGGAAAGGAATTGCGGAGGGATTCTTTTTAACAGATTTCTCAGCCTGAATAAGGCCCAAATGCGGGAAATATTATATCAGAGAACTGTGCATTGATAAAGAAAGATGTGTTCCTACCGAAGGGGGATAGAAAAGAGAGCAGAGAGGCAGGGTGGGCAGAACAGCAGGGAGAAGGCGAGCAGGGGCAGAAGGAGCTGAACCCCCAGACGAGCCTCCCGCCCCCGAGCAATCGAGACGGCCTGCCCCAGCTATGGCGCAGTTTGCTGCGTTTGTGTGCTAGGGCTTCTCCCACAGTCCCACCAACCATTGGCTAGTCAGGGGGAATTGTTCCTGGGCAGCAGGAATTCCGCCGCTTGCAGCCCGGCAGTGGAAGTTTTCTCTGCCCTGAGTGACTGCCAGGTGAAGTCCCCCCAGAGCCAGAGCTTCCTGCCATTTCCTAAAGGCCTGGTCTGCTTAGAGACCCTAAAATGGCGGAGGTCTCCGTTCCCCTCACGTGTCCCAGCTGCCTCCTGCACGTGGCACGCCTTAAAGCTCTGTAGTAATTTGTCACCCCACATCACAAAATGGATTTGTAGCATAAAACCTGGACAACATTGAGGCATAAGTAAAAGTTAAGTTGGTTCCTTGCATGCATCCAGGTCTTGGTGCCTGTTACCAGCCTGAAGAGTATTTTCTCGTATTACCTTGAGGGCTGGATTTTCCAAAAGAGAGGTGAAACATTGTTCCTCTGGAGAGCCCAGCAGAGTTTTGGTGCTTAATTTTGCTGAGGCTGGGCCTGCAGGACCAAACACTGGGTAGCAGAGGCTGCCTGCTCTGGGAACACACACAAAACTCATCCTGAGCAGTGTCCAGTCCAACAGTGCTTTTTCTCTTCTGTATTACTGTTATCCGAAACTCAGTATTTCAGTTCCCAGAGAATGCTGGTTCCTTCCTGGGCTCTGCTTTTGAACTCTAATCCTGCTTGAAGTTTTTAAATTGATTGCTCAGTCCTGCTTCAACTGGATCAAAAACATCCCAAGTTCATCAGGAAATACTGTATCTCCATAAAGCCACAAACAGTTTTAGATCATTTGAATTTTAGACACTTATAACTCCACACTGATTTTTTGACTCATGAGTATAACGGTGGATGCCAACTTCACACATATTTGACATCCTCTCAGATTTCCTGTTTGATTTTGTCACTGAGTGGCTCCAAGTTGAATTTAATCATGAGATCCATTAATCTTCTGTTTAAAGGTATGTTAAAGCCAGTTAAGCTGGCTTTCAGAAAGTCACAGAGGAAAGCTAGAAAATCAGCTAAGCGGGTCAACAACTTTAAAGTATTAAAGCTAATTTAATAGTAAATTTAAAGCTGTTGAGTTCATGGCTTTGAAAGCTGCATGTAATGAAACTGGGACTGAAGTGCTGTCAGTGTAGGACAGGACAGGTGTACAGGGCTGTCCCAGCCATGTATTCATCAGTTAGAAATTGGAAAAACACTGCTTAGATGGCAGGTTTATTGGTGGAAGGTAAATCCAGCCCCCTCCTGTCTTTACACACACCTGGCTTTGCAATGAACTCACCTGAAAAGATTTAATAGTGCTAAGAAGGTGGCTAAATGCCTGCAAGTCTAGGCACTGAGGTCCGACCCACCACCACCATCTTTCAGTATTTTTAAGACTTGACTAACCTAAAAAAAAAAAAGAGAAATAATTTTAAATAGTTTTAAAGATTTTCCTCCTCTCCACCTCCAAAAAGTCCCCAGCATCTTCACCCCCAAAACCAGCTCAAAGATACCAGATAGATCTTTTTCCCCTAGAAATGACATTTTTCAATTATTCAGTGATTCTGGATGGTTTTAATGGTTTTAATTCGTTCCTCATGATCCCCTTCTTTATAAAACACACTGGGGAAATGAGGTAAAGGAGGACAAGAAAAAAAAATCTTAACAGCTTACTTTGTATGTTTGGCAAAAAGCTATTCTGAACACAACCATTTCTTTAATTTAGAAACTTATCTGTAATTGTTTAGGAAGCACTACTCCCAACATTTCACAGTGAGTATAAATAAAAAATAAAACCTACAAACATTTACAAAAACATGCTTACAATAAACTAAAAGGGCTTTTAAAATGTCAAGTATTTTTGGTACACTCCTTGTGGAGTTGGTTTTGGTTTTGGTTTTTTTTTTTGTTCATGGATGGAAAAAAATTCACGAGCTTGAAAGTGCATCACCACTACAAATAGTTGGTTACTCCTTGCGGTGTGTTCATTAGAAATTTGTTTAGCTTCGCTTTAGACAACTCAAACAATAGCTTCCGCTGCTTCTTTGACAGACCAAAATATTCCACTGTCTACCACAACAGGCAGAGAGACTTGCTGATCATCAGCCAAAATTCCCAGTTCTTTACATCATTTCACTACTCTTGACTGGACATGTCTTTGTGTACAGAGGGCTGCCACAGTAGGAATTAGGCTCTTCCAACACACTCACCTGCTGGAATGTTTCAGCCTAAGCCATCTCCAGCCCTCTCTGTGTAGCTGCCTACTCCCTCACAACTGCACCTTAAAAATCTACTATTCTTATGCTTTTAAGTGCCTCCCAGCTGCCAGCAACTGTTTGCTAACACAGGGCTAAGTGGGCTAGAGGCAGCCAGGAAACAGGAGCCACGTGTGAGTGGTGTAGCAAGTCCAGGGCACTGGGACTGCTATAGGTGTATATGGAAAAAACTCTGTGGATGCTCCTAAAGAAGGGAAACGGACACTAAATCAGTAAATCGGTAGCATTTGCTTGTCTCTAAAAAACTGAAAAGTAAGATTCAAGGTCTGGGGTTTTCTTCCCTCTGGCTCCTAAATCACTGTCATGAATCTCAGATAACACATGCTCTTTGAAAAATGCAATTCCTCGCTCTCAAATGACCACACCAAATCAGAAACAGGGACAAAAGGGAAGAAAATCCTGCTGTGATCTCATTCTCTCTTCTGACATTAACTTTGTAGACATATAATCCAAATTCATAGTATATAATACTATATCGTTTTATCATATACACAATAGAGCATAACAGTTAATAAATGTGGGTACAAAATGGGAAAATGGAGTAGCCAAGCTCTGCCACTCACCTAAAACATGCTTGAAAAAGCTGGGATGGTCAACATTTCTGTCTTTAGAGAAAGAAATGGTTGCACCTGTAACCTGTGAGCTGCATTTGCCAAGCAGCAGACAAACGTGTTTTCTGGTAATTAACATATCTAAAAAAACTGATCACATCCTGATGCAACTCATTTCGCCTGGAGCCTCTCTCTTTTATATTGTGCAAAGGAACACACTTGACTTAATAATTGGAGTGGTGTCTCTGTTTTGAAGCACTTGTAGATATCTCCACTGATAACTTTCCAGCTCTGTTCCTGCTTCTCTGCTAGGCCATCTGACATGAAAAGTCTCCATTCACTAATAATGTGAATCTCCATTCGCTAATAATTCACTTCTGAGCCTGCTGTGTGCTGTAGGGGAACAGATAACTTTCACAATTAATAAGCAGCCTCTAGTGTGCTCATTTGCCAAGGGGTTTTTTTTGTTTGGGTTTTGTTTTTGCTTTTGCTACTCTGAGGGCAGAAGGTACGTGCTTTGACTTTAGAGGAGGAAGTGTCAAAAGCAGTTTGCTCTTTTCAGTGTGAGTTAAGTGTAACCTTTTCTGTTTCTGAACGAAGAGCTTCTCCATCTAAAGTGAAAGCTGCTGATGTATGTCCTCAAACACATTTTCAAGGCAAGACAGAGGGTGTTTCTATTGTGAGATTATGTGGTAGCACTTACTCATTAAAAAAATAATAAAATAGTTCCATTTTTGTCCTAGTGCAGATGATCTGTGTTCCAGGCTTTCTTACGAATGCTCTGATGGATATAAAAGAATAGTAAATGCAGTGTCTACTTTAAGGCAAAAATGAGAAAGGGTTTTCCTTTGGGTGAGGAGGCAGATGGTTGTTTCACTATCCTTTAGCCAGCACATTCAAATCTCAGCTGAGCTCTCTTATTAAAGTGCTGTGTGTAAATGCTTACCTTTGGTTCAAAGCAGCCTTATCTGTTCACCTTCCCTGTACCATCCTTGCTGTACAATCAAACTCTCAAATACTTTCTTTTGTTGCCTGTTACCGGGAAACAAATAGAGCCTTCCTGTTATGTGACTCCTAACTGGAACTGAAGGGAAAAAAATAAATCGCTTGAAAATATAAAAAAGTAATTTCAAGTTTTCTTTTGGCTTCTGTACAAGAAACTGAAAATTCAGTGATGATTTTCTCAAAACAACACTGTAGCCTGGTTTCCATAGCAAATTTTTCTTCTAAAGTAATTTTGGGTGATTGCTTAGAAAGCTAGGGTAATAATACATGCGAAAAAATCACAAGAGCTTGGTAATTCTCATTATTTGGTCTTGGATGAAGGTCTCCATAAGCAGTAGGGGCTGAGCAGGGCAGGCCTGAACAAAATTGCTGCTCAAGATAACAACTATCTTCTGGTACAGAACATGATTTTAGATTTGCACTCTGGGAAAAAAAACCAACCAAAAACCACTTTATAAAAAATGGCCTGAGTTTGGAGTCACAAGGGAAATAAATGAAAAAAGAAAGTTCCTAATACATGTGTAAAAAATCAAGCCAGCTTTCTAGAGACACACAAGGAGGACCCACAGGTTCAGCTGTCTTTGGCTACGTCTGGCAAATGCAGAACAAAAAGGTGTGAGCAATGCAACACTTGCAAAGTGCAACACACCACGGCTTGGTGCAATATTTCCTTTGCGTTGTACAAGCATGCCTGTCAAAAAACAAGCACACAGAGTGGTTTTGTACAAAAGGAGTTGAGTTAAGCCTCTCTAAAGCAACTCTGTCTGCCCCCCCAGCAGGGCCCAGCATGCCGCAGTACAAGCTCACCTACTTCAACCTGCGAGGACGAGCGGAGATCAGCCGCTACCTCTTTGCCTATTCGGGCAAGAAGTACGAAGACCACAGGATAGAAGCAGCAGACTGGCCCAAAATCAAGCCAAGTGAGTAGCACGGGTTCTTACAGCCACAGCTCCACTAGAAATGCTGTCAAAAAGAAAAGCGATTGAAGAGGTACCTGTGTGTTTCGTGAGCAGAAATACAATTAATTTCTGTCTTTAATTAAGCCTATGCGAGTTTTAAGGTGAGACGGCCAAAATGTCATTGCTGATGCTCTCACAGGAGACCGGATCCAAACCTCCAGGCGATCTGTAATGATTTACCTGCTGTTATCCGGCTGGGCTTTTACTTCTTATCAGTTCAGTACAGCTTTTCTCTACCTAAAGGTAACCAAATGAGTGCTGATCTCGGCTTCTCTGGATAATTTGATCTCAAAGACCGCACCTCAGCCTTCACCCTGGGTTTAGAAAGCCAAATTGGAAAGAAGTGTCAGGAAGGACACTCCTTTGCAACCTGAAAGGTCTTCAGAGAGGAAAAGCGAGGAGAAAACAAAAAGTCAGTTGATATAGCAAAGGAAAAACAAAAGGATCAAAAGAGGCACTAGAAAATAATTATTCCTTAGAGCAAGCCCTACCAGCCCTCCCAAAAGTACACTGCAGGCTGTTGTACCCCATTCATTTCATGGCTTTTAGTTTAAATAACCTCTTTCCAGCTTTTAAAGGTATTTGTTATTTCTGTTCATTAAATTAGCCTCAGTTCAAGTGAAACAGGTCTTGGGTTTGAAGACTCAGGGTATGAAATCAGAGAAATTTATGTCTTCATTTCATGGATTAGGCCCATATTTGGCTACATGGGCTATGACTTTTCACATCCAGAATGAAGAATAATGCCTTTAGTTTGGGGGAAAGACACAACTAACGCACAAGGCGATTTCTATTAATGAAGCAATGTTTCTTGATAAGCTTTCACACCATTTAATCAGCCCAGCCAGCAAGCTACCAAATTTTTCTAGGGTGTAAATTTTGTAGGTTTGGTCTTTCCTGTTTGCAGTGACTTGAATGATAAACACTCAAACAGAGCTGTAATTCAAGTGGCAATTGAAGCCTTCAGTGGTGCTCAAGCCTAGAAAACACTGGCAAAAATCCAGAGAGGAATAAGAAGCAGTGGAACTGGGATATTTTCAGCTAGGAATGACTGCCTTTGGAAACCTTTTCCTTATGAGAGCTTAAGCCAGTTGACCACGTGGTATAGCTTATTTCTCTTTCACTGCAGTTCTCAGGGAAGCAGGGTAGAAACTAAAGGTGAGATTAAGAATTCAGATGACCTGAGGAAAGCTCTGCACAGGCTTTTCATACTTAATTACACATATGCACCCTCACTTTTGTCCTAAAACAAAGTTGAGAGTATAAGCAAAGTATATTTTTATGTAGAGTTTTGCACACTGATTTTTTTAAGACAAATTAAAAAGACAAAGCATGATTAATCACTTAAAGGGTGCAGAGGCATTCTAGGACAAGATGTTCTAACAGCAGATCTATCAGACAAGGTAAAAGCATTGCATCACTCTTTGAATATTGTTGACGATCCCAGTGTCTGAGCAGCACAAGAAAAAACGCAGGAAAATTCTTCCTGTGCTTTTCTTCAGTGCTCACTGCACAAACCTCTCAGTGGAGTTTTATGTGCACAGGACTTGTTCACTACAGTGAATGTGCAGCTGCAGCACCATTACCACAAAAACACTGGGAGCAGAGACACCCTAGAAATCTTAAGCTACACAATTTGTATCTGCTGCATTCATGGATGTTTTTGTTTCCCTTTCTGTGCTCTGAAAAGTTTCCTAGCAGGCCTACCAAGGGTTAATTAACATTTTTCATTTTCTCTGCCTAATGGCTTTTCATAGCAGCCTCTATAACTGATCCCTAGATGAAATTCCACAGCAGATAAGAAGTTTAGTAAAATGTGGGAGCTGCCACTCTAAGATTTGTGAAGTCATCTGTGCAAGATTTGTGCCGGCCTAAGAGTTCTTTGAATTTCAGGCATCTTTGGACACCCAGTCAGTCAGTGGATGGGAACTGGAGCATACCCTGCTAATTGACCAGGAAAGCATACACCTACACAGAAACAGTCTGGTGCATATCTGAAAGTGCTGTTACATCTTATGGCAGCAGGCTAAACTTTTGCTCTTCAGATCTCCCTGAACCCTAGCTCTAGCACCAAAGTAATGGTGTCATCTACCACCACTGACATCCATATCCCAGACAACAAGCAGTTAAGAGGTTTGCCAATTAAAACAAGAGTAAAGGTTTCTTGCATGCATAAAAATGTAATGCTGCTTGAGGAAATTGCCTGGAGATCACCTAACTGATGACTACCTCCTCCTCCTTTGTGAGGCATTTCTCATGGTTACTCATGGTATTTCCAGACAAAATGCTCTCCCACAGGCAAATCATTCACCAAAACACTGAATCAAAGGTAGCAACAGGGCTTTGGAATAAACAGCCTTAACTGCTCAACAAGACCAATAGCCAGTGCCCCAGTCTGCCCTAGGGCACCTAAACCCTGACTTTGCAGGTTGTGACTCAAGTCTCCCGGAGAGGGAGTAGGTTTGTACAGGCTTCGTGTGCCTTCACACTACGGGTGTTGCATACAGCATTTGCCCTATGGAAAACAAGCCTTGTATTCTCTGCTATCCTGAGTTTTCAAAACATGCCTCAGCTCCCTCCACAGATGCACAGTTTGAAGAGGAAAAAGCGCCAGGAAACAGATGCTTGCCCACAAAGTTAAACTACTGCTGTGTTCAAAAGTAAATGTGAAGTGAGGAGATCCATCCAACCCATTGCATTTACAAAGGCATAGTTCACTCTACTGAGAATTCTTCTGCACCACTCTCATTTGTATCTGTATTCAACTCTTCTATATAAAGCTTTTTCTCCCCTCCTATTTTTCCTGAACTGGGTCTGCCTTAGTAAGAAGAGAAATAAAGTAGCAGATTCCAGTTAGTCTCGTCCTGGTGAAAACCAAAGGGTGATAAGTGTTTAGCAGCTGCATCTGATGTGATAGCAGTTAAAGTAATAGCAATTTAGTACGCAGCTTATTTTGTAGCCCTCAAAAATCACTAAAATTGGTCCAATTAACTGAATTAATGACATAATTATATATTGAGGTGAGATTAAGAAATACCAGACAAATTGCTATGCACACTTGCATGCACCATGTTTGCCTTTACCCACTTGCCCGTGAAAGATCTGGAACCAGTTTTGACTGCAGTCTGCAAGTACAACGTGATGTCCTTCTTTTTAAAAACTTCAACTATGATAAAAAATACTTAGGGAAGAAGCTTGGACAAGAGAACACGTCATGTTTCTTGAGCTAATAAGAAACAAATTGAAGAAATCAAGTTTATGTAAGAGCACAAGGAGTCAGGTCTCTGAACGAAATCTGAGAGGATAGGTTTGCTTCAGCAGTTTTCTCACAATTGGAATAAGGTTTTGCAACAGATACCGAGGCAGCCAAATCATCATACCATATAAACCAGGAAATACAGACATTATTCTGAAGAAAAGACCTAGTTCTGTAAAACTGATGGGGAAGCAGATAATCTGTGCATAAAGATCAATGTGCAGAAAGGCCATTTAGAAAGCAGACTTGCAGCTGCTACAAGTTTCATTTTTGACCTGAAGAGTGTGGTAGGGTTTGTTGCTTGTTTTGGCATTTTTCATGTGGCTGCCACCAATAAGCTGCAATCCTAACGTGTCTTCAGGCAAATAAATAAGTCCTCCCTCCTGGAAATACTGTCCCACTTGATTTTGTTTACACCTAATGGTGCTTTTGTTGTGTATGCAAGGAAGGCCTATTATAACATAAGCACTTCTGTTATTTTGCTTATACGTGCTGAAATTAAAATTTCTATAACTCAACATTTGTTTTTTTCCCTTCTGACATTAATCAGATCATCTTTTGCAAATTTTCCAGTTGATGATTTCAGGCAAGGACTGCAGTTTACAATATAAACATGTTTAAGGAAGCCAGTGTGTAATTATAAGCATTGTCCTGCTTTAGCACAGAATTTTAAAAATTTAGACAAATATCGAGCAGCAGCTTTCCATAACCCTTCACTCTATATAGGTCAATAACTATTTTAAGAAGCAAACAAACTCATTCTTTACACTTCCTTTTGAACAGACCCTGACTTGACCATGCCCCCCCTTTAAAGGGTTAATCAGTTCAAGATCTACAATAGGCTCATACAAGATCTCTGTTTCCACACAATGGGCTCCTCACACAAAGCATCACTGCACTGACACAAGTCATGATACAGCAGAAAATCCACGGTAATGGTGCACTAAGTTGCCATCACCTTAGATATTAAGCTGGCAGGCAGCAACAGGTTTTGATCTGTGGCTCCTTCAAGCAATTTGAAGCAATGGCAATAACAACATCACAGCAAAGGATGCTTCCGCTGCACTGATGGCCGTAAACATCCCATAAACTGTTTAGGATGTGTAGAATGGTGCTTGAAAAGGTCCTTAGGAAACCTGACGCACTAATGGCACTGAAAATACTCCCAAGATAACAGATAAATCTTGAGAAGCACCTGACAGCAGACAAAAATTCCTCAGGGGAGCAGCTGCCCTGCTTCCTGAGTGACTTTTTGCTGTGTAGCTGTAGCTAAAATGTGTACATAGCTATCTCTGGGTAAAAAGGAGGGCTTAGCAAGAACTTCCAAGGAGAATATGAATTGTAATGGCACTGAACCTGGGCTGAGATTCCATCAGAGCATCCTCCTCATCATCCCTTTCTAGAAGATTCAGATTCTAGGTACCTGCAGCTCCGGGCCTACCATTTCCCAGGTACCTTGCTCCTCTGTCACCGTCCAAAAAAAAATACATATTTCACGTATTTCTTTTTAGAAGATGCAAAGTATCTCAATACATTTGTTTCTTACGATCCAATTTAAATATGAATGGATAGGGAAAGTAGTTATGGCCAGTTTTCAAGGCAAAGGCAAGGCAAACTTATTTTGGCACAGATATTGTAGTAAGAAACATGACTGTCACATTTATTTTCACCAATATTTGACTAATCCAGCTGCCTTATTATAGAACCAATCTAAGCTTGATTACCAAATGATTAATTATTCAGCTTTTGAGCAATAATCAAGTGCTTAAACACAGGCTGCATTGCATCAACACCACAGACAATTACAACATGGGCAGGATGAGTCATGGGCAGGTCAGCGTGAGGGAAATGGAGGAACATGTTGGAAGGACAGAACAGAAATGAGGAGAAGAAGAATGAAGAAGTTAAGAGGAGTGAAAGTGGAAGAAAGAGGTAAGAGAAGGAGAAGGTTAAGAACTGTATCTACGCAGGGGAGAAGAGCGGTGAGGAGCACAAGGCAGCACCAGCAGCTGACCGGGCTGGATGCCAGGCTTGGACAAAACTCTGCTCAGCTCTGTTGAGTTTCTCCTTCCTGTCCCTGACACAGGAACAGTCCCACAGGAGCACCATCCACTGGGTCATGGCCAGGAGGATGAGTGAGGAGCTTGTGTTCAAAGGGGAGGCCCGAACACCAGTGAGAACCTACAGGCATGGCAGGATGCCTGCAGTTATCACAGCCCTTAGGGACTTGATGGGGTGGAAATGAATGAAAGGGATGTCCTTGCTTTTAACACACACCAGGCCTCATCTCCCCTACTCAGCATCCAGCAGAGACTTGTATAAACACCACAGTTCTAGTCACAAAAGCCAACCAAAATTAAAGTAGTGTGAAAAGGAATGAATCCAATTCCTAAACACTGCACAGATACTTTAGTGACATCTTCCTAAAATGAGAAGAGAGACTGCAGATCAGCCTGATGACTTGTCCTCTGTCAAGGTTTTCTTCATGGGAAGTGAAGTCTGTGCAGATTTCATTCCAGCATGTGATGCAAAAAAACCAATAAATAACCAACGTAATATGAAAAGCAAGAACTTGCTGATAAAATTTCGATTTAAAGAAGACTATCGGTTTAGTTATTCAAAAAGGAGGCTTTTAAAAAACGCTGTTCCTCTTTCCAGTGAGTTTTCAATCTAAATTTGGAAACCAACACACGCATTCACAGCACTTTGTAGTTCAGATGAGCAGCAAAGCAAGCGGGAACCAAACAGGAAAGGTCATATTTTGTGCATGCTTGAGAAATGACGCTATTTATATGATGACAGCAATAGATTTTTCTGCTTTTCCTTCTCAAAATTTATTTGCTCAAGGGGGAGTTGGAAACATAGTAAGACAACACTGTTTTGAAAACCATGGAAAGGGCATCTGTATGGATACACAAGGGTTTAAACTGACGTAAGTACCAAGCAGCCCCCAAAACGATCAGAATTAGAGAAAAACTAGCCAAGTGACACTCACATCCTTCCAGCCTGCACTACTTTGGCTTCACTGCTCAGCAGTGATTGCTCCCCAATGGATGGTGTTTCATGCCTTGCCCGCATGACCTCGAATCTACCCAAACAGAAATCTCTCTCACACGCCAGCTTTTCACTTGCTCATCTGATGTAGGAGCCTGGCAGGAACTAACCTACCTTCTCTGCTTATCTGGAGTCACACAAACCATGCCTTTCACCAAAACTGAGAAAACTTCAGCAGGTTTAGTACCATGCTTACACACACGGGGCATTTGGCCACCTCCAGAGGCTCCTCGAACACATCAATGGGCAGAGTTGGGCCAAAAGCACCACAGGAGGTCAAAGCAATCCACAGAAGCCCATATCCATGAGTCTAAGGGGAACACTGCTTACATCCATGTGCAGACAGGTTTCTGTTGTAGCTTGGAGCACCTGAGAATACGGCCTAGGCGTGGTTTCTGCGAGAGGCAAAGTTCCTAGAGGCCACATCGAGGTCATTTGTCAAACCCCAACCTTACCTCCAGCAGTCAAACCGTGTCCATCCAGTGTGAAGGCTCCTCACATCCTCCCTTAGGATGAGCTGGGTGACACAAATCCACCCCTCTCTTCTCCAGCTGGAAAAGGAAGATTCCAATTTTCACAGAAAATGCATTCTCCCCCATAACAGCCAAACTCAGACACACAAAAAAATCCTCTTGGGAATATTGTTCTTTTAAGTTACAAAAGTGAAAAGATACTTTACAACGGGTTCCTAAAAATTCTGGTCATTACATGAATTTTAGATAATAACATTTCAAAGGCAAAGATTATTTTTTCCTGAATTTTTCCAGACTGAAAGCACAACTTTATAAGCCATTATCCCTTATCTTTGGATATGGAGGAGGTGTACTATAAATATTTTCTGCCTCTTGACTAGTCTTTGTTATTTTCTTCAGCTGTAAAGCAGCCTGGATATATGCTGTACTTTCTGGTGTTCAAGAATAGCATACCCTGCACCCAAGAAGAAACAACAGATTTTTAAAATTATCTGCACAGCACATGTGTACTTTCTTCAAACCTCTTAGAATTGCACTTAGTTACAGCTTATTAAGTCAATAATCAACAAAATAAATGCATAATTATATACATGCACTCTATCAGCTGGAAAAAAAAAAATCTGTTTACATTAAATCCCAATTTTTTCCCTGATCTTGATAAGAAAAAATTAAATAGCATTTGGAACACACGAGAAAGGAAGGAACATCTACCATTTACCATCTGTTATCCTTTAAAGAGTCCATTGTTCAGTAATGATAGCAACAGATTTGCTGCCTCCTAACAAACAAACTCCAAGTCTCATTATAAATCAAAGCATAAATCCTTTTGGACATTATGGGACAACATACAATAAAGTCTGCTCTCATTTATTAATTTTATAATTGTATTGTGAATCACACAATTGTATGTACACAAAACAAAGCTGTCTTTGTAGATTTTCAATTGCAAACTCAGTTTCTCTTTCAGAGAAGAATAACCAGGTCTTAAAGAGAGTAGCTCAGCCCTGAGGAGGAAGGCCTTCGTAGACATTACTCATGTTTTCAAGGAATGAATAGGAATTCCCTTGAATTCAGAAATGACCAGATGCCTAAGAAACAGAACATGAGAGACGACTACCACTCTGCCAGTCAGCTGACTTTGACACCATAAACCATGTTCCTCAGCTGTTCAGAAAGATGCTTCCCTCCTTTAGTTGTAATCAAAGATTAAAAAAAAAACCCCAACAAACAAAACAACAAAAAAACCCAAACCAAAACAAAAAAAATGCCCATAGAAACAAGCTGGCTTTAGTTTTTCTTGTCGTGACCCACAAAGTGAAACACCAGTCAAAGATGGCATTTACAGACTTTTTCCCCTGTATGTAAGCACAGCAGCAAAAATATCTGTTGGTTTCTGGATGAAGTAATCGCAGTTTCACAGTTTCCCAACCTGAGCAGTGAGTGACAGCGTGTTTTGACAGCTATTGCCACAGACTGGCTTAGTCATATTGACCCTGCCAGAACTGCATCACCCCACAGCATTCCTGCCGGGGCCTCCAAAAGTGGCTGCTTAACTCCTTCATGGGGGGAGCTATTACCCCTGCTCTGGCTGCACTTTTGCTGTTCCCTGTTGTCAGGCATTGTTGTAGATCCCTGTGTGGTCTGGGGGCATCTGGAGCAGGCTGCAGGCTGACCACACTGGCACATCCAGCAGTCACACCCGCTCTCATCCCCTCTACTTGTGCTGGCCTGAAAGATGTGCTGTCCAGCATAAGCACACATTGTTAACATCTCTGCTGCTTTGGAGCAGCGATGCTCAGGGCCCTCTGCACCACTAACTCACAGCACAGAGCCAAGGCTCTTCTCATTTTCACAGCCAGAGAGCTTTTCTGTTAAACAATCAGGGGATACAACTTGTCATCTCTCAATGATTCGCAATGAAACAAAACATGGAGTTGCCAGGACCTTGCTGCTCTCTGGGTAATAAACAGACAAAGTTTTCTGTGCAACAAGTCTATTATTGCTTCAATAACCACCAGCAGAGCCTGCTTTCTCCCTGGGGCACAGCTGCTAACGCTCATTGAACTCTCTCGCTTCTGCTAGCCATCAGCATCCAAATTTATACTGACTTCCCAGTGTGCTGAACTTAAGGAAAAAAAGATGTCATGAGTACTGTGTTCAGATGCAGGGGGAAAAAAAAAAGAAGAAAAAAGGCACAGAGGAGTCCTGAAGGTCTTGTGCAACTACAAAATTCATGTTGCAGATCCAGATTTAACATCTAAGATCCCGTACCTAGGGTGATTCACATACGGCATGCTAAACCACGGAGCCTGTTCATCATTTATGAAGTTGCCTTGCTAAACAGTTACAAATGCATAAGGTTTCATTATTGTCTCATTTTGATTAAGAACTAAAAATCCTCATGGAATAGATGTGTCATTCCAGCTGCCCTGTAAAGACAGTTCTCCTGGGTTTGAAAGCACCTTGCCCTGCTTCCAGTGGCCAATGTTCTCACTTTTCCACTACCACCTTTTTACATCACAAGATAGCTTTAAAATGGATATAAATGTTAATTATATAAAGTGTAATGCAGATGAAAATCGGGTGCAAAGCATTTAGCTATGATCAGCACTTGCAGTCACGTACTTGGAAACAGCATCCTTGGAAATCCAGAGATTTACAGTTCGCTCAGTGAACAGCACCAGGTTCCCACAAGCAGATTCTCACTGCCCTAAACACAACTGTTTTCCCCAGATTAAGCTTTGCTCCAAGGTTCCAGTTCCATTTCATATCATACCAGCAGCTTCTCCAAACCATAGCAAAACAGAAATCCAAGTTTGCACGTAACTACGAAATTAATAACTGAAAAATAAGACTGATTTCTCATCTCAAACTGCCTTACAGATATCCACGACACCTGCTTAGTTTGTCTGTCCCTATGCTTAAAGTCTGGAGGCTTCTTCCCCGTAACTGACTGATTTTTTTTTTTTTTTTAAATGCAAGCCACATCAGGTAAATTTGAGTATCTTTTCAGCATTTGTAGTTCAGTGTGAAAGATATATTTGTCTTGGTGATGACTGCCAGGTGAAATGCCTTGTCATAATGTAAGTTCTGAAATGCAGATGCTTCTCTGAATCACTGCTTTTGAATTTAAAACAACCATAAATGAAAAACATCTTGCAGTCTTTGTCCAATCTCTTGCTTCATGCCCCGCTATGAAATCTTCAGTAGTACTTTACTTAAGCTTGGCAGTCACTTTTCCTGGGGAGGAAAAAGCAGGGAAGAGAAGGAAAAACTAATATTCCCCCGAAAAGTTTCCCTATAGAAAGAATTCTGGATCTAGAGGAGCACACTCGGCCTCTGCAGCACAAAGCCAGGAAACAGGAAATGCAATGCCTGGTTTCCGTACTATAGTTGCCTTCATGCAGTGCAATATGATTACATCCTTACCCTTATTTTTTAATTTTTATCCCATGCATTTCTCCACAGAAACAGCATGAAACTGTTAAGTGCTGTAACAATGCACACCCTCTGAGTGGTAAAACTACAGCTGTCACAGACTGTTAATGGCCGTGATTTAACTTTTGGTTGTTTTTTCTTTTTTACTTTCTCCTCCAAGCTATCCCATTTGGCAAACTCCCTATTCTGGAAGTAGATGGAGTTATCATTCACCAGAGCTTGGCAATAGCAAGATACCTTGCCAGAGAATCAGGTAATGTATCTTTGACTATTTTCTTTCTCTCTTCTGAACTCACATTTAATGCTCAGGTAAAAATACATCCACGGTAAAAACAGAAACAAACCATCAGCTTGGCAAGCCTAACCACGCAGAAGTCAACACCAGCATGGCAAAAATGGAACCAGTGCCTGGAGTCTGGGCTGACTTCTCCAGACAGTACACTTTATTCCCCTGTCACTGCCTGACAGAAAGCACGTGCCTGTGGTTTCCCTAAGGCTGTCAGGGCAGTTTCCCCTAAAGCTAAACTTTGAGCTGCCAGGCTAACCAGAGAGATGACCAGGAGGAAGAGGTTTTGGAAGCATTAAAGATTATCACAGCAGGCAGAGAACTCTGAAGCAGATTTAGGCAACAATTCTGGGCTAGCAGAGAGATTAGAGGAGATCGTGACATCACTTGCATCTTTAAACACTTACGTGCTGTGGAAGTACACAAGCAGTTAGATAAAATGATATAAGACTTAGTAATGCAAGTAATCAAAGAGAGTGGCCAGGCTTTGCTTTAGGTCAACAGGCTGTCATTCAACAACATCTGCAAAATTGGTCTGGCTGAAGGCAGATGTGTCCACGGCATGCTGGACATCAGCAAATTGAAGAGGGGGGCTGGGAAGCAACTACTATTCTATGTCTTTTTACACTGAGCAAACGGATGTAGCCTGCCTTTCAGAATATCTCCCATTTCCTAACTGAGGAAAGCAGCAGAAGTTCACAGCATTATTCTTCAAGGCACTAGCACAGCGTATTTTCAAGCGTGTCTGCAATGCTCTGTTCCTGCCCATTTCCTCCAGCTTGGATACAATCTACTCCTTGCAAGAGAGGAGAATGAGGAGAGCCCACTTGGTGATTAAAAACAGTGGGAAAGCCTGCCTTCCACCCAGGATTCCTCCCTCCCTGGCTCCTGTTGGGGGGCTGACCTGGAGCCATGCTCCTTTTGCAGTTCAGATTTTTTAATTGACTTGCACCAGTGACAAAGGCTTGGGATCTGGAGCACACTCAGACCATGCTGTGCTCTTTCCAGCATTAGTCATGCTGTCAGCTGCAGCAGGAAAAAGAGCACGCATGGAAGGAGAAAAATCTCTTCTCAACTTCATAGTGAAAACTCGCTAGTTCTGCCATTAAGTCTGCAGACACGTCACTAATCCTTTAAAATTAAGAAATGGCATTTTTAGGTGCCCGACACCAACAACTCTTAGCTGAAGGATCACAGAACCTGAGGCCCAACTCTCACCTTCAAAAGCACAACGTTTCAGTGAGGGAGATGCCCTGGCAGAGGTAGGGCATGCAGGTTGTGATCCGAACCCGCACAGAGGTAAAAGCATAAACGCAGGTCTGTGAAATGAAAGCGAAGGAGAAAAAGTAGAAACATTGGCAGGAAAGCCAAAGAACTACACGGGAGAAAAGCAGATTTGTAAACAAGACAAAGTGTGGCTGAGGTCCCTGATTACAATGAAAGGATAAAAAGTAAGTGGAATGTCACGAAAATGTTCTGAATGGGACTGAATGGGTAGGATATAGGGAAAGAGAAGCAGACTTTCACAGGTGCACTTTTGGAGAACTCATTGACCAAAATGGAAAGACCATGAGGTGGAGAAGGACATTGAAAGCTGGGACGGGGAAAGATTAAGGAAAGGAATTTGTGCTGACCCTCATTGAATGTGCCGGGACGGTGGAAAGCAGAGAAGGTAAAGAAACGATGTTCAGGCTGTGGGCTCAGGTAATGGATAGAACAACTCACTACCTTGGATGGCTGTACAAGGCCAGAGGAGGAAAAAAGTAAAGGTAGATGAGATCGCACCTGGCTGCAAGGAGTCAAATCCACATTGTTAGCATCAAAAAGACCCGGAGAACATGTATTTTTATGAAAATGTTCACAGAGTTTACCTTTGGGGTATCAAAAATTCCTGCTGATGCTGTCTCTAACCTCCATTCACATGCTTGCTTCCCACAGGTCTGGCAGGCCAGACGCCTGTGGAACAGGCTTTAGCTGATGCCATTGTGGACACCATCGATGACTTCATGACGCTGTTCCCTTGGGCAGAGAAAAACCAGGACGTGAGAGTAAGACAATCACTAAATTAAACAAAGATAGCACGTAAGCCATGACCCTGTACCTGAGCATCTCCTCTGGAGACACTGATGGGTGTCAGCCACTGGGTCCATCACCTCAGCTCAGCAAAGCTGGGCCGGTGGATCTCTGTGGTTCTTCCTTGAGGCTGATCCCACCTCCTCCTTTACCAGGCTGTTTTCACGCTTGGTGGAAGCTCTGAGGACATCATGAGCTGCCCCTCACTAGTTCACTTTGAACCAAGGATGTGCCTACACCAAACTGCTCTTCAAAAGGGCAAAGATGGAACCCTTCCACCCCAGCTGGCACTGTGGAATTCCTCTCTCTTGCCACAAGGAGCCTGTACTCAAATCTTTCTGCCAACTCAATAAGATAAACAGCCCCATCCCATCCTTTAGTGTTTCTGCACTTTGATTTCTTCTAGGCGTTCAATAAGTATCAATCTCCAATAACATCAGCCACCAGGGACAGCTGCTTGTCAGTGACCAGAGCGGTGTAGGGCAGCGGGCACTGCTGAACAGGGCAGGTAGCACAGCCCTCACTGTGCTCTTCAGGTGTCACAGCCCACCTTGGTCCTCTGCAGCGCTTCTGACACCAGGCTATGGTGCCATGGCCACTTCAACACACGGTCACTGGCTTGTCTTACAGCATTTGGGGTTTCTTTTGGCATCAGTCCAGTGCCTCTCACCAGAATCCCAAAAGCAAGCACACAGATCAGTTGCTGGGGGAAAAAAGGCGATGGATGAGTTCACTCCAGCGTTACAGTGGCTCTGCACAGCTCTGACCCGAGCAGATAACCTGACCCTCTTAGGGAAGTGGAGGTGTGACAACAGGTCTCACTATAAATGCCAGTGCAGCCACCTTCCATTTATTCAAAGGTAACATTTCTGATCATTTGGGGTATCTTATTGCAGAGATCACAGAGTAAAAAATGGTGCCCCAAGCCAATAAGTAAAGAAAGAGTATGAAAGTACTCTGAAATCTTGCAGGGGAAAATCTGAAATTTGGAGGTTTAGTACTTAAAAGTGTGAATTACATTACTTATATTTCCTACCCATTTCGTGAAGTTTCCTAGTTTGGGGAGGGTAAGTTGACTCACGAGTTTTTATCATTTCGGAAGAGCCACACTCCTGCTGATGTGCTGACGTGCTGGTGCACTGCTGCTCCTCCACGGGGAAGCTCCTGTTGTAACTCCTGCTTGTGTCCCAGCTTGTACTCAAGCACTTCTCCAAAAAAGGACCCAGATCGTGTCACCAGTGATTAATTTAAACGGGAAGAGCTGGCAGCCAACTCCTGTGTGCCCATCCGCACGTATGCATGCAAGGTTATGTGCTGGGGTCAAGCATGATCGGGAATCTCACTTTCCCAGACTCTCCCAACATTGTCCTCCCTCTCTCTTCCCGGGTCCGCTGCCACCACCTTGTGGTGGAAGTGGCGTCCCATGGTCTCACCAGGCCAGATTTAAGTCAGCTACACACACTGAAGTCAAAACACCTCCCCAGGCCTGACCAGTGCTCACAGGAACACACACCCCAGGGATGGCGAGAGGAGGTGTTATGCCATCTAGCCAGGAGCAAAGAGAAATCAAAGCAAAGTAGGGCAGCAGAGTTGGAAGCTGCCCATGGAAGCTCTCTCCGTGCCAGGCACAGACTCTCCCTTCACCCCGCGTTCCCCAAAACGCAGCTGGGATTGCAGCAGCTTTGCACCCACCACAGCAGAGCTCCAGGGCTGAGCTGGGCAGGTTGTGCCACTCCAGAAGAGGGATCCTGGTGGTCCCCACCAGCTTCTCAGCTCGAAGCTGCACACTCCTGTAGTTGGGGAAGTTTGCTACCATCATGATCACACAACAGTTCGGGGTTTTCTTTTCAGGGTAAAATGGTGGGGAGGGGATCACCTACCTAAAAGAAAAGAAATATTACAACCCAGAGCACAGATATGAAATTTCTGGACTGCAAACTCCTGGCTGATATTTGCAGTCACCTCCTCCAGTTACTAAGCTCTTAACAAAGCAGAAAATTATGTCAAACCTTTGATCATGTCTGTAGAAACACTGATTTGATTTCAGCCTGCATTTAGGTTTCTGCCTCTTCTAATTTACTTTTTTTTTCATCAACCTCAATTAAAGCTGTAGAAATGATTCCATTCCTGTACACAGTGCTTATTTACCCTAGCCCGAGTATGTTCCTCCAAAATTAGGCCAAGCACAGTAACTGTACAAATTGTGGCACATGGATTGACCAGATGATCACAGCAGTGTGCAGCCTTAATTGTTTCCATGCAGATGAGAAGGGAAAACCAGCAGCAGTTTTCCTCTCCAAAGGAAACAGCTTAGCCCTTTTAAAAGCAGCCTAAAGACTTTCTGCTATAGGGAACAACTAGTGGAGAACCACCACCACACATAACCTCGTGCTTTAGCCATTAACATACAAATACTAAGGCCTGAGGCTTTTTGATCATCTTTGAAAAACACATTTTAGCCACCTCAAATCTTATTGCTGTGGAATCGAAAAAAGCAAATTCACATGAACATTAAAGTTCAAAGATAAACCAACCCCAGCAAAAGCTCAAAACCCAGGTTCCACGTCTCACAAGAGAAGGGCTGATGAGCAAATATAACTGACCAGCATCTGACTGACAGCATGGAAATACTGAGTGCAAGGGATTCTGGAATTCTGAGACTCTGCACACTAGAAAAGGTGACATTCAAAAGGGTCCCCAACAAATGACTACGAGACATTAGGAATGTATTTTGCAGCTGGATTCTTACCAAATCTATGGCAGAGCTCCTGTCTTGCCATGGCTGGGTGGCTGTCAGCACAGAAAAAGGAGCAGCATCACCACAGACATGATGTCAGCATCGAGGAGCACTCAGGTGTTCATTAAGGGAGCAGTTGGCTTTAAGTCATGGCTCAGCAAGCCAAGAATGCCATGTTTTGGTATCTGACCCTAATCTTTTTCATGTTTCAGCTTTCTTTTTCACAAATAAGAAAACCTCAAAAAATTCAGTTTTGCTGACTGCTGTGCATCTCTGTTCTTCCACCAGAAAAAAGCTTTTGATGATATCCTCACCAACAAAGCACCTGAGCTACTGAAAGATTTGGATACTTTCTTAGGGGATAAGAAGTGGCTGGTAGGGAATTCTGTAAGTATAATTCTTGTTCCTCCCATTCCAACCAGGTTGCCAGAAAAAGAAAGTAATTGACTCTTGTTGAATTTCTGGGTTTCGTGTCAGGCCATGAGGAAACTCTCCCCCCACATTTAGATCTTTGTTCTTACCAATACACAATTGGTCACTCAATTGCAAAGTGAGAATTGTTTTCCACATTAGAAAAGTGAGGCAAACCAGGACTAGGATCTGCATTTTCTAAAGCAGTTCATGAGTAAGTTGACACAAAGCATTTTAAATGCTTTTGCACTTGTGAACACAAATTCACGACTACACAGAACACTGCTCATCATCACTGACTTATAAATAAGGCAATAGGAAAAAAACCTCTATAAAACCATAGTACTCTTTTTTACCCTAAACTGTTTTAAACTCTTTTCTGCAGCACAGCTTCAGCAGGAAAGACTAATACTGTAATAAAATTAGTATTTGTAGCAAGGGCTTTTATTTTAACCAATATTTACGGAAGTCAAGCCTTGAATTGCAACCTAACTACTACCTCTGTAATAATGGGCTAAAATAAAACCCCAACCCAAAATGCCACCTTAAACAAAACAGGTAAATTCACAGGTTTTTTTGAGATTACCAATTAAAATTTACTGCTTTCTCTCCCATTTCCACTAGGTAACATGGGCTGATTTCTACTGGGAGGTGTGCAGCACGACACTTCTGTCCTATAAACCTGACCTGGCAGATAAACACCCCAGGCTTTTGGCTCTCAGGGAGAGAGTGGAAGCACTTCCAGCTATTGCAGCCTGGATCCAGAAAAGGCCAAAGAGTGTAATGTAGAGCAGCTGCTCAGGAAAACAAATGCACATTTAGTTTTCAATACGACAAGCATCCTAAGTTATTAACTTCAGAATCATTTAAATTAACTTCAGATGGCTTTGCTGTATCAAATCAAAATCTACCACGTGTATCCACTTGCAAGAGAATCTAAAACATTGATTTAGTAGAGTAATAAATATTGATTCACAGAAGTGTGGTTTCAGTCACATTCCTCCTCTACTAACACAATGCTTGATCAAACCAATTAATATTTTGTGCACTCTCAAAGGGAGAAGAGGTGAATAAATCTTCCTGGAGAGGTGCAATCTCAACAACATTTTGCCTACTGCAGTCTTTCAATCTGGAGGAAAGCAAGTTAAATGGAGAGGGCAAATGTGTGGGACATTAAGCAAAAAAAAGAAAAAAAACCCAACAACCCACTTAGTCAATAAAATTCAAGGGCCTGAAAAAAGTGCTTGAGAAGCTTGAGGGTTATGCTGTGCCCCTGAAAAAAAACCAAACAAAAACCCCCAAAACAACCCAAAAAAGCAGTTGCACAGCTGAGCTGGTGCCCACACCAGCACCAGTTCTCCATAAGCGCACCAGCTGCAAAAACATTCAACAGCTCAGTATCTCTGCCAGTAAGTAGGAGATGCAAACTGGGGGTGAGTGGTGGCAACCAGGTTTAGAACAAATGAAGGGTTTGTTCTTCCAGGACTGGAGAAAAGGCAAGTGGAAATCCTGGCAACGTGGACGGCTGTAGATGAAAGTGGTTTACAGAAACTCAAGGGGACACAAGTGCTTGTGAGAGGTCTCCGCTGAGTGGCGTAAGCAGATAAACCACAACGAACTTGGGCAACACTCCGGGCTGGAAATGGCCACTGTTGGGAAAGTAGCTCCCTTCACACTTGGTTTTCCCTCCCACCTTAGTTCATTGAATCACGAGTGACACCAAACAACCCCCAAGAGAGACAAGTCAGGTACTGTCAGAACAGAAAGCACCAACCTTTACTCATTCCAATCTTCACCTGCTTTGCAACTCCTTGCATGCTTTGTTCTGGCTCTTGACACATTTTTCCTTCTTTAGCTCCCAAACTCTTCTCTTCTTCAGCAACTGACTTCAGAGAGAGTGGGTTTGTGTTTTTTCCCCTCTGTACATCTTTCCCAATCAGAAAAAACAGAACCATAGAATAGTTGAAGGGACCTCTGGAGGTGATCTCATCCAAGTCCCTGATCTCACAGGGCCACCTAGACCCCAGCTGCCCAGGACTGCATCCAGTTAGTTTTTGGTTATCTGCAAGGACGGTGACTCTGCAATCTCGGGAGACTCCCAGCTAAAAAGTGTAGAAACAGTTACAAGAAAGAAAGGCAGAAACACACATGAGCGTCACAGCACCTGAAGACAGATACTGACTGCAGGGGCAACCACTGCTCCACCAGACTACCTTAACTGATCCCATACACATCCACACCACCACACAATCCACCCTGAAGGGCAGGGATCTTGTTTCAATCCACACTTAAACCAAGCAGGTGAGAACATGCAGATACGATGGGATAAGAGTTGGGTTAGCATCATGCTTGACAGAAACACACAACCTAATTAGCTGTAGCATTAAACACCTGTGGTTCTCTGTTAAATCCCACCGTTTAGTCCAGCAGAACCAGTGGAATTAAAGCAGCGTGGCAGACAAACGGACTCTTACCCATATCCCTTCTCAAACCATGCAGTGCATCTTCACCTTATTTCAGATGTGCATTTTGGAACAGACAGCACAGCCACACACTGTTTCTAGGAAAAGCCATGCACTTTAGTCCACACTTGGAAAACATTTTAAAAGCTTCAATTTTCCATCCAGTTTGAATTTGCAGAAATCGTGTACAGTTGACCAGAATACCCACAGACTTGACCAAACCACTTGGCAGGGGTTCTGTTTTTACAATCAATATCCTCACACCACTGTAATTAGAGTATAATGACACACTGGTAATTAACTACTGCTGGACAAAGTCGAGTCAGTTCGATTGGAACATTCCAGCTGGCTCGAAAGCTGCCTGTTTGATTTGTAACAAGCACATTATCATCCCCTCACCTGCCCCAAATCACCACAACCATGAAAACATTTTGTCAATCTATGGAATTTTATTGGAACGAGTTGATACAAAAACAGTACGGAACATCAAATGAACCAAAACAAGCAGAAACAGACTCGAGCATTGTCAAATAAGGCACATATAAAAAAATCTACACGTGGAATCCAGTGAAACAGACAGGTTTTTTATATATATATATATATATATATTTGGAGGTAGAAATAATTACAAAAATACTGACAAATCTTAAGCAGTAGCAGATTTGTTAAAACAATTACTACGTAGGTCCCCATTTTCAAAAGTGATCTGTAAAACTTTTATTCAGCATTTGATGTTGGCACATTTGGGCCATTTATGCTTTTAAGCATCAAAAGAATGCTAATGGTGTTAAAAATTTTCAATACCATGAGCAATACAATAAAGAAACTACAAAAAGTTATAAATGTTCATAAAACTCCTGGTCAACAGTAATGTAAGAGTCCTTGGGGTACATCATCACCTTTCTGCCTTGAATTTCACAACATATTTACAGTTTAGAGACCCAACGAAGCTTTTAATAGCGTGGCTATATCTGCTGGAATGGTTCCTTCTTCTCCTGAGGAATAAAAACAAGCATTAGTACAGCTTAAAATTTATTTCACGTGAACAGATACAAGCCTACGTCCCTAAAACTGTAAAAAAATCCTCTGCTTGTAGGACTCAGAGGGCACTTCCTGTCAAATCAAAGAATAATCAGCAAAAATATATCTTTCTAGTTTAACATAAAAAACCCCAAACAACAAAAGGCTTGTCTGCATCAAGAATCTTCTTTTTTTCAGAGCAACATATTGCAGCAGCTTTAATTTTCTTAAGTGGATATGGTTATGTGCAAGACACCTACCTGATTCTGCTGCAGTCATATCTTGTTCCAACTTCAATTTCTGTTGGCTGATTTTGAGCATGGTTTCTTCAATAGTCCCCTTACTGATAAGCTTTATGACTTGTACTTCTCTGAAAACCACAAAACAGGAAAAATCCATTGTCGTAGTTCAGATTAGTGCAAAAGGGAAGGATGCTATGCCTTGAGCAAGGGGCTGGGGTTTAAAGCAAGGACAAGGAAATGAATGAGAGGGCAATACAAAGAGCTTCTGGATTTTTCTCTGGAATAACTGTGCTCTGTATTGCCAGAAAACATGTTTACTCCTGCACTCCCAGCCACGGCAAATGTCTGGACAGCCACAAAAACCTCTGTTAATATAAACAGGTTGAATTCCCCCTAATTCCAAGTTACAGTTGAATACAGTTGAAATTAAACACATTCTATGGTTCCACTCCTTATGATAGGGTGGCACTTAAAAGCTTAGAAGCCTCCTGAAGAGAACAAACAGCTTGGCCAGACAGTCCCCAAGACTTCAGATCCACCTTGGAATAGTTCCCAGCACCAGAAAGTTGAGAATTATAGAGAATTTGAGAGCTGTAGTGAACTAGAAAAAAGAGTAAAGTGTACATAAAGGTTTGCTCTGGCAGCAACGTGGACTAAGACAATTACAGTTCCTAGCTCTCACACAACCCAGAGCTGGTTTACACAAGTCTCTGCTTAAAACTTTTAATCATAAATACTGTCCTTTTAGCCTCCTTTGAGAGCTTGCCTCCAAGAAAACCCAAGCATTTTAATTAAAAAAAGCCTTACCGTGTCTGACCTACTCTGTGGCACCGGTCTTCTGCTTGCTTATCGTTGTAAGGGTTGCAGTCAATGTCATGAAGGATAACAACGTTGGCCGAGGTCAGATTAATGCCCAAGCCACCGGCTTTGGTCGACAGAAGGAACACAAATATACCCATATCTGTGTTGAACTCATCTATCAGATGTATCCTGCAGAGCACAAGACACCACGCATCAGGCCTTGGAAAACACATCACACCGGCTCCAGAGCTGAACACGGAAGTTGGGATGATCTTTTGGAAGAGAGGACAGTGGCACTGCACAGCAGCTCCAAAGTGCAGCTGTTATGCAGCAGGAAAAAGGGTACTAACAGCCCTCTGCAGTGACCAGAGGAACATACTGAAGTGACACATTGATAGCAAAGAATGAAAAGAGGCTTAGAAAAAGATTTCTGAGGATCACAGAACACAAAGAGACAGCTGGAGGATGAGGGAAGACTGAAGTACATGAAACAAACAGGGAGGCAAGGGATTAATTTTGCTTCATGACTGTCTTCTGTACTAACTGCACATACAAGGGCAGAAACAGACACCAGCTCTACATGGGAAGGAACACCACAGCAAGAATGAGAGTTTTTTGAAATGAAGGAAAAAGCATCCAACAAAATATTTAAAAATTCTTGAGACAGAAAACCAGCACAGATCAAACACAAGAAAAGCATTGCAACATTTTCAGCTGCAGAGACAGACTGAATGGTTTGTCCTAGAGAAACAAAGGGGTTTATCTGCCTACTGTAAAAGAAATCCACTCTACTTGCAAGGAATAGCTACAGGTGTTATGGCATGCTGACACACAAATCCAACACACCAGAACTGCTGAAGATGGCTGATTTCCATGGCTAAGACTGTAACCCCACCATCTAAACTTCATCTTTCAGCCTCACCCTTACTAAGGTGATCTGAAATTCAACATTAAATGCCTTCCATAGTCAATGCCCAGTGGCCACAGACTTCTATACATTAGAAAACAAAGCTAAGGGTCTGAAGTCACCTCCCCCTCTCCAACACATTCACTTTCTCTCTCTCATTTTTGGCAAGAGTCACGTACCGCTCAGAAATCTGCGTTTTTCCATCCAGCCTAATGTATCTATGTTGCCAGTGTTTTAGGAAAACTTCCAAGATGTCCAGCATCATAGTGAACTGGCTAAACAACACAACTCTGTCACCCTGGAAAAGACAAAGCAAAGCAAAAATTTAAAACATGTCAACTATGAACTACAGAAATTCTTTATCGGTGCAAATATATGATTTTTACTTTCACTGAATCCCTGTTTTCCAAATTAAAAGACTAAGCTGGAATTCATTAAGTCAAAATTGACTTTCAGTGAAGATTCCATATCCAGTATTTTTGCTGCATTAACTCACTGTCTTGTCATTGCAGTAATATTTTAATTACTTTGTACTTATGTGACTCAAGCAAATCATATATCAAATGCATAAAGGACAGATTACTCCATCCATAAACATCAAACTATTTTCATTCAAAACATGAAATATTTAAATCTAAGTAATATAGAGAGTAGCCCTGTTTTGTCTGAAATAATCAGATACACAGCAGCCACATGTGCATATTCAGGATACTCTGAAGCATTATGGCACATACATATTTGTAAAATAAACCTGTTTGAATCTCAGGGCGGGACTTCAAGCAGGGACCTCTTCTTACCTTTCCACTGGCCTTTACATTATTCTAACATAATACACATGATTATTCTAATGTAATACAATCTTATTCAATTGCCAAGGGAAGGCCCAAGTCCATGAGGTGTGAAAATAATGCAAGACCCCATATATTGATAAAATAGTTAACCTGGCTGAATATCCTGAAACTTGGAAAACTGGGAAAGTTCATTTCAGCTGCCTCTGAAGTGATGTGCATACTCAGGGCTGCACATTAAAAGCTGTAAGCCTTGCTTTGAAAATTACATTATAATATTCCACAGCAAAGAAACTGGGTTGCATACAGAGCTGGCAGATATTAATTTATTCAGTTATGTAGAGCCACGCTTTAGACAGGAAAAAGCTTCAGCCATCTGTAATACCTTCTCTTTAAGGTCAGAGAGAATGCGTTCCAGTGCTCTAAACTTTCCAGAATCCAGGATCTGATCCATGTCTAAGGTGAAGTCACGGATGTGAGAATATTGCTTACAAAGCACGTGCAGCTCAAAATCTGTCATTACTGTCATATCTTCAAAGATAAGGTCAGGGTTAGCATCACAATGTGTGGGTTCCTATTAGCAAAAATGAAGGGAAATAATGCAATACACAATCTCACCAGAGAACTAAAAACAAAACCATCACACAGTAACATCCATAATCTCTGAAAGAAAAACGTAACACACCTAGACATGGACAAATGCTAGAGCACGGCTCATGCAAGCAACAAAAGATGAACTCTCAACTTCAGGTTTATAGGAGAGGATAATTACGTCACAGTTTAGCTTTTACAAGCACTTGTACTGCCAAAAACTTAAGAGGGATATGCTCAACCTCCATAGCAATCACCTACTTCCCATCAGGCCCTAAGACCTTTTACCCCTTCATCACACCTCTTCCCCTGAAGACACATTCCCTGAAAGGGAGGTCCAATCCTTAGACAGAAGGTAGAAGACATGGGAAGCCCAGCCCAAGATGTAGGGTGGGTAGAGGGATGTCATGCCTGGAAGAAAGAGGAAAAAAAAGCTACATCTGGAGAGTATGATGGTACGAGTGGTAATAAAAAGGGACAAAAATCCTTCATAAACCAATGGGTCACTTCTTGCTTCTCCCCAGCCTTGTCTGGCTTCATTTTAAAACAAAGCTGAAGAATATTCAAAGCCAGCTCCAACTTTTTTAGAGCACCTGCTGCACATTGAGGGGCTTTTTTGTATTTTAGAAAGAAGCAACAATTTTCCCCAAGCTCCTCAGGCATTAACCCCCGACAAATTACAAAATAAACATCCTTACCTGATCAATACTTATGCCTTCCCTATTTTAGTTATGTACAATCTAGTTTTCTTGCTACTCAGAAAGCTACTACACCCAAGTGCCCACCTAAGATTTTTTCCATAAACACTTTGGCTTTAAATTTTGGGGTGGAGGGAAGAGGTGCTAAGGGGGAGCTAATGAAAAGGAGATGACTGCAGACCCACAACTGTTCTCTCCATTCTAATGATACAAAAATCAGTGTTAAATACATACAGAGCTTGATTAGAGCACTGGACAGATGCAGAGAAATAAAAAGCAGCAATGATGAATTAAGTTTGGCAAAGACACACTTTTGGCCAGAAGTCTGACAATAAAACAAACAAACAAACAAGTTTGCATTAGAAATTCTGAGAAATGAAGGACTGCTTCTGAATCTCATCCTCTTACCTTGAGCATAAGTGTGGACATTGTCCTGAGTTTCTCATTCGTGTAATACTGACGATGCAAAAGAGGGTGATTGGCCATTTTTCTAAGTTGCATCATTGCATTTCCCATATCAGAGTTTTTCTCTGTAAACAAAGAAGGCATCTTTGTGCTACTACTGAAAATAACCATCTCCCAGCAGAGCTTTATTTGCAAGAGCTCAGTTTGAAAATTCACCTATTACCTGAACTTCAGAAAAATTCACAGAAGGGATACAGACAGTGTATGAGCATTAGACATTTCTACAAGGCAAAGACTTTGCAGTCACATTCAACAGATGTCTCAGCATGAAAAAAATCCACCCAAAGGAAACGAGGCCCTTACATACCATTACTGTTAATAGTTTTCTTGAGCTTGTTCAAGAGAGCAAAGTAGAGTTGTTCCTGTTTCTCAGACATGGCACAAAGTTCAACGAGATCTTTTTTGGGAGGTAGTTGTTTAAGGACCTGAGAAAAAAATGATAACAGATAAAACCTGTACTGTTGTGATGATCAGCAATTCTGCACTATCTTACAGCTGTTAAGATACTCTGTTCATTCTCCTCATCCCAGCTCCTTTCACTGCTTGGAACTTCACTAACTTGGGCAACAATTCAACTCAGGTCCTGATTTGGATTATACACCGATCTCCTCATCAAGTAACATGGTCTGCACACTCCAGAACTGCATGAAATAATATTATATGAAATGCCTGGAATCTACTCCCCTGCTAATCAGGGTTACCCTCTTCTGACCACTGAACTCTGCAAGCACCTATTAATATATTTTTAAGATCAGTAAGTAATTTCACCTCATACTCTACTCAAAGATTGGTCTCAAAGATTATCAGGCTTTTTGGTAACACAAACCGATCATTTTAAAGACAAAATGTTACCTCATCTTTTACTCTTCTCAAGATGAATGGTTTTATTATCTGCTTTGCATGTGCAATTCTCTCCTTCTCATATATGCTTTGTTCTTCAGCACTCTTCTAAGGAAAACATTGAAAGAATTCAATTACAGTGGGAAGCTTTCAGCTGTAACACCACCACCTTAACTTCTCTAATTTGATGAAAGCCCCAGCCAAAACAGACATATTTGACCTGACCATTGGTATTCCAGGATATCCTGTTAGGACATATTTTGCTTTAAATGGTTTATTCAATTGTTTCATTTTTTAGATTTTCATAATCACATTACCTGTTTCCATAAGATACCAATAAAACAGAAGTTATGCAGCAACAGCAGTCTTCTAGCAAAAAGAAAAAAGTGATTTTCAAGAAGAGAATTCGCAATACTCACTGTTTTTGAGGAGAACATCCTTCGAATTTCACTTGTGCTACTGCTGAACATATGAGGCATGACAAAATTCAAGAGGGACATCAATTCCAACAGATTATTTTGAACCGGAGTCCCCGTTAGCAGTAAGCGATTCTTGGCCTGTTTGCCCAAAGTGGAAGGAGCAGTGAGAAACATTCATTAAACAGACTAAAAACTATTATTGGCAAAGAACCACAGCTATGGAGAAGTGAGAAAATGAGCTTGGTTTAAATTACAACTATTTAAACTTATTATATATTTGGAAGTCATGGAATAACTTCCTTGTTAAATCAACAAAACTGTTTACAGATCTGTGGGGAACTGTGCACCAATTTAAGACAATTTAAAAAACATTCCTGGATCTATTAAGCTTTTTCTCAGTTGTTCTGTTTGGGTTTTGTTTTAGTTGTAGTTGTTAGGGGGTTTTTTTGTTGTTTGGGCTTTTTTCTTCCTCTTGATGACTGTGATAGTATCAAGTTCTCTAATGCCATACAGTACTTATGCACAAGTTTTGAATTGCAAGTACAAGCAAATGTTATGGCTTAAAGATCAGCTTTTTTAAAAGGCTATTGATGAAAACATGATCTTGAAAAATAAATTGCAGTAAGTGATCTGAAGTTTATTATTATTGTACAAATACTACAGTGCTAGGTCATAATAAACAGAGAAAGAGCTGTACTCAAATTTTTTCAAAATTCCACTGAATCAGGCTGCAAGCCACAAGAAAAAAATATTTTCAAGCCAGCTCTTCTTGCATAGCCCTATGAGAGCAGGTCGTTAAATGCTACAAGGTTTCAGCAAAAGTAATCAGAATAGCATCTTTAAAATCTTTACTACCATGGTTGTAACTGTGAATTTGCTTAATACTGAAACTCATTGTAATGATGGTACAGGAAATTTATCACATTCCTTTGGGAGCTTATGTCCCTGAAAGACATCACAGTGCAGGAGCCACTGCTTAGACCACACCAACACTTAAATCCACTTGCATGCTGCAGTTTCTCTAAAGTTACGTGTATATGAACTTTACAGTTAATATTCTATTTTCCCCCTGCTTGTAACTACAAAACAGAAAACCCAGGAGCTGTCCCCTCTAACCCAACAATACTAAACCTCTTACATTAATTGTCATGAGGTGCTGGTAGCGGACAGAGCTCATGTTCTTGAGCATGTGACCTTCATCAAAAATTGCATAGTTAAGCTTCAGCCTGCGGAACAGTCCTCGATCATCTGAGCTGCTGATGGCAGAGTTGTATCTGTCAGAGAGAAATATCCCTTGCACTTAGTCTCCCTCTGAAAATGAATGTACTGTCATCACAATCAAATTAAATTCTCTAATATTGTTAAGAGTTACGGAGAGAGTGCATGAGGGGCAGTAAAACTGCCTGGAAGTAAGCAACCATAACACAGTTTATTACTGGCAAATGATTACAGTTTACTTGAAGAGCCAACGCTCTCAGTAACACTTTGTAGAAATCTGCTGCAGACTAGTACAATGTAATATTATCTATACATGCTGACAGACACGTATCCAAAGCACCTATGACAAAGTATCTCTTACACAATAATAAAAACCTAGTCAAACATTACCAAAAACCCAACTCCTAAAATTGTCTGGTTTCTTGTACCACTAGAGGTCAGCAGGACCTCACCAAAGCTCACTGTTTGTAGTTTAACTGAACTTACGTAGTCACAATCACATTGAAATCAACGACTTTATTATGAATGTCCACCCTGAGATGTTTCCTGTCTTCTTGAGATCCTACAGAAGGACAAAACATAAAATGAGTTCAATTACATATATTTATAGACATATAACAATTAAAGACACTACACAGAAAACACTCATCAATAAATCTGTGTACTTAAACAACTGACTTGGAACAATGCTTCCATGAGCAATTCATCTTTTCTTTGACTGACCATGCAAGCAACTGTATTATTGGATTAATTTCTAAACTGGATTCCTCACCATAGTAAAAGAGGACGTTCAGTTCAGGACACCACAGATGAACTTCTCTTATCCAGTTATCTGTAAGACAACATTAAAACAAAACCCAAGTCATTTATACTTCATTATGTCTTAACAGTTTCACACCTCAGCATTAAACCAAACATCTGATTTTAATGCAAATCCCTTTAAATTCTCCTGAAGGTATTCTGTCTTAAAACTGGAAAACTGATAACATGTAAGGAACTGAACCAACCCCAACTGAGCTGTTAGTAACTCTTAACCAGCTTGCACTTTAAACTCCTGCAGGAACAGGCCCTGCACGCTCTGTAACCACAGTGTGAAATAAATACAATGTTTAACTTTGCAAGTTGATTTCTTCCCTAGACAGTTAATTCCTCGGAAAGTGTATCACTTCATCTGCCAGTACTTGTCTCAGAAGTATGTCATCAGGGGAGACAGAGCCTCTGGGAGCAGGCAGAGGAGCCTGACAAGCCGGGTGTGCAGCTCCAGGTGCGTAGCAAGTGGCCACAGGCAACATTCTGTGCCCAAGGGGAAGCAGCTTGACAGCCAACACAACTGCTGACCCCAAACCACTGCAGAAGGGGGACTCTGCTAAATGACACTTGGGAATGGGCTGAATCCAGACCAGGGCTGAGGAGACACCTCCAGAAAAGCGTCAGGAAAGCTGCCAGGAGACTGCACTGCCCAGGCATTGCCAACCTGCCATTACAGTTCGGACTCTAAAACTGACTTCACAAAAGCACCTTTGTTCACATACTTATGTACACACCTCAGGTTTTAAGTAATACATGCATTATTAAGAGTTCTTTTTAAAAAGGGAGTTCCTGTGGAGTTTGAAAGCACACTAAAAATGGCGATTTCAAACTTAAGTTGAACAACTGGGAACTTTTCTGATGTGTCAAGTGAAATTTTTGAAGCACAAGTATTTTATATTAAAAGCAGCATTCACTTTCTAAATTCAACTTGTTACTCTCACCTTTCATTCAACAAATCCAAATTTAACTCCATCAAGAACCATTTTCTACTCAACCTCATCAGCTTTGCTGACATTTCATTCCACCATACTCTTCCTACTTTCAACTGAGGCCATAAAACAATCAGAATGCACAACTAAAAGACAGTGGGCCTCATCATTTTAGGATTTTCATCTGCTTTGACAGATGCTGTGCAGTAAAGAGGAAAAAAGACAGTGAATATTTAAAATGTCATGAAACCTAACCCTAAGCACAGCCTGAAGACTAGGAAGCTCAGCCAACATTCAGTAAGTAAAAAGACTACTTTGCTACACAAGTTCAAACTGTAACAAGCAGCTTTATTTTTTTCGAAGCATACAGATCATCTAAAAAAGCTCTGTGCTAAGTCTAATTAATTCAGAACAAGCATGCCTGCAGTATGGTCTGCATTCCACTTCAAATTACTTAAGGAGTTGAGTACCACCATAAGCAAACCAAGTTTTCCTTCATTAAATTATCTTTGCTTTACAGTATGTCCACGACCGGTTTGGGTTTTTTTTCCTAACAAAAATAATTCTGAAGCTTGTAACTTACCTAACGTTGAAGCTGGCACAACTATCAAATGGGGACCTTTATTGCCCTCTTGGTAGAGATAAGCCAGAAATGCAATAGCTTGAATTGTTTTTCCTAAGCCCTAAGAGAAAACAAATCCATTTAAACAATCTGTAGGACATAAAAGTGTTTTGTACTCATAAGACAGTTACAGTGCAGTGAAGGCCCAGTGAATATTAGAAATCTGATTAGAAAATTTGTTCTGTTTAACTAATTTTAGAGAAGACAATTCCTTCTTAAGTAGAACCTTGGTCAAACTTCATTTATCATTTCAGCTCAATATTTGAACAAAGATTCATCTTTCCCATTTATGAAGACTCATTTTAGTTCAATATCATCCCTCAAATCATGTTCAAAAATTTACCCTCCTGAACCAACAGTGCAGAAAAATGATTACTTGGAAACTAAATGTTTATTTCCATTTGAGCCAGTTGTACAAAGGACATTCCAGCTGTTTCTGAAGTGGAATTTAATACGGGAATCAGATTTAAGATGAGCCTGCATTCCACTAACACTCACTTTTCCTGTTTTCTGCATCATGAATTAAAAAATTTCGTGCATCTACCACAAAACGCACACATTCTCACCAACATAAAACATACAGAAGTTGAGAAACACTGCCTAAGTCATACCAAGGCAAACCAATGCATTCATTCATGGTTGATCAGAAGATGAACAGCGGCCAGGATTAAAATCAACAGCCCACAAATTCAGCAGCTGCATCACTAAGTTTTTTCTCTGTTGTACAACTATGGGTGGTGTCAGCACCCAACAAAACCTCAAACCCATAAGCTTGTCTCTCTTAGTTCAAAGTTGATGAGGAGTGTCATGACAAGAGATGGTGGAAATGCTGCTCCTGGAGAAGCACAGAAGGTTTCTACCCACTTAATTTTTCCTGTATTATTATCTGCCTGTTTTGAAACTCATGGAGAAATGGAGGAAATAGGTGCTCACTACACTAAATGCTGGACAAGTAGAATGAATTTTATTTTGGGGCCAGGAGCTGTTAAAATCCATGGTTTGAAAATAATCTGTGGTGGTAGAAACTGGTTCCATTGCATCAGGAGACACCATGTGACTTCTAATTGTCAGTGTCCATGAATCTTAGGCCACCTTTGATTTTCAAATGGAAAGGAGTTCAGCACCTTCTAAGATCTTGGAGAATTATTTTCAGTTTAAGACTACTTATAATCTGCTTTAGGTTTCTAGGCAAGGATTTAACAAAAATCTTTTTTGCAAGATTTTAACGATTGTTAAACAATCAGTTGCACACGTACCATTTCATCGGCCAAGATGCCATTCAATCCGTGCTTATACAGCAGTGCCAACCAGTTCAAACCAATCTTCTGATACGGCTTCAGTTTCAGACTGTCAAAACAATCAAGCTTATTACCACCTTTTATTTGTTTCTTCATGAAACACAACTTTACACTTATGGTCATCACAGAATGGCAAGTTTAACACTGCATTTATTTTAACACACTCCAGGCCTCCTTGTGTAGTGAAAACCACAAAATTTATTTATCAGTCACCTAAACACAAACTGAGTTGCTTATCTGAATTTTCATAGACCCTAAAATGATCAAAGTGAGTAACACAAGAAATACTTTTCTTCTAAAATTGGTGATACACAACCAGATGAAAGCCGTTACAGAACCACTCATTTTCAAAATACACAATTAAGTGGCATTTTGCAGCTGCATCCCTAATTTTGCTCTGTTGTACAATTACTGTTTGTGTCAGCACCAAAGAAAAACCCAAACCCCACAAACTACACTCCACAGCAAGTCACTCAGTTCAGCACATTTTCCAAAGAAGAAACATCACTGACATCCTTCCTCCAAAGACTTCCTGCTTCCTCCCAGGTTTTATTTTCACACAGCTGAGAATCCTTTTGCTATTTACTTGTAACAGCATCCAACTCCAATTCAAGCTGCTGCTCTGGCCATTCCCACTACACCCCTATGCTTCCTAACCCTTAGGATAACGCCCCTCCACCATATCCATCTCCAATCCTCCTAAGCTCTCTCTTTACTCCTAATATCCATTTGGAGATCCTTTCCAATTTTGAAATAAATCCTTCCCCACAACACATCCCTGCTGCCACTCCCATTGGATACAGAGTTTCAGATTACTTTGTACATCTGAACTTCCTGACCAAGGTCCTTCATCCAGCTGATAAACCTTCCCAGTTTGCTCAGATTTGTTCCAATTTAGCATCTTTGAAAGCTAATCCCACTTGAAATCTGTCCCCCATTACAGAAGCAGGTTTGTTTGGGCTTTTATTTGAAATAAGTCGACAACTCATGATTCCATTGCTTAAGGCTGGCTGTTACATTCACCAGAAACTGGAGGAAATAAAACAGTTACAATTTTTAATGTTCTTACCCGGCTCACCAGCTTTCCTGATACACTTAAAAAACTTGTTAGTTTCTCTCAAGTGTTGCACATCACCATCTCTCAGTGAGAGCTACTAAGTATCAAAAATCTGCATCTCTAAGAGACCACATTTTTGAAATGGTCTTCAAGTACACCTTATTGTCCAACACCCTTATAAAGTATGAATATGAGAGATACCTGCGATTCAGAATGGAGGGTTGCTCTATGTTCCATCCACATCCTCCATCTCCAGTAATCTTGGTTACCTGTTTTGTCAGTTTATTGGAAATGTCTTCACATTTATTCATGAGCTTTAGAACCACATCCCTCTCCTTCAGCAGTATCTTGCAGTTCCACACTATATCTTCTGACAAACCAGTAGTCTTCGTCATTTTTGTAAACTGCAAAATAATAAAAAAAATTCTGTGAACCCTGGTAATAGCAGCAAAGGTGCTGCAGTGAAAATCCACAGCTGCTGCAGGCAGTAATTCAAGCAGGAGACAGCAACAGCATCCTGATGTTTTCTCAAAACTTCAAATACTCCTTACACTTGGCCCACTACAAACTGCGTGAATCCACACTGAAGGTCATCGCTGCAGCTCCCCACACTGCAAAACTCGAATGCTTAAGAGATAAAACTTCTCTGAAGAGTTTCTAATGTAAAATACAGGTGCTTTAAACTCAAAATCCTCAACAGGAGGCAACATATCCATATCCATAACAGTGCAAAGCCAGCTTTGAAGGCCAGGCACACCAACAGAACAAAACCCCAAAAGGAAGAAAAAAAAGCACTGATTCTCATCAAGATGCCCTTTTAAACTAACTCTATTAGATACTAAAGGTACAAGATGTAAACATAATGTAGGCATCAAGGTAACCAAATGAACCTGTAACGAAGGTTACTGCATTTTGTTATGGGTCTGTCTGGGGCTCAGCATCACTTGGTTCCAGTTCTAACTGCACCACAAAGGGCACGTTCAAACTGGACTTAGGCATATGAAAAAAAAAAAAAAGAAGGATAAGATGTTTCCCAAAACTGTGCCAGGTTTTCTGTGGCCACTGAGTACTGACAGTCCAGAGGAGCCTTACTTCCACCACTTGCTGCCTCAAGTTCACACTAGTTACTTTGTATTTCCTTCCTCTAAACTTCAGATCTTCATTACAGTATGAATATTCTACAGGTCAGAGCCAAGTAGCCTGAAGTTAAGTCAAAACAGGCCCTTCAGACCCTTCGATTTCTCCTGAATTCCACCTAGTGCCATCTACAGAAAGTGTAAAACCTACCACTAAATATGTTTCTGTAGTAACTGGGGTCATATTTGCAATTACAGTATTTTCTCGAGTAGCTATGCATATTTCACAGTAAAAACAGACATCTTCTTTGTTTATTAATGAGTTTAAAGAATTGGAGAATACAAGACGCTTTGGAGTTGCCATTCTTGTATTAAGAGAGAGGCAATTTCCACACAGATTTTTCTGAATTTTAGGCCAGGGATCTGTTAAAATTTTGCACAAGACTTCATATGCATATATCCTCCAAGAATTCCTTCCATAAAAAAGGAGTCGTATGATCCAGCTATTATGTGTTAAGTAACTCATCAATATTGCCACATTGCAGAGTAAAAGCAAGTTTTGTTAAGGTGAAGAGTATAACCAGATTAAATTAAAAATAAAATAAAATTTAAAAACTAGCTTTCATTAAAAAAAATTGAAAAAATAAATGGAGTGAGGTAAGTACAGTTTGGGGGGTATGTTTGTTTTGTTTGTGTTTTTTCCATTTTAAACAAACCCCAGGAAGTTTACCAACACTCATAGGTTAGACCAGGCTAAGGTGCACATGTCAACACCTGCAAAGAAGTTTTCCAAACAGACACCTCCATTTAGAAATAAAAAAGAACACGGGTTTTAATAGGTGCCTACAAAATTTCAACATTTGTTTTGATGCCTAAAGCTTTGGTTGGCATGAACAGAAATCCTGTAATCCATAAGCAAAGGTGTGGAGAATTGAGCCATCTGTTATTAAAAGAAATGGTATTGTTACATGTCAGCACATCAACATCCACGTCCAAGTTGCAACAAGAAATACTTTAGCCACTGGTTTGCATGTGAAACACAGGGTGTTACCCTGCTCAGAACACAAAGCAGATCCATGGGTGGCCTTTGCTTTCTAGAGGTTCTGACACCCTCCCAAGTTCAGCTTTTTTCAAACGAGGCCCAAAAACGTGAGACCATCACGGAAACTGAACCCATGAGCTTCCACAGCACACCTGGAATTGCCACACCAGCATACGCTGCCTGGGCTTACTTTACAGCGCTTGCAAGATGATGTGGGCTTTCACTGTAATGCCTAAGGGTGAAAGTCAGCCTCTGCCTCGACCAACAAACTCCAGTTCCACTGCAAGCAGTTTCCCATTTCTAACCTGATGCATTTGCAGCTTCCCTTCATCTGTCTTTGGTGCAAGGTGGTTCTGAAGTTTGGTTTTTGTGGCAGTTTGTACGTATGCAGCCAAACAAAATGACACAACAAAAAAGCTGGAGCTACTCTCGCTTGAGTCTGTATCTCCTAGCTCATATACTGCTGCAGTGTCCAGAATATCATGGACAAGTACATCCACCTCTGACAGCTCAGATCCCCCACTCCCCTAAAAGTGATGTGCTATGTCAGCATTTCTATGGAACACTTCCCATCAGCTTTACTTGTGTGTATTCCGTAAGAATTTCTATGGACATTGTTTAAACCACAAAGTCTTCAAACGCTAAACAAGACAGCTCATTTTGTGATAGAGTAATACTGTGAATGACAAAAATGAGAGGATACAGCAAATCTCACACAGATACACATGTTTTTACACTAAAAGGAAATTCAAATAGGTAACAGTTACACAAGAACCTAAATAGCATTAAACCCTCTCCGGGTTCCTCTCCCGCCTTTACCAGGGGCAGCATGAGACTGCATTGGGCCCACCCAGCAGGCCAAGGAAAAGACCACCACCCCAGACCCCAACACAGCTCAGCTCCTCTGGGAGCCAGTCTTGGCTCTTCCTTTGTTTCTTTGGCACTGAACCCAGGCAGGTACTGCCCTTACATGACTGTGCTCACAGCCTCTCTGCTGAGAAATGGCACTGAGTGGGGCAGTTTCCAACACTGGCCAATTCCACAGTTTGGAAAAGAGAGTGCTGTTAAAATGTAATTAAACACCAACAAGTTTATTAGAGGAGCAAGGATGGGGAAAAAGAGCAATTGGTGCCCAGAAGTGCTTCCACCATGGAAAGAAACCACAATGTGTGCCAGTGGGGTATCAAGAGGACCTCAAAGCAAACAGGAGAGAGAGGTGAGAAGCCAACATAGGAGAACTGAAGGGGGACCTTGCTGCAGTTACAACTTCCTCTCAAGGGGAACCGGAGAGGCAGGCACTGACCTCTTCTCTGTGGTGACCAGTGACAGGACCCGAGGGAATGGCCTGAAGCTGCATCAGGGGAGGTTTAGGGTGGATATTAGAAAAAGGTTCTTCACCCAGAGGGTGGTTGGGCACTGCAACAGGCTCCCCAGGGAAGTGGTCACAGCACCAAGCCTGGCAGAGCTCTGGAAGTGTTTGGACAATGCTCTCAGGCACACGATATGATTCCTGAGGCTGTCCTGTGCCGGGCCAGGAGTTGGACCTTGATATCCTTGTGGGTCCCTTCCAATTCAGGATTTCTATGACTCTGTGACAAGACCCACCAGGAGAGGAGGTCTCTCTTAACAGCTGTTGGTTACTACCTCATGTTTGTCCAGAGAAGGTACAGAGCATGAAGCCAGCACAGAGCAGGCCTGCACCGAGAGAGAAAAACATCGCTGAACACTGGCCCTTGCACAAGATCTACCTATGACAGTGGGAGGTGAACTTTCCTCTCCATCCTGTCCTACAGCCTGGTCTGATCCTTTGCTTCACCTTCACCTCCACAGATGATGACACTCTTGGAGCTCGTCCCTGCCTCTCCTTGTAGCTCTCACAGCCATGCTTTCTGCTGGCCATCCTTTAGTTTGTCTACCACTCATATGCTCCCCTTGTGTTCTAATCCCCAATTCCCAGCTGTGCCGAGCTGCTTCTCATGATCTCCCACCCGCCCATCACACCACCTCTTATGTCTCAGCTCCATGCTTGGGCTTTGCACAAGCACCTGGGCCCACCCTTCCAAAGCCTCTGCCTCAGAAAGCAGTGTGAAATTTTTGGCTGTGAACATCATGAGCTCTGAGAAAGCTGCTCTCAGAAAACATATCCCAATTTCTTTTGTTACCTACTACTGTCCCTATGCACACAACGTATTTTGGAGAGAGGCCACCAGTCCTTGCACACCTTGCTCACCTCTCCAAGGAGACAGACACCTAAAGCCTCAAGGACACACCTGAGTACTCTTTATGCAAGCTGGTGTTTGAGAGGAGGCTCTCCCAGCTAGTCGTGTCCAGCACTGAAGACTGGATAAAACTACCCTCCTGGAAAATGTATAGGCACTTCTAAACTGCCAAATAAATGAATCTGTGAGAGCAAGGACAAATTTCAGCTCTCTCCATTTATTTTGAGAGCCACGTCTGCTGAATTTTTTTCTATGTATTTTAAACATTCCTAGATCAAGTTAAACATCTGTCTGAAATATCTACTCCAAAGAATAAGTATTTCCAAGTGTTCTTATTAACCTTATGAGCTTATGAAATTAATTTAAATCCTCTTGGAAACAAAATAGCTTAGTCCAACTTAAAAAGATTGTCTAGAATAAAAAAAGGCATTTTCATTTATGTTTTCCCAGAATAAAACAGTCAATTTACAAATAAGCAGGCTTTAGTTTTAATCTCAGGCTGAGAGTCTTAGTATCTTCCTCAATTCTAATAATGAACAAGTGTTAACAACTACGTAGTGCTTTACATTGTTACACAAGATACCATTACAGTAAAAAGAGACCTTAAAACTAAGCCAATTTCTTTAATGCTGTAACTGAATCAGCTCTCTCCATTATTTTAACCACTCTTATTAATTGGTAGGAAAAACGCAGGGTTACTGAGCTACTGGATTTTATAAACAATTAAATCCACACTGATACAAAACATCTGCTAAAATCTGCTGCAAACCACTTCTACTCCGGGCAAGTATTCACAATACTACACAAACGCGGCTGCTGACACCAGCAATCTTCGTGAAAGACAAATTCTAAACGCAAACAGGCCCACGCAGCATTTTTTTTTTTTACTGTAAAATATTTTACACAGAGAAAAGAAGAGCCCTGTAGCAAATACTTCTGCAAAGAGTTAAGCTCAGGCAAAATCCAACAAGTTTAGAAAGGAATAGCTGTGTGACAGATGTTCTGTGAGAAGCCAAAGGCTTGGGGCAAAACGGATTTCTTTTGCAGCATATCTCTACCTTGTATTTTTTTCAAGTATCGTCCTCTTGTCTCCCCCCTCCCCTTGCAACACAACAAACAAAGATCATTTTATTTTCCTTAAAATTCTGTTTAGTATCCCTTACTGTTTCGTAGTAAAATATTTCACACACTGAATAATAAATGTTATTGTTTTACACATATTGAAGAAGTTCTTGCATACATCGGTGGGGGGGGGTTCAGAATACACACTGATGAAAAAACACCAATTGCTCTGTAAAAAGGCCTATGCACAGTTACTGCTTTAAAATCCAAAGCACTAATAAATTAAATCAAGACAATCTGCGGTAACGAACTCCCAATTTCTTACCAGGACATTGCTCTTAGCAGGTCGGATGTCTCACAGTTAACTGAAACTGCATGAAACGTGAAGTCTACAAACAAGCCATGGTAAACATCTGAAAGCAACAACGCAGCGACAGTGGATAATGTACTTACCAACAGATATCCTTTCCCCTTCTGTGGTGGATTGTGGCTTAGCCTTCTGCTGCTTTACCTTTCATTAATAAAAACACAGCAACTCACTCCACTAAAAATGGCTGCATTGCTTAGCTAGCAAAACCATGCTAGACACTAAGCTGCAGTAGAATAAAGGCACAAAAGAAGAAAAAAAAAAAAGAGAACGACCATTTCTTGCCTGAAACTGAAAATATCCATGCTGGCTTCTTCAATCATGGAGCTACCCTGGAAGCTGCTGCTGCTACACAAGTGTCTGCAGTAAAGGTCCTGCCACATTCTTCCCTCCTGCATGGGTTTTCAGCTACAAGAGCTCAGAACAGGCTAGCAAACACCTCCTTCTCAAGTGAAAGCTCTAATTTCTCCTTCTGCTGTGAAATCAACCAACTTTCTATGCTACAGAGTGAGTGACAGTAATGTCAGCCAATCAGCTTGAGTTTTCCAGAAAAATCACCCCTTAATTCATTCAAAATCAGGTCATATGACACTATTTGAAACGCTATTGGCTTAGGAGGAACATAGCATTTTAGCCTAATGAGGATAAGGCCACCCATCTAAGCCTCCCTAGGCTGAAGCCACCTTGACTCTAGGCAGGCTGGGGAAAGGAAAGGAAAAATGCAGACCTACCAGAGCCTCCCAGCTGTTAAAGGGCCGGAGCGCTATTATCTTCTGAGCCTTTTTCTGAGAACACTGGGGAATCAGAGTCAGTTCACTCAGGGAAGCATCCTGCAGGAAGCTGAGGATTTTCGCTTTGTAGCCATCCTCCATCACTTCGTCGCCGCTGCTGTAGTCCTCATCCAGGGAGCTTCCGCCGTCTTCGGAAGCGGACTCGTCCTCCATGTGCTCCGTTTCTCTTTTAGCACTCCAAATGCTCCTTTTGCCTTTGTCCTTTTTCTGAAAGCCATTCTGCTCTTTCTCAGAAGATTTCTGCTTTGTCTTCTCTTTACTCTCATCACTTTGGCTCTCAGTGGAGGCTTCGGTCCAGTCAGCAACTTTCCTTTTGGGAGGAAATTCCACGCCTATGCACGCAACATAGAAGGCAACAAGTCAACGCGTACTGGTTAAGGGCTGGTGAAAACACAAGTTGTTCTTTCAAAATAAAACTACAGATCTGTAAAACACAGTCCTAGTATTTAATGCACAAGACCTCAACAGCAGGTGTTACTAAGAGAACAGAAAAGCAAATCTGAATAAAACATGTAAAAAGCTCCAGCTGTGAGTATAAGATAAGCAAAGGTAATTTGTATAATGCTCAAATAGCAGAAGGTTTTAAGTGTCTTAAAATAGAGATGATCAACATAATGTAGTATTTGTGAGCTGCAGAAGCTCTGAGGTAAGAGCAAACAGTTAAGAACTCTGATGTATCCTTAAGATGAGATACTGATCCCACTGCACCTGACTGCAGAGACATTAATTCTGCTGATTTGAGAAAATAATCCTTCTTTCACCAAGAAAATTATCTGTTTTTTCCATTTTAATGCACTGTAGTACAGTATTAGAGATGGGACAATGAAAACATGCACATGTTAAAAAAACTCAAAGAATGAGGCATCTCCAACCAAAATAACTCAGCTGCCTTAAAATAAGACAGAAGTTATTTAACACAGCACAAGCAAGTAGTTTTCAGAAGTGCCTTGCATGGGTTTTTTGATTCCTTCATCGGAAGAGAGCACTTGCAGTGCAGAAGTTTCTCTTCTGCCCAATCCCAGCTTGCTGCTGATTGAATCCAACCCTGACATCAGAAGCAGCAGTAAGGACTCAACTTCATGAGTACTGATAGCTCTCTCCACTGCTAAAGAACACAATTAAGAACACTACCCTATCCCAAGAACACTTAAATAGCTGAAACAGCAAACTATGCACATAGCTGACAGCTGTGTAACACACTGAAAAGTAATCAACTCACTAAATAGTGCTTAAGTTATAACTTGCAGATTTACTTGGAATCACTGGGTTTGCTCCCTGCCGCACTTGAAGTACTGGTATTTACAGATGGGTTGCATAATTCAAGGCCTATTTCTAGTATGTTTCTCTCCTAGAATACGTTTTACAAGGACAAAATAGCATATATCTCTTGTTACCTATGCAGTTATTTGCAATTACTGGTTTAGAAACCAGTAATTTACAAATTAGTCCAGTTAAAAAACAAGCTTATTTTTAAACAAGCAGGAAGGGAGCAGGTATCAGCTTTGACATTTATCAAAATATATCTTAAGATATACCCATAGGTAATTAAAACTTCTTATGCCTATCTGTATTAGCAGGGCAAAGAGATTTATCCCTACTTACAGAGCAAAAGATAAAAATACAGAAAAATTTATTTTCCTTCTTCTATCCTCCCTAAAATACTAATTTCAAGTATAAGTGCAAGTTTCTAGGCATGTTGCTGTCAGGACTGTCATTGCTGGACATTCGAAAGTATTTGTATCACAAGTCTGTTTTGTATTGGGATAAAATGGATCATAAATCTGTGTTTACCCTCCTCATCGTCTGCAAATATTTTCAGGGCCTCCAGTGCATCATGAAACACCCAGTTATGTTCCTGAAGTACCTCTCTCAGCTCCTAGTGAAAAACAAGACATTTTGCATCGTGGTGAGATAAGCACAAGCTAAATTTCGGTGCCTAATAACATCAGGCAAAGAAAACCTCCGAATTTCAAAACCAGGCGATTCAAAGTAAAGAAAATCAAAAGGAGAAAACCCTTCAGTTTATCTTTACACACTCGGTTTAGGCAGAGCTGCACTCTGCTTTTGAAAAGTGTAAGAACACGCATGAACAAGCTTTGCTTCCAACAATTTAAAGCACAGCACTGAAAGGGCTTGACCACTGGCTGAGGATCATCAGATACTACAGTAATACAAAGTGAACAATACATTTAGCAGTCTGGGGGAGAAGAGTGAGAGAGGGAGGGATCATTTCCCCTTGCATTTTTACAATAAGTCATCAAATTTGACTATGCTAGGCCTGTCATAGGGCCAGAGATGTAGGAAGAGAAGTTCCGTACAGTCCTAACCACATCCCACTGCTCTCAGTTCAGGACAAGCTACAGTCTAAAAGCAGGAACAGCAAAAACCTTCCTACCCTGGGCTCTTTCCAAAAGTGCTGCTGGTAAAAGAACTGTTTCATACGGACTATCAACAGCTGCAGTTTTCTTAAGAAGTCAAAACCTGATGTGCCATAGGGAGACATCAGCTCACCTCCTTATCCAGTCCAGGGAATGTACCTTGCAACTTCTTCACAAGCATCTCTTGCCTCTCCCATTGTCTTTTGGGTTCTGAATCATCCAGCTATGTTAAAAAAAGGTATCTATTAGGTTTAATATAAATTACAACTATAGAAATAAAATAAAAAATATTGCTTATCCTTAAAGAGCTACTCTAAATGACAAAAGCACTTATGAAAAACTCAAGTTGAAGAGATTCCTCATACACAGTCATGATCAAAGAAAGACCAAAACTTTCATAAACATAGAAAATGCCTTCCATCAGAAAAACTGGAACTCCTTACTTGATAAGCATACTCAGTGCAAAGTTATATACCAAAATATAAATAATTTGGAACCATCTAGTTTATATTGCTTTAAAATCAAAAGTTATTAGCAATTCTGGGTTATATTTAAGGCAGATGATGTTAGGGTTGGCGATCAGATTAGATTACTAAGCGTGCAGTGTTTAACCCACCAACGCCTACGAAGTTGTCAAATGGTGTGCTTATATTAAGATCTATGGGTAAAAAAATCCACAAATATTATGTCACAGCATCATGGAGTCACATCAAAAACTGGTAAAACTTTTCATCGACAATAGCTTCACTAACAGCTACTATCAGCCTGCAAAATGGAAGTGAACAAGTGCCAAAACTTCCACAAGCTGCTCCACTTTGTACTCACCACAAAGAACTCGTGAGTTTCTTCCTAGAGCTTTGAATGCAAAGTGGTTACAGAGCTACTTGTCTACAGCAGAGATACCAAGAGGCTGGATCAGCATTTACTTCGCTGAAGGAGCGTAAATCAGATCCCTCAGGCACTCTGAGTAACAAAGGACATAATTCCTTTCCTCAGTGAGCCTACAGAGTCACTAAGAGAGCAGCTACAGCCCGTACAATAGCTGCCCAAGTATTCTCTGGACTCAGGAACCACAGGAAAAGCAAGACTAAGAAAAAACCCTGCAAGTTCTCACTACAGTTCTCTATAATGAGTTCTAAAAACCCATGTTCCACATTTGTTTTTTTCCAATCCTTCCCCTTTTAATTGTAACGAAACTGTTAAGAACAGAAATCAAGCTGATGCATGAAAACCAGGCCCAGTGGAGCACTGCTTGCTAGGCTGGCTGGTTAATAATTCACTAAAGCCTCCTTTCACAACCAAACCCAGGGGTTTGGTGAGGAGGAACAAACCCAATTCACATCTCTCTTTCAGGAAGAAGGGCACTAAAGGAGTAGCAATATTTTTGCTTTAATGGAAAACTGTTTTCTTTATTTGGTTCTGGCTGAGGACAATATTAGCCTAAATTTCAACACAGTCACCCTCCTTCATCCAGACTCCAGCAATTATGTAGAATTCCTTTTCTCTACCTAAGTGGCTTTCAAGGATGTCTGCTGGGATGCCTGGGAGATGGACTCATGACAGCACTGTAGGACTCTGCAAATCTGCCAAATACCATCCTGAATGCACCAGGATCATGACACAGCTCCCATTTATTAGCAGAGGTCAAAGTAGACAGTCCTTTAAATGTAACCAATTCACTATTTTTAAAGATTTCCCTAAGTCATAGTTTCAAATATATAAGCAACATTTCTTCTATAACAAAGAACAGCAGTAACAAAAGATGTTAACTTCATGTGCTTAAGGAAATACAAGGAATGACCTGAGGAGGCAAAGTGATCCAGAGCCTGTAATTCCCACTGATGTTCACAAAAACTGAATGGTACTCAGAGCCTCACATACTGCTACCTGCCTTCAACCATTTCCCCAAAGCAGTGAACTGGCTGGTGTGACACAAATCCACAAGCATTAAAGAATAAAGCAGGTAATTCCATTCTGAATACCGACAATAAAAAAAGTACAAAAAGCTCATTCAGATGGCAAGATCTGATTTGACTGGATTTTCTGATAAAACACACCACTGTCACGGACCAAGTCAGGTAATTCCATTTATCTTACAGTGCACAAAGAGAAAAACACAGTACTTACATAACTAGCTTTTGACTTTTTTGCAACTTGCTCATTTTTGGTTTTGCAATTTGTGGGAGAATCTCTTAGTTTCCTTTTACCGGAGGGAGCTTCAAAAAGAAGTGAGATGGAAAAAAAGAATTAGTTCCTTTCGTGAAGTTCACCCCAAAACAGTAGGATATTTCAATTACTACAACAACGTAGCAGCTACTTGTTACCTGCACAATGTTTACCAGTCTCCATAACAGTTTCCTACTACAGACCACAGATAGACTGAAATTTGAAGCAAAGCAGCTGCTTGAAGGTACAGGTTTATTTATCCCTAAGTTTTCTTTAGCAGTCTGGCAATTAATCAAGTAATTACCTCTCATATGTAACAACTGAAATAGCATTTTATTATTCTTTTTTCATAATTGCCACATGTTTTTACATACAAGCTGCATAAAGGTGTATCTGTCTGTTTTTATTCAAGCTGGTATTTCTTCCAGGCTGAACCCCATGTGTGTGCTGGAATATGTACATCACTGCCAATCTGGAAGTGCTGATGACTGATTTCTGGCTCAGGTGCACACTGGAGCAGTTACCAAATGCTTTTCAACATTAAATCCAGACGTCTGAAAGAAAACTATGCATATTAAGTCTGTGATAACCTTATCACTTACAAACAGTCCACATGAGCCATAACTTTCTGACTATCTTTAGGCCCTGGTGATTATCAAGAGATTATCATCTCAGCATTGAGGCCTGCCCAACCAGGTGCACTTTCAGACTGCTGCTGTGCACAGCTCATGAAGGCAAGAACACGTTAGCAGTATTTCTGCACACCAGCTTGGCTTGAAGCAGCATGACCAGAACAAAGTAGTGTGAAAATTCCTGGTCCATGATCTGAAATAGTACTGGAAGTTAAATCTTTTCTGGAACAGTAAGTGCCTGCAGAGTTTTGGTGTGTCATACCAGTATCTCCGGCCAACCTCCCCTCCCAGCCTGCCCAGGGAGACCAGTGAATAAGCACACTCACTCACACACACACACAGAGCACACGTGCTTTCCAATCCAGAACAATGTATGGATGATCAAAATAGTTTTAGCTCTGGAACATTAAATACCAAGTCTTTGCACAAGGAGACATTTTGTGTGGAAATACTCCCAAATAAATTTTCTACTATAATCATTCACTCTGACATCAGAGAAGTGACATACAAATACTGAAAAAAAAAAAATTATTAAAACATCCCAAAGAAAAGTAAAGTACTAGCAACTCTTCCTTAAATTAAGGATCTAGAAAGAGATACCAGAAAACATTGTTAAGATTTTTTCAAAGTCTATGTATTGATACATGTATAGGTAAAAATATCGTAGAATCATAGAATGGTTTGGGTTGGAAGGGACATTAAAGATCACCTAGTTCCAAACCCCTATTGTAATCAGGGACACCTTCCACTAGCTCAGGTTGCTCAGAGCCCCATCCAACCTGGCCTTGAACACTTCCAGGAATGGGGCATCCACAACTTCTCTGGGAAACCTGTTCAGCGCCTCACCACCCTCAAGGTAAAGAATTTCTTCCTGATCTCTAATCTAAACCTACCCTCTCAATCTGAAGCCATTCCCCCTCTTTCTGTCACGACATGCTCTTGTAAATAGTCCCTCTCCATCTTGCTTGCACTGGAAGGCCACAATAAATACAAGAGGCACAGCTCAAAGCATCCAGAGAATGTGCCAGCGGAGGCTCTCCTGCACCATTCACACCTTGACCTTTCTGCCCAAGACCTAATTTAAACAATATTGCCAGAAAAATGCATGCCACTGGCTTGAGTCTGAGAAACGTGTGGTTGTCTTGATATCCAAACTAGGAGCTGTCAGGCTGCTGCTGGGTCAAGCACAAGTCATTGGAGGCCTCATGATATTATTTCTTAAGCTCAATTAACACTGTATTCAGGATGGACAATTCTGATTATGAACAGTGACCCTGCAAATCTCTTTGCCCTAAAAAAGACGTGGGCTCGCTATAAGAGTATTTCAAAGATTTTCCTGCTTTAAGTCATGGGCTGAGCACTCAACAGCCTTTGATGAAAGCCCCATCATGAGCAGTTTTAGAGGCAATTGAACTGAAACAAAAGATCTGGAAAACCATGGTCTCAGGAACCTATTAACACAGAATCATTTAAAAATCAACCTATGGTCTTTGGAAACCCACCACATTTGCAAATGACAAAAAAATCTCAACTTTCTGAAGACATTCACTTTGCAAAGCACACTTAATTTTTCCTCCCTGTGCTAGGGGAGTATACAGCTGAAGGGATAAACTCATTCTTACTGTTAGATAGGAATCATCCTTGGAGTGCAGGCAGGGCACACCAGGCCTTCCAGAGGAATCCTCGTTCTCCCCATAAATGTTGTAACTAATGAGCAATGAGAAAAGCAGCTCCAAGGTCTCAGACGTCCCAGGAGCATCTGTAATTACTCCCCCTGTTACTTGCTGCTGCCTCTAACAAAAAAACCCCTTTTATTCCTGTGACTTCTCCCATCACGATAAAAGAAAATAGTAATTTCTGACTGCTTGAAAAGCAGTGAATATCAGACAGATTTACACGAGGCTTCAGCTCAGAAGCACCTCCACTGCTTTCACGGTTTTCAAGATGAACAGAAAACGACAACCCCAGAAACAAATCACAAGCAACAGGTATTGCTACAACTTCACATCTTTCACTCAGACACGTATTTTCAGTGTGTCACATCTCATCTTCATACCTTTAAAAAACGGACACTGTTTCTTGTTTTAGCTCTACACAACTATTGAATTCAAGCTTTAGATACAAGTTTTTTGTCATTTTGAAAGGACAGAAAAATTCAAGGATATCATGGTCACCCTTTTTTCACAAAGCCACATTTGGCAAAAACTGCATCTTGCCTTGACCCCTCACACAGTCAACATTTCACAACAAGTAAAGCATATCTCAAATTGACACAGATAAAGCAGATGTTCAGTAATGTCTCCATTTTTAAAAAACATGTCCAAAATGAGGTGATTTATACCATCACTGTCAGGCATGCTTACTCCTAACTAAATATTTTATACAACAGCTGTGATTAGTGAGAATTTTGCTGCCAAGAAGATTTTTCTGTGGGCTCATATTGAAAGGATGTGAAACAACATTCTTAGATCAACAAAAAATGGCCAAAAGGCAGGGCCGACATACCAGAAATTAAAGTAATGTAGTTCAAACACTGTGAACTGCAACAAAGTTTAAGGATATATAGTAGCTTAATTTGGTTTAATTTTAATCAAAACCCTTGAAAAGTAATCAATTTTCCAAGAACAGCAGCACTCAGTGTATTTCTCAAAACATGCCAGCCTTGTTTCCTATTGCCAGTGTACAAGAATTTCCATCTATAGAATCTGACCATGCACACAGTGATGAACTCAAAATTGGTTTGGTTGGTTAAAAAAACCCCATCAAACAACACAAAACACAAAAGCATCCCTTCACTCAAATTAGCTTGAATGTTCTTAAAGCTTCTTGGAAATTTTTAAAAATCTTTGCACTTTTATGTAAAAATAAGAAAATAAAAATATGGTAAGTACAACAAGGGGAATTAAATAAGCAAAAAATTTTGTACTTTAAAAACAGGAGTAAACCAGTTCTCCGTCAGCACATGCTTCCAAGACATATTGGAACATATGCTTCATCCTAGACATATTGTTTCCAAATCCATAGGATACTGCATGAAAAGATGCATGAACCACTCAGAACAACTAAATAATCAAGAGCAATCATAAATAGCTTTTTCCACCATTTCCATGAAGACCTCTCAGGAAAACCGTGGACCACTGAACTATAAACAGATCTTTCTGTAATACCAACATTCCACTCTTCCCTGACTAACTCCAACAAATCAAAAATATACTAATATAAGACAAGACTTAACCCTGGACTTGGGTGAGGTCAAGAAACAAACCCAAAGCCCAAGAATTATGATCCTTTTACACGTCTGACACTTACAACATACTCCCACAAAATGTGGTGGGTTTTTTGTTTTGCTTCGTTCTGGTAACAGTATGAGACTGCAAAAACTGAGGTGCAGAACAGACACCCCTAAATAGGCACTGAGGGTTCAAAAGTGTGGTTTGGGTGATGTTTTGCTAGAGAACCAGGGGGATCTGTCTAATGTTTAAGACTAACAGTGCTTATTCAGAATTACAAGCAAGTCTTGAAAACAACCTGAACAAAAAACTGTGATGGGCCTTGATACAAACAATTGCTACTTACTAATGGCTACATACTCCAGTATATTTTTTTCCATCCTACCAGACTGCTCACCTAGAATATTTAAAATTACTACTGTTAACCCATTACTATCTGCCTCAATTTCTGGGCAAAACAGCAACCAGCAAGAATAGGAATCACTTAAGAACCCACGTGCAAAGCAATCCTGAGCTTCACAGAACGAATTCCCCTTTTTTGTTTTATTTACGGATTTTGGTCCACATCCTCATTTCATCTTTCTCCCTGCAAAGCCTGTAAATTCAGTTTTGCGTTACTACAACAAACAAACAATACTGTAACTTTTACCATAAGCTTCACCGCTTATTTAAATACCTCCCAACCAATTTCACTGAATTAGCTACAGCTTCTAAAGTTTGAGTTTTGTTTTTTGTTTGATGGGATTTTTTCTATTAAACATACCTTTGTCATTGAGCTTCAAACCAGCAGCTACGGCTTCATCCATTGTGCACGCCGATTCTATCAGCTGCAAAACAAAAAAATGGCAACTGCTAAGTGGAGAAATTTAATCCAGTTGAACAGAGGAAGACAGGAAGACAATGCTGAATCAGTTGTGACTTAAAAACACTTTAAAACCACCCCCCTTCCAAAATACATGCATTATAAAATCCAAGAGCAAAATCAAGAGGTACCAAATTAGCTGGACTGATCACACAAACTGTATTTGGAAACACTTTAAAACACATCCCGGAAACATTTTTAATACAATGTCATTTATCATCGCTTTCTTCCCTACTTCACAAACATAACCGGCAGATTTACTTCAAAGCTTTTTTCCAAAGACTATTCAATGTTACTATCACAAAACAAGATGATACAACACCCTAATTTATTAACTCATGAAGTGTCTGTATACTGTTATGTTGCACTGGTCCATTTCATGAATGAATTGCATTCATGCATGTCATCCATGACATGCATGAAACTTACAGTGTGCCTCAAGGTTTATCTATACATCCTTATAGTCCTACAAGGATTCCTCCTAGAGTCTTTCTCCATCCACACGTAATCTCAACATAGATCTGTTTTACAAACTGCATGTTGAGACTTTTAGAAGGCTTTCTGCAAGTGAGGTAACTGCAACAAAAGCAAATGGCTTAAACCTTATAAATATGAAAAAAAAACCACAAAAAATGAAGTTATGAGGAATCCTGATTCCCAAGTATCAGTTCACATTTGGAAACAGCATCTTAAAATTTTGCTACAATGGCGCAATTTTCTTTTCAAAAGGTTCATGATTTTTCCATAATAGCCTTCATCAGTGGTGTCAGGTTTGCCAGGACAGCCTGTTCCAGATCCTTCATGAAGGAACAATAAGTTTGACTGATATTCCTCGGTCCTCCTTCAAAAATGTTGCAGCTATGTAACTGCAGAGAAAAATCTGCACAGCCTCCATCTCCTACAAAGTTCTGCTGATAGACAGAATGCAAGTTCAGCTATCTTGCATTTTGCTGAAAACACCATCAGCCGCACATGCTGCTCAGTGGATAAGTCACAAATCAGCAGTCAGACACACCACATAGCATTTCTAGCAAGTTACTAAGCTCCAATGAATTTTTATCAGTCTTGGAATCAAATAAATTCTAGGCAGCCCAAAACTGAAAAAAAATACATTCTAGATTTTTATGATATAAATTTTAATTATAATGTTCAGGAGGAAAATTCAAAAATTGCTGTTTGCAACCCTTTCATTCTTCCTAAAATAAAGGGAGCCTAAGCATAAAGCTTGATCCACTGGGAAACAAAACACCCAGCAAGGAGCACCAGTAAAACGTCTGTATTTCTTCAATGCCATTTCAACAACCAGGAAACTTTACAGATGAATTGAAAAACATTTAGCTTTAGAAATTAAAGCAAGTGAAAACCTAGTTACATATTAACATTGAAAAGTAACCTTGCTAAAAATACCTTGTACTGTACTAAAGGTATTTTACTGTAATAAGCTACCATATCTCACTGTACACTGGACAATGACCAACAGTTTTCTCACGTTCACATGTCAGCATAATCAGAATAAATTACAGTAAGCACAAACCTACCCTTTGCCTCACTGGAAGCACTAAAGTCTTTGCATGTTAAATGTCATAAAGGCAAGGATGCAGTGTTTCACCTACTGCAGAAGATGGCAGCGATTTCACTCATTCTGCATTTAATCAGTTAGCTCATTCCAACAGCAGCACTTACCAAGAGTTATCAACTGAGACAGCCATAATTAAGCTTAAATGTCACAACAAAGAAATACTTGAAAAATTTTCTACACACTGGAGTTCACTGTTGTTGAACTTACCTAAAGGTGTTTATTTAAAGTGTGTGTGTCTATATATTCATTTTATAGATACCCAAGTTCCCATGTATGTGGAAATGTTACACAGCTCCACTTCTCCAAAAATGTTACTTTTACCCTTTTTCTATTAACAAAATAACAAATAAGAGCTGCACTGTGTTTGCATGGCCAGGTTTGATAGTGGCAGGGGCTACACAGGTGACTTCTGTGAGAAGGCACCAGAAGCTTCCCTCACATCCAAGGGAGCCAATGCCAGTCAGCTCCAAGACAGCCCTGCTGCTGGCCAAGGCCAAGTCCATCAGTGACAGCACCAATAGATAACAGTTAAAAAGGAGGGAGGGAAATCGGGAGGAAGAACACACCTGCAGCAAGAGAGAAGAGAGAGAATTCATGAGAGCAAAACAGCCCTGCAGACATCAAGGTCAGCAAAGGAGGAGGAGGAGGTGCTCCAGGCACCAGAGTACAAATTCCCCTGCAGACCGTGGTGAAGCCCATGGTGAGGCAGCTGTGTCCCTGCAGCCCATGGAGGTCCAAGGTGGAGCAGAGAGGCACCTGCAGCACGTGGAGGACAGCACAGCAGAGCAGGTGCATGTCCAAAGAAGGCTGTGACTGTGTGGGAAACCCCTGCTGAAAGCAGGCTCCTGGTGGGACCCATGGAGAGAAGGGCCCACGCTGGAGCAGGTTTGCTGGCAGGACTCTGTGGAAGGGACCCACAATGGAGCAGCTTGTTCCTGAAGGACTGCATGCCATAGAAAGAGATCCTACTCTGGAGCAAGGGAAGGGTGTAAGGAGTCCTCCCCCTGAGGAGGGCTGATGAACTGACTGCAGTCCCTACATCCCATTCCCCTGCACCGCTGGTGTGGGGGGAAGGAGGTAGAGAAAATCACAAATATAGTTAAGCCCCAAAATAAGGGAGGGGTGGGGGGAAGGTGTTTTAAGACTTGGGTTTATTTCTCATTACCCTATTCCGATGTGATTGGTAATAAATGACATTTTTTCCACAAGCTGAGTCTGTTTTGCCCATGACAGTAACTGGTGAGCGATCTCTCCCTGTTTTTATCATGACCCATGAGTCTTTCATTCTATTCTCTTCCCTGTCCAGCTGAGAAGCAGAGTCACAGAGCAGCTTTAGTACTAGAACCTGGCATTCAGACAGCATTAACCCACCACAAGACTGTACCCTGTAACGAAGCCAGAGGCTTACAAATATTGCCTATAAAATCCTATAAAATAATCACCAAAATAAATCAAAGAACTGAGCATTATTACTTTTAATAATTCTTGGTCACTTCTCTGGGGAAAAAGTTCCTTCATTGTTTGCAGCTTTGAGTCTCTGGTCTCTTCCTCTCTGTCCTCCTTCACAGCTGGCTGCTGATCCCCACCATTTACAAGTGCCAGCTGGGGCAGCTCCTCTTCAGGCTGGTCATCATCATCAGACTCTTCAGAGCTACAATGTATAGGGGAAGAAAAAAAGAATTAAAAGACATTTTTGTTTATGAATGTTTTACTCTTCCAGAACATTATTGTAAACCCAACAGGACTGCAGAAAATACATTTAGTTGCATTCAGTAACACTGAATCAACTTGTATCCAAAGGGATACCTCTATTCAGGACAAAGTCAGGCATGTATTAAGTACAGTCTCCTCTTTGCACTAAACAATTACAACTTGGCAAAGGGAAGAGAAAAGAAAGAACGGACCAGGGAAATACCACGATTTACCCTCATGTTGTCCTGTAAAAGGTTACTTGATAATTTAGCAACAACCACCTTAATAAAGCTCATCATTTCAGCTACCTGAATTACATCAGACTACCCCAAGTTTATCTCAAACCACCTTGCTAGCGTTTATTTGCCCAACAGATAAACAGATGTGGATTAGGTTCTTTGTAAACACTTTCCAGGTGCAGTATCAACTCTCTGTCCTAGTTCTCAGCTCTCAGAAAGAAAATTCGAAGTTCCTTGGGCAGCATCTTAAATGTATAAATATGGGGAGAGCCTTTCTGAAAAAAGAGAATGTTCTGAATTTACTGAAAGATTGATTATTAGAGCTAATCTGCAGGAAGAGCAACCCCTATGTATCTTTCAGGATATTGACTTGCAGAGATGGGACTGAACCTAAGCACAGGTCTCCCATCCTCCTTCCTTCCAGAGACATGTAAAAATCTCCTTTTCTGAATGAAAATTAATTGAACTGTATGGAGTTTGCCCTTTTATAGGGATTTCACTATCAGAAAGGCTTGCCTGCAGGTCTCTCTACATACATATAGGTAAAAGACTAAAAGTAAACCTGGTTTTCCTCACTATATCTTTCTTTAGCAGCTGCAACAGGCAGATTGCAAAAGAATTCTGGAAAAAAACAGCTACATGCCACTTACATAAAAGATACACACAGATGACTGTTTATCATAGAATCCCTTTCTCCCTTTTCAAAAGGCACACACAGCTGCATGGACTCGCTGGTTGTGCCTCTTAAGAGTAGGAAAATAATGAGAGATAACCCAAATTATTCTTCAGTCCACCAAGGCATTGAGTTGTAAGCCTCAAAACATTAATCCTACTTCCACTTTAAAAAAAGTCTTAATGAAATGTCACATTAAAATTCTATTGGCATATTTCTGATCTTTTTGCCCTCATAAGGAAGAAGGTTTCTTTTAAAACGTGCATATAAAAATCAATCCAAATGAAAGTGGTAACATTGCAATTATCCTATCCTTTCCTATCAGGGAATAACATCTAGACACTTGTCAACAAAGCCAGAGCTGCATACATCATAAATCTTGTCCTCTGTGTATAATCACATTCTTATCAAGCACAAAGAAACACTCATTTAACTGCTAAGCAACTCTGACCCACAAAACCTTGTGTTAGATTCTGCTTTTGTTCTGACAGAGCCCAGACAGTGACTCTCTGGTAGCAAAACTTGTGGCACACTTTCTTTTAGGATAGATGTGTTTTCTACTCTCAACTTTCTGCTTTCTGTTCTGCACTTTGTTCAGAATGAGGGAAGCTAGGATACTCTGCAAAAGGGAAGTAAAAACCAAAAAAAAGCCACAAAATCCCCAAACTAGGTAACACATGCACTAAAATGCAAAATGCAGACACTCAATTGACTGATTCTATGCAAAGCCAGAATTCAGCACAAGCCAGAGCTCCTAAGCCTGGACAGATCCCAGCTAACTCCTGCCACACTCTCAATTTGTTTGTTAGCTCAACTGAGACAGCTCAGTGGGCTCTGCACACATCAATCAGCACCTGAGCCAGCACACTGGGCCAAAGTGTCGGGCACTGAGGTGCCTGGTGGCTACATGGGAATACTGAAGAGTACAAGAGGATGTAGCCTCATGTTCATCAATCCCACTAGGAGTCACCCTGCTGTCCATGCCTCACTCCCAGGAATCCCAACACAGTATAGGAATAGCAAGCACTGGCTCTGCAAGTTGCATCCTGCATGGCTTATCAGCATCAGCTCCACATGGTACAAAACCACTTGAACTGCTTCCAGGTGGGATTCATCCCAGAAGCAGAGTAACTACATTTACACAGCACTGCACACAAGCCAATTTGATGCATGCAACCAGCTGGCCATCTCTGTCTCCTTGCACAATCTACAACTTAAATCACAGGCAGAAACAGGAGCTCACTCGTAACTGCTAATTTTTTTTTCTCCTTTTCAAGTGGCTGTCTTAAGTTGAAACTTTGGGGGAGAAGCACTAAAAAAAAACCAAAAAAACAAACAAACCACAACATCAGAATTTCAAGTAATAGCAGCAGGAAAACGCATTATTTCATTTCTGCTGTAAACCCCCAGTAACCCCATGGTCTGTGTAGGACTGAAAACCCGACAAGAGACTACACCTGTTAAGGCTGCAACTCCCACAAACATTTTCTGCAGATTAATTCAACTAGATTATCAAAAAACCAGGTTAAGCCATCTTGTTTTGCTTAGCACAAGATCATCTAGAGGACACAATTACCACACAGACATATAACTAGCAGGGGTTCCTTTAAACCATTCCAAATGGCTGCAGATGTCTATCTACATCTGGTCTCACCTGCTCTCTCAACGCTGTGTTTTTAGGGCACGCACACAAGTGACTCCTGCACAGTGACTCTTCCCTCCCAGCACATTCAAAAATATAAATTTCCTAATCGCTTAGGAAAGAAATAGTTTTCACTATGCATAGGAAACACACCACGCAACTCATACTGAAGTTTACCTCAGGAACTCAAACTACACACTGAAGCTCTACTTGCTTCCCCGTTTAATATAGTTCCATATACCAAAAAAAAAAAAAAAATCAACTCCAACAGTTTAAAATTAGTAAAGCAAATGTTTTATGTTTAAGTTTTCAAGTTGCACTAAAAGGATTTCAGAAGGGCAAAGGCACAAATGTATAAATGAACAAACATCACACGTTTCAACATCACAGAACTCCTCCCTCCGAAAAGATTTAGCTGGATACTTCTTCCCTGGAAATCCAGTAAAGTTTAGTTAGGGGCAGCTGAATCCCAAAGGAGTAAACCAGAACCCAACCTAGGCTCTGATTTTCTATTCAGTATTTCAACTTAGAGCACCCCACGGGGGTGCAGAGACACTACAGACAGCTGGCTCAAAGCGTACATTACGGCCGTCTCTGCCCTCGGAGCCCGGGTTTCCTCAGCAGCATTGACGTTTCTTGGCTCTTCATCCTCGCTGTCAGACATGTCGAGGAACTGCACCCCTCGCTGCCGCTTGAAATAAGACTCTTTCATCGTCCTCTGAGCTTCAGGAGTTTCTGGGACACTGGAATACTCTGTGCAAGTCATTCCAATAGGAGAGAAAAGAAGAGACAATGACTTATGACTTCAAATATTTATTTGTACTTAAGAGCAACAGGTAGCTGTGATTTCTTGCAGAGACACAACAGCCAGTTAAACAGAACTCACATCCTTATGCATGGAAAATTCCTGTCAGCCGTATTCCTTAAAGTGGGAACTTACCTGGCAAAGGATCTTCAGCCCTCTTACATCAAACAAACAATTTTTATACTACAAAGTTTAAGAGAACATGAATTTTAAGTTAATAGCTTATAAATAAATACATAAATAAATAATGATTTTTTTCGGATAAATGAATAATGAGCGAAATCTTCTGAACTACTTCCAGGCTGATCAGAACATGGATAGAAACATCGGCATATGACTGACGAGAGAAAGACTGATGCACAGAGCAGAGAACACGACAGCTGCAGAGAGCATTTTCTGTATGAAAGAAATCTTGTGGAAAATAAATTTAAAATAACTCGCTGTGGCAGCACTGAGTGAACGGAAAAAAAAGATAAATCCTAGAAGTACAAGCAATTTGCTGACAAAGGAAGCTGCACAGGCTTTGAAAGGGAAAGGCACCCGATAAACTAAAAAAGTATGGTACCAAATGTTACAGAGTACACTACAGAAAAAGAAGAAAACAACTTTAAAATGGAGCTTAATAGTGGTTGAAGGGATGGAGGTGAATGTAACTCAGTGTCTATGAGGAAACATCAATAAGGGTTCAACAACAGTTCAAAAAAGCAATCACTGAAATTTTAAGACTTCAGGTTAAGAAATTTCCCTATCTGACCATCCAGGAGCCACTCTGGCAGCACCTGAGCTAGGACCAAGATCCCTTTGCAGTTACACATATCCCACTCAAAGAGTCACACCAGGTTTCCCAGAGCAGAGTCTCAGATGTCCAGATCCCCAATATCATTTAATCATGGTGCGATAACAAAATCACAGCTCGAGCTGGTGTGGCCCCAAACAAAAAATCCTGGACTTTTATAGCCTCATAGTCTAAGTGTGGGAAAGTCTGGAGACATCGGCTCCTGCGTGCCCGGTGCCCTGGCTGGGCCACAGGTACCTGGGCTCTTTGCTGTGCAATGGGGCAGCAGTTCCCACCTCTCGCCTGGGGCTCTCCCCACCCACAGCTCAACCTGCAGCCACACACTGAGCTACCCACACTGAACGGACTCCTCAACAAGGTGACCTTAGCCACACACAGGAAAAAGCCAGGATAAGGGGCAGGAGAGTCAGCTACAAACTTCTGGGAAATTTGTGTTTTAGTGATACTACTGTCAGTGTAAGTCCTCATATAAAAACATCTTAAATCCTCATAATGCAAAGAGGGCATCATAGGCATCCTCTTCTCACACATCCATCCTTTCTCATGTGCCTGTAAACCAAACACCAGTGGTGCTGCTAACTCTGGAACCACAATTTTGGCTGGAAGTGAAGGTAGTTTCTTCTGCCTCCATTCACTAATGCAGAAACTTGCTGAGTCAAATTACTACAGAGTGTAACATCAGTTTTCAAAGCTGATTTGCCAGCAGACACTAGACACAGATGAAGTTAGAATAAATTCATCTGATAGCCAAATGCAGAAAGGAGCTACGTAGTGTTTAATTCCTTCATCTGTGATAAAAGACATAATTTTAGTTATCGTAAAAATCTAAACCTTTTCCATCACTTTCAAATCACAATAGAGGATTATGGTAATGATTTTTAGAAGAGGCAAAAGTCTCACTTTGCAAACTAATCTTGTTATTTTGAAAAGCCCATTCACACGTACATTTATGAATGCCTAAAAATTATTAGCTCTGAAGCCATAGCACACTGTTCCAAGACAGACCTCCCTACATCCAAGACCAACACGTTGGCAATGGAAGCTTCCTCAGCAGTACCTTCTGCTATCTATTTTAGGAAGGAGATGTGTTGTCCTTGATGCAGTTGCTTCACCTGAAAACTGATTAAGTTTTCAGATGAATACAGGAGAGGAGCAGAAGTGACCTTTGGGAACTTTATGAAGTTGGGTTATCAGGGCAAGGGCCATCACAATAGGATAGAAATATGAAATGCATTAAAAAAAAGTGATTGAATATCAAAACAGGTCTCTAAGAAACATGAGAATTTCACATCTATTCTGAATTAACAGAACTGATCAAGGCAGTTTTCACGGATCTTTGCCTTGTAGGTTAGACTAAATTCCAAGCATATTTCCCTTGCAAGCAGAACGACACGGAAATGACAGGTACTCATGACAACTTTGCCAAGAGGCATCCTTACTGAATCTTAAAACAAAACACAAGGAAATTTTACAAAATATAGGATGGTCTCAAAAGTAACTTTATTCTTTACAGTATAAACCTTAGACAAGGTTTATATTTAAATGGAGTATTTACTGTTTCACTTAGTGATTTCTCATTTTATTTTTACTTTATTTAGCAATTGCTGTCCAGTCTTCACGACAGCTCCTAACTCCCATACCTATAAAATGCTGAGTTACCTGGAAAAAAAAAAGCATTCTCCCTCTCAAAAAAAAAAGCCTGGTCTTCTCCCCTTCCTCCACCTATTTCACAGAACAGAGTCCCTTACTAAGTGGGGGAAGTCACACATGTAATAAGGAGTCTTCATATTTAGAGCAAACTGTAACCTCGTAGAGTAGTAACAGATTAAAGTTATTGCCACAACATGTAATTGTTGGAGGCAGAATTTTCTGATTACAGGCAATTAAAAAGAACTATTAGGGAATGCCTGCAATCATAAGACCAGTATTTGACTCTAAGGCCAGAAATAGAACACTCACAAGTATCCCTACATGCACACAGTAGCATCAAAAGCAAAACCCAACAACAACCAATTTTTGCTATCATAAAAAGAGAATACACTGCCCTTTAATTCTAAACATAACCTCCTACACAAATCATACCTCACACTCTGAGAAACCCAGCTTCTTCTCTCCCAAGTGAAAACAAAGGTAAAATCAAAGCAAGAACTGAGGCAATACTTAGAGGCTTACCACATTTACTAACATTGTCCAATGAGCATTGTCAAACAGAAGTAACTTCCACCTAGTTTTGGAAAGCAGCATCACGCACAGGCTGCTGATGTCTACAAGCTAGAAAGTACTCCATTTTCAAAGGAAAGTCTCTTCCATTGGCTAAGATAATCATAAATGTCAGTATTACTCTAAAGTGCTTCTTAAAGAGGTCCTTTTAAAATGATGATTACTTCAACATATCTTCCCATGAACCCTTAGAAAGCTTCACTAGGTACTACAGTCATCACTTTTTTCCAGAAATACTCTGAAGTAGAATTACACTCTATGAACTGAGACATAAGCAAAAGACAGGACTTCCTCAGATCCTAGAGAAAATGACAACAGACAGAAAAAAAAGAACAGTCCCAGAGCAAGTGAACTCTCAGCATTATAATCTCAAAGTGCAGTCATTTGGGATACACATTCAAACAGTACAGAGAGGACACCAACAAAATCAGCCATCAATAGCAGGGTTATATATTGTAGTTTAATTTCATCTACAACTTTTATTTCAATTCATTGTTGAAGCTTTGTAAGCATGCTTTTGGAGATTTGAATACAAATCTCATTTTGAAATTCATGTTGGTAATTATTCTAATTTGTGCAGTTCTGGTACATTTCTGCTCCATTTCTCCAACTGTGTAGAATAATCTCATTATCTTAGTACACCCAGCTATTTACATAATTAAAAACATCTACATGAAAATTAAGATGTTTCACTGTTTCCTTAACAGACTAAGAGAAACTATTCAGTAAATAATACTGATTTGTATGGAAAATTGTAGTAAGCCACTCCAGTGTATTCTTCCAACTTTTAGAGATATTTTCAGGTATTATTTGGTAACTCTCCCCAGACTTGGTTTCTATCCCTCAGTTAAATGCTGTTCAGAATTATTCCCTACAACCTGGCTGCAAAATCACTGCAGGCCTGTGTAATTTTGAATACAGACAAGTGTACAAAGATGACCAATTCTTGTGGCCATCATACCACAAATTGCTTATTAAAGCATTAGGGATGCATGTTCAACACAAAGCAACAAGAAGCATGACCTACAGACATAAATGGGGTACAGAACAATCTACCAATATCACTTTGTTCTGGGAAAACAAAACTAAAAAAAAATAGCTAAAAAGATAATGGTGGTTCATGACACAACAGACATCATCTGGCTATATTTTTTGAAGATGGATGACGTTTAGACAATTATATCACTTTGTTAGGTGCATATTTCAGGGCACTTGATAAAACAGAAATCTGAAGAAATCTCTCAGAAATTATACCGAATTATTTGTGCTCCTGGAGGAAAAAGTTAGATTTTTAAATTCTTTTTATATACACACTGTGGTTGCACGACACCAAAGGAAATAGAACAAAAACCCAAGTGATCAGCTACTTAATAGCTTTTTTGTTTGTATAAGTGAAATAAAGATCACTCTCCTCTTGTTTCCCCAGTTTCCTCTACTACTATTTTGTTAATCACTGTTTGTCTTCAGAAGAAATCTGAGTAATTGTTGTTGTCCTCACACGACTCACGGAGCATTAGGGCAAGTTGGTTTTGGTGAACTTGGTGTAAACTGCTTCTTGTACAGACCAACTCCACAGTCTGACTTGCTGGTGTAGCTAGCAGTAGAGAGCACACAGTGCCACAAACCCATCTTTGGGCCTTCTCCATGACAATTCAGCCATAACAACAACAACAAAAAGCTGATCGTTTCATTTGACCCAAAGCAAGAAAAATTCTGTCTTCCTGAAACGAATTAGGAAACAAGGAGGACAAGCATCTGCTAATCAAATCTAGTCTTCTCTATTACATTTAAGTGCCTCATATCACGCAGACAAAATCTGAGTGTTTTATTTTTGGTTAACTTCTAGAGACGTAGAAAATGTGACTTCATTTCTTAAAAGGTTATTAATTCTTGAAATAGGTTACATAACATTGATGTGCAAATAAGTGGCAGAAAAAAAATCACTAAACCACTCGATCTTCTTTAAACACTCAATATCTGTGAAAAATGAAGCATTATGTATATGCAAAGCACTACTATTACGTCCCAATTTTAAATGTTAATTTGTACCCCAGTTCTACAGCAGCATCTGCATCCATGGATGCTTATTTCAGTTGGACACTTGCTGTAATTTTGCTTGCTCTTGCACTCTGTTTCACTGTTAGCTACCACCATCCCCCATTAGTTTTCCTCGCAACTACTTAGCCTTGCACTACAGCTCTTTTAGGCTGCCCTTGATCTTTTTATTACCTTGTATCTAAACTCACGCTTATGCCTCTAAATTGGATATTACATCCCTTCTCCACAGTCCTACCCCTGCAGAATCCAAGTCAAGGGAGACCAGCATTTTGAAAAACAGGCACTGAAGTTTGTTGGCAGTTATGGTCTAGCTACACGCTTACACTGACAAAGTCCACAGGAAGATTAAAGGAAGAAATAAAATATTAAAATAAAGTAAATCACAAAGACAAATAAGCCACAAAACAAGCAGCACCATCCATTACTTCACAACCACGTTCGCAGTTCAAAAAGGGCCCGTGAACTCAGTTGCTCCTCCACAGCACAAGACAATGATTTACCACAAACAGGAAGAGAACACCTGCTCCAAAGGGCACTTCCTCACAGTGCCCCTTTTTCCACAGGAGCATTACAAAGACACACGTGCAGAAGCCAGAACTAACAGCTGCTTGCTTCTTCTAAGTTCTCCCTGTCCCCAAAACATTGTTTGCAAGTAGACAGGTTACTCAATCCCAGACTGGCAACTTACATGCTCTATATATTTTATTTTTAACACAGAACACCACTTATACATTTACTAATGTAAACACAAGAGCACTCCAATCAACTGAAAACAGCCAATCTGCACTAAACCAAAATTCAGGGAAGAGCAAATATCCATCTCCCGTAATTCTGACTTGGCCCAGCTTTAAAAGGGGAACTCCTCCTTGCACGTGAAAGGTTCCCTACTATCACAAGGACAGGTATTGTGAAAAACTGCCTTGCACCAAGAGAAAGTCACGTGCAAAAAATGTAGCTGAACAACATCAACGTATGTTGTTGTTGCATTTCTGAATAAATGCATAGTCAAAGTCTGCCTGATCTCTCCAGTAACACTTGCAAATCGATAACTATACCAGAAGTTACATGGAATGTCTGAGAAGTACCAAATAATCAGCAGGAAATGCTGTCTGTTCTTCAAATCTTATTCCCTCAACAATAGGAAAAACCCACTGGTGAATGTGATTACACAGTCGACAGTGATTTCAGACATCAGTATTAACCAACAAAACCAGACATGAACACCACATCCCTACTGTCTCACCAAAGGAAACCAACACACTACTACACAAGCAAATTTTTGACACTTCCATGAAAACCCCAAGCTTCTGCCCAAAAAGAGGATGTACACTACTACAAAACTATTAACACAGTCAGCTTTCGAGAATCGGTGCAGGCTTCTCAGCTCTTTACAAAACCAGGCCAAAGAATAAAGAAACTGTTCTCTTTCTTTTGAATTTCATCCGTGATGCTCCACAATGCATTAGCCAAGGACTCTACGCAAAAGGTTAAGTCTACAGTGTTGCATCTATCAAACAAATAAAAGCCACTTCCTCCTTGAAAACCCTGAAATGCTAGCGTAAAATAAGTATCAGTAAATAAATTTTATAAATAGAAAAACATCACATGCTTTCAATATTTAATTTGAAGCTTATTCACTCATTAAAAAAAAAAGAAGTTATTTCAGGTCACTGACTTGCCTGTAAATGCACAGGTTCAGTTGCAGCACACACTGCTACAAATGAGGATACTTTTGTGGAAATTGTTTGTGAAACGTGTGCACACAGAAACAACATTTGTAGAACATGCGAAAGGGGTGAAAAAAACCCCAAACAAACGAGCACCAAAACAAAAGACAATTACTTTATTTCTAGAAATTAAGTAGCTACACTGCTCTCATGCTGCATGCAAATCACCTGGCTCACCAGCTCTCTCTGTCACGTCCGAAGCCGGAGTGTCTGGCCTGTTGTCATCCGTCCCTTCATCCTCATCCCCTCCAGCGGCACCAGCCGCGGCAGCAGCGTCAGGTGCCTCCGCCCGGGCCGCCGGCGGGGACGGCGACTCCTGCTCCGCTCCCTTCCCCTTCCTCTCGAAGCGGAACCGGTCCAAATTGTAGAGGCTCATATTCTTAACCTTTCTGTGGGAAAAGCCAGGAAGGGAGGACAGCCGTCAGGGCCCGTCTAACACGGATCAGGAAAATGCTGGCGAAAGGACCGGCCGGCGCTCCCACAGAAACGCGAGGCCAGCGACGCTGTCAGGCAGCTGGAAAGCTCCTGCCTGCCCATCCATCCATCCGTCCGTCCGTCCGTCCGTCCATCCACCCTCTCTCCCTCTCCCCCGCGCTCCCCTGGCCTCCCTCCTCCTCTCACGGCGGCCGCCGCCCCCGGGGCACGGGCGGC